>JARHVA010000402.1:1322500-1837500 GCA_037957365.1 Torreya grandis | reverse complement strand
ACTCATATTATGGCCTTCTCTAATAGATTGACATAACTTTGGAGTGTTTAGCATCTATTTATCTTGTTTTTTGGTGGGTTAGTTTTTAAGTGACATGGAGTTTTTTATTTCAAACTTTTACACCTTCATGAATGAGTGATCTATTTTATACACCTTATCACTTATTTAGTTGCTTTATTTGCCCATTAAATAGGGACATTTTTCCTTTTGAGATATTTTCTATCTATATTATTAGAAATTTTTACATTTTTATAGTCTCCTTCAAATTTGTTGTGAAGCTCATTATCCTTATAACTAATAACTAGTCTAGTGAAGCCCAGTGTCAACTTTCAGTTCTTGAGTAGTTAGCCTCATCCACACATATAGATCATTGTCATCAATCCGCTCATTAAACATTACAAGGGGGAGGTAGGGTGTGCACATACTAATTTAGGTGTTGTGTTTCTTGTTATTCCTTATCACACCACACATCTTATTTTAGGTAGATTTGTTTGGTTTGTATAACCTTTATGAATTGTGGGTTCAAATTTGACATTGTTTTGTTGTTTGGCATCCATAACACTTGTCAACTCTTTAATAGTAGATTTAAACCACTTTTTCTCACCACATATTTTGTGAATTTTGAGTCCATTATGTGAGCTTATGTTTAATGAGATTCATTTCATCTAGTGTACTTAATTCAACATTGTGTTTAATCTTTAAGTTGTGCTTCTTGGGACACTTTGCAACATAAGTTATTTCTCCACATTTGTTATGGTTTATTTTTTTAATATATTACAGTGATATATTTCACCTAGGATAACTTTTTTTTCTCAGTTCCTTAATCAATATTTTTTTTATTGAACGATCCTCACATAGTTTACCAATTCCAATTTGACTTGGTAGTTATAGAGACTTGACATCCATGTATTCTAGTAAGATGGATTTGTTATTATAGGGATAGTATTTCACTATGAATTTGTACATGGATACCTAATTGGGCCTAGTTTTTGGGATCCATTAGTCTCTTTGCTTCCTAATTTCTCACTCCCCATTCTATAATTAAAGGAGGGTATTGGAGTGTTTATGTTCACACTAGTTGGTGGATAAATATATTTAATAACTAACTTGATTTGATCCTTATTTACACTCACTTGTGAGGCAAGCTTGAATTAGGGAGTTTTTTATGTGCACATAAGATAAATTATTCCTAATTAGGTGTCACTCCACATGGGTTAGAACATTTAAATATGAATTTGCCTATCTTATTCACCCATTTATTTATATGGGACTCCCTATTCTACTAAGTATTAGAGGAAGACATATAATATACAAAGACATACTTGTGCATGATTTTTATGTGTGATGGTTTCCTCACTATGGTAATGGAATATTGGAGTGATCGTGGATGTTGAGATTTTTAATAAATTTGGCATATACACCCTAAAAATATTATTTTTATTTAGAGAGAAGGTATAAATTTTTTTATATGATTTAGAATCCTAGGAGTTACAACCATAAAAACCATATAATGTTAAAAATAGTATAAATAAATTAAAATAGAGTTGTGATAGAATAATGATGTTGCAACCATGTGAGATAAATATAAATGAAGTGGTCTAATGAGGGAAAAGTATAATATTTTATGTTGGATTCAATCATTCCATCCCTAATTTCAAGGAATTGTTTATTTCTAACAAATAGTGGAGGAACTTTAGCTCAAACAACTAACTAAATGTTATAACCATAAATGTGAACCTACAATATTTGTTATGGGTGGGATAAGTATACACATTATATTTTACATATTTATCAATTACTAATTCTTTCTCTTGTAGTGAATTTTTGAGCATTGATCTCTCTAAGTGCATGCATTAAAGTGTGCACTAGGAAAGGGGAGGGCAGGTTCATGGTGCTTTGTGAGAGATGTTACTATTATGTCATGATCACATCATTCCTACTATCACTTCAAATTCTTCATATTATATATATTTTTTCCTCCTATGATATTTCCCTAAAACCTTGATATATGGCTAAGTCTAAAATCTAATAAGACTCTCCAAAACCTAGAATTTGCATTATAACTCATAGAGGTCTAAATCTACTTTTAAACATCATGAAAGTATATATATATATATATATATATATATATATATATATATATATATATATATATAATAATATAATATAAATTAAATTATAATAAAATAGATGTACAATTTAAATTTAAAATTATTTATTTTATGTATATACTACCTAATTAAACATATCTTAATCTAATCATATGACATCAACTTGGTTGATACTATCTCTCTACTCTATTGGCCAACCTCATACAAACCCATAACTGACATATCATTAAATTTAATCAACATAGCTGATACCACTGATTTAGTGTTTAAAGTTTTTTGGGTATTGTATTAGTATATAGAGGTCATATTTCATATACACTCTATTCACTCTGGTTTCACTTACACTTATATCCTAAGTCATATTTGGAGGAGTTGGTGGTCTAAAATCTTGTCTTGAAGGAAGCTTGTCTTGTATTAATATTAGGAGATTTAATATGAGTCATTAGGAGTTTTCCTAGGTATTTTACCAGTCATTTGAAATATTCAATCACAACATCTCTTGCAAAGTTCCATTTGATCCAAGGGGATATTAAATCTCAATGGGTCCCCTTCAAGATAAGTATTTATAGCCCTATACTCTTTCCTTTATTACTTAGTAGATTAAATATTGCTTGTTGCTTAGTGAATAAATATGTGTGTATCCTTTTCTAGGTTATATTTACACTAAATAAGTTGGTGTGGCTATAGGATTACTTTGAATTTTCATATTAAAATTTAGGTTTTTTAGACTCTCATTTGATTTACCATGACACATTACTAGTTGCAATATATCTAACCCTTTCATCTTTAGTTTAATTTAATTTACATGCACACTTACTTACATTGATTAGTTGCAATCAATTAGCTTCATAGAGGTTTACTTAGAACTATTTTCTTGTGCCATATTATTAGGATTTGGACCCTTTCCTATTAGAATTTGAAACATATGCATCCCTCTTATATATCTACATATCTATTGGTCATTACCTAAGCATCCAAGTATCACATGCTCTATTTGATCATCCTTCTCTGAGTTTGAGTCTATTGAGATAAGATAGTTATAGGATAATCCTATCCCTACACAAATTTTGATGAATCTGACATGAATATTATCCTACATTTGGTTGGATAATATCCATATTTTTATTTCTATATTCTTATAAAATAAATATTTTAAGTCTTCAAAAAATTACATTGACCAACCTGATATAATTTTATTTCTATCTGCCAATAGTATCAACCAAATCGATAACATTCCATGCCTTTCCAATTACATCATCCTAGAAAATACAATTATTTTATCAGTCACCACTAGCCCACCTTTTTTCCAAACTATAATTGTCAACCCAATATAATTTATTTTTATCATTGACCATACCAACCTCACTATATAGTTAGGTTTTTTAGACTTAATAACTCACTACATCACCCAACTTGATGCCATACATTTCATATAGCCAATACTTTTCACATCAAATTTTAATGACAAAAATTAAAATCAAATTCTTATGGTGAAGTTATCCCATTCCTTTTCTCATGTTTGAAGATATCAATGATAATTTTACCACTTATGATTATACCTAAAGTGGAACCATATATTATCCATATGGTCCTACCCTTTTTGAATATGATTTTTACAATCCTTAAACTCATACTTATCTTCCTCTTGAATAATATCCTTATGAGGGTCCTAATGACATCAATTTTGACACTTCTATCATTGGAAATTATCTCCATGACAATAGTCCCCTTTTTGACATTGATGATCCTTTATAAGGGTGAAGACCTTAATGTTACTCTCTATGGTCTTAATGATCCCAACACTTATATTCATGATGATTCTAGTTATTTCACCTTCACCACTTCTCACATGGTTGAAAATCAACACCATAATTTTCCCATTTATGACAATGATTATGATGAAGGTAAATACCCTAATAAGATAGCAGATGTTCCTATTGATGATTACTTGGTTGATTTTCCCATATTTAATTACAAATAAATCAATGTTTAACATGGTTTCCTTTATGTCTACCCACCCTCTACCTCACCCTTATATTTCCTTATAAGGATGATTCATAAAACCTCAACTCACATTCAACCATTTTTTCCAATTCATCATTTTATAAAGAACATATAATTCAAATAACTACCACATGGCACACTATAGGTGATTTTTATCCTCAAGCCTATATAAACATGTATAACTATCATAATTGTTCTTGTCTATGCAAATCACAAAAAAATCACTTATTTTCAATGGTATGAGCCAACTAGATAGTGTTTAGTTTCACCCACCTACAGTTGACTACATCGGCCATGACATAGATGGTGTCGATACAATTCCTTCTTATACAACCAATTACATTAGCCATAACCCAAAATGTGCCAATACATATCTTTTTCCTCTATCCAACTTCATCAATCATGACATATAATGTGAGGATATAGGTCAATTTATTTCATTAGACTATATCAATTTGGTGATATAGTTAATTTTAGTATTTTTTTATCATTAGACTATATCAAACTAGCTGATACATTCCATTTTAGTCCTATATTATCATCATATTATATCAACCCAATCAATAAAGTTAATTTGAATCTTGTTTTATCAAATTGTATCAACCTATTTGATACAGTTAATTTTTATTTTATTTGTCTATATAGTATTGTCCTAACCAATATTATATATCATCTCTCCAAGATCTTAACATTTTACTAAATGACACATTTCCTATTTTAACACACATTTACATAGATTTTGACATCATTCCTAGGCTTGTCAATCTTGAGGTTAGCTCCAATCCACCTGTATCCCATAGATTGGGGTATATCATGAGGCCTATCCTCTTATTATGACACATTTTGGAGCATCTTTTGATTCCCATCATTCTCTTATTACACATATTGGGTTACCTTGTGTTACCCATATTTGATCCTTTGGGGCACCTTTTGATGCCCATCTTTGATTTTTTACACACTTTTAGGGCATCTTAGGATAACCATGCTCATTTTGTTGGCATTTTAATCTCTCATCCTTATCATGAAGTAAAAACCAAGAATATTTCACATATTACAAACAAATAAATTCACCTTCAATAAATTTTTTGAGACACATAAGCTTGCATTTCACATGCTCTTCTTTGATATAGCGATTAACATTGATTTTACTTGTTATTTTGTTTCATATTTATTTGTTTTTATACATTTAATTTACTTTCCCCCTATTTTGGGATGATTTACTTACACTATTGATTCCTTTTTTGGTTATTTGTTATTTTTATAATTGACCTTATATTTCCTTATGGATTTTAGGTATCACCTTCAAGTTTTATATCATTTTCAGTTGCCCTTAGATTTACCTAAATATTTTAGGTATCACCTTTGGGTTTTTATCATGTAATTTCACCATTGTTTATTTTTTAGTTCTTTGGTATATTCACTTTTAATCTTTGTTTTGTAAGGATCAACACATATGCATGTCTCAAGTACCAACAACTAAAGCCTAGCTTTGATACCACTTGATAGGAACTAAAATATAATCATAAACATGTGAAATAATTAATTTAGAAATAAAATAATCTAAAAAAAATACAACATATAGGAGAGAACACATTACATAAGATATATGTGGAAACCCTTGCAAATCTAGCAAAGGAAAAAACCATAGGGTAATGGCAGCTTCCAAACTTCATATTGCATTAGCAACACTCTCTATAATAGCATCCTCTCAGCAAATCCCTTCTAGTGATTACAACCAAGCACTTTGGTGAGCCAAGATTACAACCAAGCCTTCTAGGCTCTAACCTCCAAGATGCAACATGCAACTCCATACAATGATAACAACCATAACATCCAAGATGAACTCCAAGAATCAACATCCATCTCCATGATTACATCTAAGAATCCTAATGATTAATACAAAAGAATCAAAGTGATCAAAGCATAATATCCATCTAGACTCTAACATATAACCTCAAGGATCCCCATGCTTCCAACAATCTAGGTGAGCCATACTCTCATCTAAGCTTATAGGCTTTAACCACCTAGGCTTTAATGATGCTTACAACCCAACTATATAGGTGAGCTAAGATTATAAGCCTTATAATATCTAATTTCCTAACTTATAGGCTCAAGCTTTCATGGATCTGAGAGTGATACAATAAAATGTATAAAATTACAAAGGAGTACATACTGCTTTATACCATTTACAATGAGAAGAGAAAAGGAGAAAGAAACACATAGTGGCCCAAGAAATTTACCACATTTGAGTTGGTAAATAATGATCCTTAATGGGATTTATCCCCATATGCTAAAAGTCATCAAAAATGACCCTCCACTAGACAAGATCCAAGACCACCTTCATGTGGCTCCAAAACCTACACCCCACTTCCACAAGTGAGTCCAAACACTCAATAGTGTTATTTTTTTCTTCATATCCAAGGGTAAACATAGTGGATACTCCAATTTAATCAAGATCCAAGCCACATCCATATGAATTCAAGAATTACACCCCACTTCACATGTGAGGACAATAAACACTAATTCTTTTATTGTCTTCTTTTTCCATGTGCTCACACAAGTATAAAAGGTGTTGTAATCACCTTCTAACTTTTACAACACATAATAATCATGGGTCCCTCTAGAAATTAGACCCATACATGACCACTTATCTTTTGTACAACATCAAAAAACACATGTGACTACTAGGGACAAAACCCATGCCCTTTATTATAGTATTATACCTTGTTGTTTCTAAAATCAGCTCACCTCATTTTTGGAACAACCCCCTGCAAAACTTGTCTGTTTCACCCTTTGTCTCTCTAAGTCTATTTTCGAGATGGGTTTTTTCATTCTCATATTGGATCAACTAACACCATTTAAAATTCATAACATCTTTTTGTTACTTTTTCCCCAAAATGTGAAAGTTGTTACGGTCTCGATGCGACCAGGGGACCACAAATTTGGCTTTTTTTTAGAGTTAGTGTTTTTATTCTATTTTCGTGCATGGGTGGCAATTTTTTCCATCAGTGCATTTTTTTATTCCAACATGCAGGAGTGGAAAATTTTGCCACCCCTACATCTGGACATGCAGGAGCAGCAAAATTTGTTGCCCCTGCATTTTTACTTTTTTACATGCAGGAGCAGTGAATTTTGCCACCCCTACATGTCCCTATTTTTATTTAGTGCAAAGGCAAAAAAAATTTCCACCCTTATACTGCCTCAATTTTCACATGTGCCATTTATGGATGTATACATCGAGTGGTTAGGGTCAGTTTTCACCTCATTTAATTTGATTTTCACCCCATTTTGATTCATTCTTTCCTCTCCTCCTACCTTCTGCCTCTGGATGATCCAACAAATGGGTAAAAGTGAATTTTGGTAGATTTGAGCTTGTGGTGCACATGGTTTTCTAGGTAGGTCTTATATTTGGCATATATTTCTTTTCCTTTCCTCTCTTTCAATTTTGTTTTTAGTTTTTAGTTTTATTTTCCTTTCTTCTCCTAGGGCTGTCAACCCACTTCCTCTTCTCCTCCCACCGAGCCCTCTCCCTTTCCCATCGACCTTCCATCATCCTCCCCATCCTGGGGCAGAAAAATTTGCCACCCTCCCTTCTCTCCTATAGTTTTCCTAGTCTTATTTGTTAACAGCAACAAAATTGCCACCCTAACCTTGACCCTACCCATTTACCTACATCGATGGTGAAATTCGCCACTTACGCAGGTCGAAAGTACACAGGTGGTGAATTTTGCTACCCCTACACTTTCCTATGAAACATGCACAGGTGGTGAATTTTGCCACCCGTGTCTTTTTCCTCCCCCTTACATGCAAGCCATTCCACATGCTAGGGTGGAAAATTTTTCCACCCTTGCATTTTTCCCCCCAATTTCTCTAACTCTGGAGAAATTTTCACCCTTTTCTTTTTTTCACCTCCTCCCCTTTTTCCTCTCATTTTTCCTCCCATTTTTTGACCTGGCCTCATCAAGTGCCCTCCCTTGGTCATGATCACCCAACGTGTAAATTCCTCAATTTGCCCAACTTTCTCTAATTGCATGATCATGATTATCATTGCAGTACTCCCTGAAGATTCTCGTTCATCAGCACCCACTCAATCAAGACTAGTTCCAATGTCTGAAACTTCTCTAAAAAAGTTAAAAGCCATGAAGTACCAGGACTAGGGCATTTTTTTGATCACCTCAGTCACTTCTAATGTTGATGAAATTAGAGACATAGAGATCGGCCATGTGGATATGGCTGAGTTCATAACCAGAACTAAGGTGATGAATTCGAGCTCAAAAATAAAGAGGATAATCAAAAGCAATATTCATCTAGTTTCCTCTTTCCCAGTAGCGGCATATCATATAGAGTTTGTCCTCTAGTGCACTCAGTTCTACAACAAAGAGACCAATTCAGTCTCTGATGCTAGTGGTAACATGATAATTTGGTTGGACTCCAAATTTATTGATAAAGTCTTCATGTGCCCTCTTGCTACTGAAGTACTGAGAATTGAATTCATAGAAGCACAAAAATAGTATGATAAAGATTCTGAGAGGGCGAAGAAGGTGATGAATAATAGGTGGCTTAAGACCCCCAAAACTAACTTATCTAAATGGCCATGGAATTTTCTAAAGAGTGATTTCATTGAAGAAGTTGGTGACTTGATTACCCTTCTCAATAGAGTGTGAGGCCTACCATCTTCCTCAAAATTCCACAAGTGGATGTATCCCTTCATCAAGATAATCCTCCAAGGGAAGCAAGTAATCTTCTAGGGTGAGCAGATCAACAACGCTCTTCATGAGCAATTGACCAAGGTATCAATTATTTCAAAGTTCTATATGACTTCATACTTGGTGTACATAACAGCTTCAATGCAAACCTTTCTAGGTTTGACAACTGAAGGAGATAGAAAGACCACCCCAGTCTACTCATATTACCCTTAGTTAACACTGCAAGGATCAATCCATAATTTCTCTCCTTCTGCTATCTTCAAGTTGGCTTTTTCCAAGGCTATCCCTATATGCTCCCCATGTTTCCTTCTAATAATTTAGTAATGGAACTATGTAGACAAATGGTTATCGTACGCACTAGGTAGATATAACTAAAAAAGCCAAGTTTTAGGTTTTTAGTTGAAATTGACAAATACTCAATTTTGACTGTAGCCAAAGCAAAGGTCATGGAAATGGAAATGCAACTAGTTACTATGAAATAGTTCAAGAGAAGGGATAATTTTGACTATAGGGGTGTCAAAGATATGATCAGAAGAAAGACTCAAATTTATGAGCCTATGATTGAAGACATCTGAGTAGACCTGAGAACAACCAAAGAAATTAGGAGGATGGACTACATCAGGCTGACTCTGGAGTAGATCAAATATTTAGGGCTTACAAATATTCCCTCTAATTTGATCAATGATAAGAACATTATCAATAGCAGATACCTGGCTGAGAAGGTTGCTGACTCTCCTCTTCCTCCAATTCAGTGGTCTCAAAAAGAATTAACTTCTTTAAGGAAGAGATTCAAACTAATATTGGCTAACACTAATGATTGGTTAGTAGCTAAAGGGATCACACTAAAGGAGTTCATTACAAGATTAGAGGTTGAATTCCAAGTAGAAATGAGGAAAAAAGCAAAAAATAGGACTAAGAATAAAGGTGATGTTTCATCCCCATATAGGCCTCACAAGCCTAGAATCATCTTTATTTTCAAGAAATCAAAGGTTGTTGAGGAGCCAGAATCAATGGCTAAGAGAGTTGGAGAACAGAGCTCCCAAAAATAGGTAGCTTAGCAAATGGAGATAGAAGACAGGCCCTCAGAGCAGTAAAGAATTGAGCCTCTACCTTCCCAGGAAGGGGCACAACCACTTATAGATGTCTCTCCTTCACCACCTCAATCTCTTATAGCATCTCCTTCACCTCTTTCTCCCATTAGTGTTCCTTCTTTTGGAGCCACCTCTCCTTCTAGATTCATGTTTGGTGATCCTCAAGGCACTTCTAGAGACGTCTTTCACTCCTCAAGTTCTATACCTAGCCTCTCTTCTCCTTCTTTCAATCTAGGAGAAAGCTCTGCCCTTAATCAATCAGTAGCTGATATAGTTTTACTGATTACTCCCACTGCACCTGCTATTACCACTAGCAGTACAGACGTTACCCCAATAACAACAACTGCAAGAACCATTGCCATAGTGAGTACTTCTTCTCTCCCTCCTTAGATGTCAGCTTTCATGCCCAAAGGAAAGAAGCTATCCATCTCTGTAGATGACTTTGATTTTGGCAAGATAGTGCCAGTGAAAGCTAAGGCCCCTAAGAGACCAAGGATCCTTTCAAAATTGGTTAAGAAAAAGGGGCACAAATTTCTAGAGATAGCTAAACCTCTGCAGGATGTAACCCTTGAGGGTTTTGACATGAGCAGCTATTCTATTTCTCGTATTGAGCTAGGGAAAGTTACTCACGAAGGTGCAAAGAGTGATCTATAGTCTGTAATGGACATCATGGTCTAGAAGTTTGACAGAGAAAAGGAAATGAAAGATTACTATAAGGCAAAGGTAGAGCAATTGATTGTAGTAGTCAGGAAATTCACCCTTGCCCTTGAAGCAGCAACCCTAGAAGCCTTTTCCATAGACGACCCTATTATTTAGAAAGTAGAGAAGACCTATATGAAAGGGAAAGTGCTTGAGGATTATATTAAAAAGATGCACACTCAAGGAATTTCCTTACAGAGGTTGCTGAAAAGATTGTTAAGTTGTGGAGCTAAAAGCTTCAACTCTTTGCAAACAGAAGGAACAGAAGGTTGCTGAGATCTAGGAGCACTGGCGTCGGCAGTAGGACTGACATCAGTCGTGACCAGTGCAGAAGGCCACTGGCGACGGTTGAGAGTCGGCCGATGTCAGCAGAACCAGGCAAGCAGGGACTGGCGTCGGTTGCCTGTGTGTTCCAGAACTGTTCGTTGCACGGATAGTTAGTTAAGTGAATGAAGTGTTTGCATGTTTTTAGACCAATTAGAGTCTTGAGCTACGAGGATAATTGTCTAAATTAAGAGTCTAAGTTATTGTTTGAGTCTGGGATCTATTTATAGACCCATTGGCATGTATTGTAATTGGTACAAGATAAGGAAGGCAATGAAGTTCCTTCTATGTGTAAGATCATTGAGTTGCAGGTTGTTGCAAGCTCATAGGAGATCTACATGTGTGAGTATGGTCTATTGAATTACATGTTGCAGGTTCATGGGAGATCAACTTGAAGTGCTTTAGAGTGCTTGGTGAACTGGCAGGGTTATTACTGACTAGTTGGAGAGGTGAACACCAATTCTGTTTGTGAGTTGGTTGTTGGGACCATTTTTTTGGGTAGGAGAGTGTTGTAGAAGAATTACTATACACTTGAGGTGTGGGAAGCCATGGTAAGGTGGAAGAGTGTGGTGGCTCTTTATTGTATTCTTTTTTGTAAAGTGTTAATATAAGATAGTGTATTGTCTCTCATATTCTGTGCTATTGGTGAATTCTAGTTACTTGTATTTCTGGTTATTTCTGCATTTATAATTGCTTATATTTGGTAATCATATTGTGCTCTATCTGAGGAGCAAGATCCTAACAAAGTGGGATCAGAACAGGTGTTGTTCTTGTGATCCCCCAACAAAGTGGTATCAGAGCCAGGTTGGTTGGGATACTAACAAATTGGATTATATCTGGTTAGTGTGTTTTGACTACAGGTTACTCACAGAGTTTCTATTTGAGTGGGAGTTGAGCAATGGCAGAAGACAGTAAGCTACGAATGGAGAATTTTAATGGCAAGAACTACCAATTGTGGAGGATGTAGATTGAGGATTATCTGTATCAGAAAGATTTGTACTTACCATTGGGTGGGGTTAATTGCAAACCCTCAGATATGAAGGATGAAGAATGGGAGGTTCTTGATCGGAAGGCTCTGGGATCTATTAGATTGCGTCTTGCATCATTTATGATTTCCAGCTTATCATAGTGTAAGACAACGGTGAAGTTGATGGAATCTTTGGCAAATTTATATGAAAAACCCTTAGCTTCTAATAAGGTATTTCTTATGAAGCGTTTATTTAATTTGCAAATGTCAGAAGGTGGATCTGTTCATAGCCATCTTAGTGATTTCCATGGTTTGGTAAACCAGTTAAGTTCAGTCAATATTGTTTTTGATGATGAAATTAGAGCTCTCTTAATCTTGTGTTCATTACCTGAAAGTTGGGAAGGTTTGGTAATGGCAGTTTCTAATACTGTGTCTCCTTCAAAAGTCTTAAAAGTGGATGATGTTGTGAGTGTGATCTTGAATGAAGAGATACACAGGAAAAACATAGGTGAATCATCAGGGAATGCTTTGAGTGTTGAAGGTAGAGGAAGGCAAGGAGAGAAAATAGAGTGTGGGAGATTAAGGTCCAAGATAGGCAAGAGATCCAAGTCCAGGTATGGTAGAATAACCTACTGGAAGTGTGGAAAGCAAGGGAACTTAAAGAGAGATTGCAGATTGGGTGAAGATCAGCATGAAGGACATGAAGAAGAAGCAGATGTTGTAGATTATGCTGCACGGGATGCTCTGGTATGTTCTTTGGATAAAGTAAAATCTTGGGTTTTAGATTCTGGTGCCTCTTTTCATGCATCACCACATAGGGAATTTTTTCATGAGTATGTCCAGGGAGACTTTGGAGAAATTTGTGTAGGGGATGGTAAGCCTTGTCAGATTGTTGGCAAAGGAAAAGTGAAGTTGAAACTATAGACAGGTAACACATGGGTGTTAAAGGAGGTCATGCATGTCCTAGTTCTGGAGCAAAATTTGATTTCTATTAGAAGTTTGGGTGATGAGGGTTGCACAGTAACTCTCACAATGGACTCTTGGAAGGTTACCAAGGGTACACTTGTTATAGCTAGAGGTAAGAAAGTAGGTACGCTTTATTTATCTACTTGTATTATTGATTCTCTTTCTGGGTTATCTACTTCAGCTGTAGATTTGAAGATGTGGCTTAATAGGCTCGGTCACATAGATAAGAAGGAGATGCTTGTTCTTGAGTCAAAGGGTATGCTTTTAGATTTGGAAGGTATGGATCATGATTTCTGTATGTAGAAGAAGAAGGTAACGTTTCTTGAGGAATCTAATGTTAGTGATAAGAATAGGAAAGCCTTGGTTTTCAAGGAGAAGGTGACGGATAGAGTTTAGCACAAGATGTAGAAGAATTCTGAGTAGAGCAAGGGTGTTTTGGGCAAGGATTTGATCCAAAAAGAGCTCACGAGAAAAAGTCAGGTCTCACTAGAAAAACATAGAGACCGATGTCGGTAGGAAAACTGGCGTCAGTGTCCAGACAGGGACTGACATCGGCTATGTGCAGCCCGATGTCGGTGACTCAGGGTAGATAACTACTGGGGTCAGCCAAGGAAAAATGACGTTAGCAAGGGGGCAGTCACAGGGAACTGACATCGATCAGGTGTAGACTGAGATGTGACCGGCATCGGTTACTGAGACAAATTTTGGGTGGACAGCAAGCTGTCAAGGTGTCTCAAGCACCCATATGGAGGACTGAAGGTGTAAGTAAGTTCTTAAATTCATCATTTCCCTTCTTTACACTACTTGTTGCTCACTTATAGCATAGGACCAGGAAGTTATTGAAGAAGCAGAACAGGTAGATCCAGGAAACAGTGGGAGCTTGGCATGGATGAGGATGTGATTCCTTGGAGGAGAACCAAATAGGGGTTTTGGGTAGAGTTGCTAGCTAGATGTATGCACTGAGAGACAAATGGATGTTCAGGATGAAGAAGAGCGGAAATGGATATGTGAGATGGAAGATTAGGGTATATGGTCTTGTATTAGTTGCAGGGCAATGGAGGTTTGATCATTGTGTTTCTCTTTACCAAGTTGGATAATATTAGCTACATTATCCTATTACTGTATGATGTGCTTGTTGCAGGGTTACATATATAGGGTATTGCTGAACTAAAGGTAAAGCTAGTTCAGAGGGATGCCATGGAGAATCTGGGAGCAGCAAGATTCTTTATCATGAGTGTGTTCTAGAGACATGAAAGGTCACATGTTGACTTTGTTTCAAGATGATTGTGTGAGACCGGTTAACACGCCGATGGTTGGACAGTTCACATAATAGGTTCTTGATTCACATAATGAGGTTAAGTGCATGGTATGTACTAAACCTAAGTTTTCCCAAGCAGTGGGAGTTGTCACAAGTTGGAGCCAATCTGGGAGAGAACCATTGGAGGGCAGTTCAGTAGATTCTTACAGGGACTAGCAGCAGGTGCACATGCTATGCAGGTTTAATTTATTTTCTACATGGTTTGTAGATGTGGATGTGGCAGGTGATTTGGATGACAAGTTTTGCACTATAGGTTTGTGGTGGTTGGTCTTCAAGAGTGATCTTGAGGAGGGATACAAAGCCAAGGGAACAAACTAGACAGAGTACAGATATAGGTTACAGTTATTTATCTCCAAGTGGGAGATTGTTAAGTTGTGGAGCTAAAAGCTTTAACTCTTTGCAAATAGAAGGAATAGAAGGTTGCTGAGATCCAAGAGCACCGGCATCGATAGCAGGACCGACGTCGGTCATGACCAGTGCAAAAAGGCACTGGTGACGGTTGAAAGTCGGTCGACGTCGATAGAACCAGGCAAGCAAGGACCGGCGTCGGTTGCCTGTGTGTTCCAAAACTATTCATTACATGAATAGTTAGTTAAGTAAACGAAGTGTTTGCATGTAAAGACCAATTAGAGTCTTGAGCTACGAGGATAATTGTCTAAATTAAGAGTCTAAGTTATTGTTTAAGTTTGGGATCTATTTATAGACCCATTGGCATGTATTGTAATTGGTACAAGATAAGGAAGGCAAGGAAGTTCCTTTTGTGTGTAAGATCATTGAGTTGTAGGTTGTTGCAAGCTCATAGGAGATCTACATGTGTGATTATGGTCTGTTGAATTGTAGGTTGCAGGTTTATGAGAGATTAACTTGAAGTGCTTTAGAGTGCTTGGTGAATTGGCAGGGTTATTACTGACTAGTTGGAGAGGTGAACACCAATTCTGTTTATGAGTTGGTTGTTAGGACCATTTTTTTGGGTAGGAGAGTGTTGTAGAAGAATTACTATACACTTGAGGTGTGGGAAGCCTCTATAAGGTGGAAGAGTGTGGTGGCTCTTTATTGTATTCTTTTTTGTAAAGTGTTAATACAAGATAGTGTATTGTCTCTCATATTCTGTGTTATTGGTGAATTCTAGTTACTTGTATTTCTGGTTATTTCCGCATTTATAATTGCTTATATTTGGTAATCATATTGTGCTCTATCTGAGGAGCAAGATCCTAACAAAGTGGGATCAGAACAAGTGTTGTTCTTGTGATCCCCCAATAAAGATGGACAAGATTAAGAAAGTGAGGATGGATTTAGAGGACCTCATCTCTCTTATTTCTCAAGATATTGACAGTATAAACAAATATCTTAGTAAGTGGAGGGAGATGAAAGATCTAAAGAAATGCACCTTGATATCCATCAACATCATTGCCAACAAAGATTCTTATGTTGAGATCAAAGAATCACTGATATACAGGATTTAGGTACTCAAGGAGCTGATCGAAGATCTCAAGTCTTCCAAAGATGCTAGCGAGAAAAGTGATACAGGACTATTGAATTGACTAGAAGAATTGCCTTGTGACCTCACCTCTAGAGATAACCAATTTCTCTCAGTAGAAGAGATGATCTGAGAATTTAAAGGTATGATTCAGAGGGATTTTGAAGAAAAAGCATTCTCAATGATTTTTGTGGATAACATTTTAGATACTCAGTTAACTCTAGATAATCTAAGATCTAGATTAACTAGTCATGCCGAGGCAGTCACAACATTGAAGGATGCTACAATCAAGGCCAGAGTCATCTTCAAGAACACCATTGCACTAGACAGTATAGGAATTTAGGCATCTATCGCTATGTATGATGCTTATCTGAAGAAGACTGGTGGCAAGAGCTGAACTATTTCTCCCCTTCTCTCCTCTTTCTCTTTTCTCATGCACTTTTGTCATGTAAAAGTGTATGCAATTTTGTAATATGTAATTACCTATAAAAAATCTAGAAAAATATCTCAAAGTCAAAGATGACTCATCTTTGACTAAGATATTTTTATATTTTAATCTTTTTATTTTTGAAGGTTTCTCCCTATATATAGAGGGGACTTATTTTGTAAAAGGACATCTCTGGATAATTGAGAGCAAAAACTCTGCTAAAATTGAGACACTCCTTGAGACTTTGTGCTCAACTTGTAAATCATATTTTATCAAATGAATGAGAAACAGGTTTATTTCAGACTTTGTGTTAAATTAATTTGTGTTATTTAAGAAATAGTTCTTATGTCTTTTTTCCTAATAATCTCTTATCTATTTGATTTAATAAGCAAAGTGTGTGTGTAAACATTATCTGAAGACATTTATAAAAGATAAAAGATAAACTTTGAGCTTCTTTTATCTTGGTGATCCTTTTCTCCATTGTAGTTTTAGGCAAAGACTTTGTGCTTTGTTTCACTCTACGGTTAAGCGTATTTTGAATTAGTGAAGGAGGCAACGAAAGACTTTGTGCTTACATGGGTTTCCTTATGAACTTTGTCACTATTTCAAGAGATTTTCTACTCTATGCCAGATACCATTCCTGAAAAAGAGGAATGCTTTTAGCCATCGACCAAAATTTCTCTCTTTGGTTCTTTGGACATCATCTCTGAAAAAAGAGAGGTGGATGCTATTGTACTACCTCGAGTATTATTTTCTGCTTACTTATATTTACATATAGCATATAAATATTCATAAGGAACCTCCCCTTGATGAGAGGAGAGATTTGTCTCTTTTGGATGTGGTAAACTTGCAACATTGGATGACCAATCTCCCTATGTTGTGGTTGATATACCCATTTTGTCATCAGTTAGTTGAAGACAAAATATTCACCCAATAGTTTTTTGGTGACTCTACTAGGGATTACGAATGTGTATTTTAAAGCCTCAAGCTTCAACTTGAAGTAGTTTTGGTTCCTTTTTCATTTGACACTCTGGCAGATCCATCGTACACATGAGGCTAGAGAGTGCAAGGTATTGTTGATCCTATATTCGAGCTGGTGCAGCAAAATAATTTTGAGATTTCTCCTTCATCATCTCATCTTTAGTGAACTAGGAGCTTCCCTCCTACCAATGCTAGATCTCCCATACCTGGTGAAGCTTCTAGCCTCAATACTGGTAAGGCTTTGTCTTTATTGACCCTACCAAGATTTGTTATCTTGCCATTTAATTATCTTATCATAATGGCTCAAGGTCCATGGGGTAATTCTTTTGGTCATCTTAATTTGACCCCATCCTTGCATGAACTACCTTGTAGTTCTAGAAAAAAAAATTCCAAGTTTTTTGGTGACAGAAAAGTTCATCTCAATGAGCATATTACCACCTTCTCTATAACATGCAGTGTAATCAATGTGGAGTTCAAAGACATAGCAGTGAGACATTTTGTAGAAACTTTGCAAGGTGTTACTGTAGATTGATTCTACCACCTTCAAGCTCAAACTATAACTAACTAGAATACACTAAAGTCCAAATTTGAAGCTAGATTTAAACTTGTCTAAGATGCACACGCCTTGTTGGCACAGCTAACACAGATGAAAAAGGAATCCCGGGAACCCATGAGGGATTTCATAGCCAAATTCAATAAGTTAAGGAACTGGATTCCAACAATCGCTCAGGCCATGCCAGAGAATCTTAACTGCTTTTTTATCAACTCACAACTTCCTGAAGTAAGTTTCTTATTGAGGCGAGCTGGCCCTATGGATCTCTCATTGGCTTAAAATTTGGCTACTGAGATTGAGGATGATCTTATCTTGGTAGGTAAGATTAAAAAATACTCTAGTAAAAATAGATTTTCTTCATCTACTGAAAGCTCTTCTATAGGCACTACAGACCCTATGGTGTAAAAATTGACAAATAAATTGATAGCTTTGAAGAGACAAATGGCCCAAGGTATGTATGTTCCTACCTACCAAGATATGCCAAGAAGAACATTCTAGAATCAACAATATTAGGGAAATGCTACCTGGAACCAAGGGCAACCAAATCACCTACCTCCCCCTCAAGGGAAATTGGCCATTGAGGCAGCACCTACCAATTCAACAGTCGATTACCTAGAGGTTGAATGTGACTTTGCGCTCCAACCTGAGTTAGAACAACAAGATGATGCTAATCTCTTTGAAGAGAAAGAAGAAGAATTAGCTAATGAATCCAATATTGGCTTCTTGGATTACCAAGATGAAGCTAGAAGTAAAGGAGAAGGGTTGGATGGATCTTATGCTATTTTTACTAGATCTCAAAACTAGTCAACTCCACAGGCTAACAAAAGAAAAGCAAAAGAAGAACCTCAGCCATTGGTTTCCATTGCTAAACGAGGGACTCCATTGCCTCCTTAATCAAAAGATCAAGTAACTCACAAAAAAGTAAGTACCTCCAACCACCCCATACCTTCCACCTCTATTGCTCAGACCAGTGCCACACCCACTAAAGACCCAAATGATGGACTCTTCCTCTATCTCAAATTCTTTTCAATTATTTGATATAATTGATCACACTAGAAAGACTAAGATCCAAATGATAGAGATTGAGTATTTGAGAGCTAACCCTGAACAATTTGATAGGTTGGTAAAATATGTGAAAAATAAAGCCATCCCCACATGACAATTTTTTTCAAAGTCCACTCATGATCTCCCCAAGGATAAATCTACCCAAAATAATCTTGTCGTGACTCCCCCTGTCGCTCTTGAAAAAATATAACCTTTTTATGTTTCCTTGCTAATAAATGGTTACAAATTGAGTAATTGCATAATAGACTCTACAGCTTCTGATAATGTCATGCCCGCCAAGGTGGCAAATTCCCTTGATCTAACTTTGACCAAAATTTTTGGGAGGTGTTTTTATATGGAAAACAAGCAAGTCTCACTCCTTGGTAAGATAAAAGATGCCTAATTTGTGTTCGCAACTTTTCTAGAAAAGATGATAAAAATGACGGTTCTAGTGGCCAATGTTCCAACCTCTTACAACATCCTACTTGGGTGGAATTTCTGCAAAAATGTTGGAGGTGAGCTAAGCATGGACTTGTCAGAGGCGAAGATCCCAATTTAAGGTGTTATGAAGAAATTGCTACCTGAAAAAGAGGCAAGATATGTAGTCACCCGATCATCAGCACGAGAAGCTCAAATTTTATTTGAGTCTTCTGGCATGGGCAACTACTTCCTATATATGGATGAAATCCATGAGGCATTTGATGAAACTCCTATAGGTGACAACTTGGAAATGTGTTCAGCTGACATAGTGGGAGAATTGGCAAAGCAAAATGAACGCATGGAAGAACCTCTTCCCCCAAATGAAAGAGTTTTCAAAGGAAAAGTGGTGTCTAGTGAGGTATGGATCTTAGAATTTGATGGTAGCTGCTCTTCTACTAGTTCAGGAGCTAGAGTTGTGTTGGTATCTCTTTAAAGAGATATTGTTCCTTTATCCTACAAGTTGTAGTTCAACAACACCAATAACACAGCTGAGTATGAATCCCTGTTACTTAGATTACAGGCTACTAGAGAAAAGGGGATTAAAATACTCCATGCTAAAGGGGACACTAAACTGGTGGTTTGCTAGGTAAAAAACCTCTATCAAACCAAGAATGAAAGATTGTGCCACTATCACAATCTTGTTTGGAACCAAATTAAAAATTTTGATGCTTTCAGCATCTCTGCCATTCCAAGAAGAATTCAATGACCAGGTGGATGCATTCGCTATTTTCGCTACTCTCTTGGTTCCCCACCTAGATTTTAAAGGAGATAAGTACACTATTGAATTGGTATTTCAGCCAAGTGTACCTGATAATGCTGGCCATTGGCAAGTATTCAATAATGACGATTAAATCATTCCCTTCTTGGAGCAAAAGGACAACTTCAAACAATTGCATTTTGAAGGCAGTGAACTTTGAGAATGTGAAGCCACTTCTAAATCAAATGTGAACACAGTTGAGGATTTTCTATAGCTTAAAGAGAATAAGATTCTCAAAGGCCTAGTTTCCCTAAATTTTTTTTTTGATAACCATGACAGGTTCATCAAACAACAACAAACAAATTCAAACTCTTCTCAAGATTTTAATCAAGTAAATCTGGGAACCAAGGGAGATCTTAAGATGGTGAACATTAAGAAATGTTGTACTGTCAAGGAGAGATTTAAGCTTGCTAATCTACTCCGCCAATATATAGATGTCTTAGCTTATTCCTATGATGACCTGAGATCACTCAACCCTGATGACATTCACTATGACATTCCTCTTATGGCAAACTCTGTGCCTTACAAGTAAAAGTCTAGGAAACATAATTCAAAAATATTAGGTACCATTTTAGCTGAGATACAAAAAATGCTTGATGCCCAAATAATTTTTCCAATCCATCACTCCACATGGATTGACAACATAGTGCCTGTCAGAAAGAATAATACTGAAATTCAGATCTACATGGATTTCAGAAACTTCAATCAGTTATCTTTAAAAGATAACTACCCTCTCCCTATCATGGATCAAGTTCTATAAATGGTAATAGGTTTAGAGATGTTATCAATGCTAGACGGTTTCTTAGGATATAATCAGGTTGTAGTTGGAAAAGCAGATTAGCATAAGACTGCCTTCACCACACCTTGGGGCACCTTCACCTATTGAAGAATGCCTTTCGGTCTAATAAATGCAGGTGCCACATTTCAAAGAGCAATGAACCTCACTTTTAAGGATGAAATGGGTAATTTCATTATAATATACCTGGATGATTTGATGGTATTTTCAAAGCACTATTCTGACCATGTCCACCATTTACAAAGAATACTGGAATGTTGTTGTCAGAATGGTATTTATCTAAATCCAAAGAAATCTATCTTTGAGGCGACTGAAGGGAAACTTCTTAGACACATTATGTCCCGAGAAGGTATTAAAATTGACTCAAAAAGAGTTAAGTCCATCCAAGAACTCACTTTGCCTACCAGTAAAATTGTGGTTCACTCTTTCTTTGAAAAGGTGAATTTTCTTTGAAGGTTCATCCCTGAGTTTGCTGAGAAGACTCACCACATCATCAATATGATGAAAGGCAATGCTACCTTCAAGTGGACTACAAAGGACAAATTAGCCTTAAGAGACATCAAAGAAGCAATCACTCATGCACCAATCCTAGTTTGTCCAGACTATACTAAAACCTTCAAAATATATAGTTATGCTTTAGAACATACACTCTCAGCTATTTTAGTTCAATAGAACCAAGAAGACGTAGAATATCCTATTTCCTTCATGATTTTTCCACTCAAGGCTCATGTGCTGAAATATTCCAACATGGAGAAGCATGCATATGCAGTGGTCAAAGTAGTCAAGCATTTTAGGTTTTATATCCTAAACTCGCACACTGAGGTTCTAGTGCCTGATACAATAGTGAAGTCTATTTTGACTCAATAGGAGTTTGGTACAAAGAGGGGTAATTAGATCACCAAGATTTAGGAGTTTGATCTAGACATCAAACCTACCAAACTCATGCAGGGAAAGGGTCTTTGTCAGCTAGTTGCCAACAACATTCTTGAAGGAGCAGAAAACAAAGAAATAAAGATCGAAAGCATGCCTAAGGTCCTCTTTGTTGCCACTACTGATGAGTGGTATTTCAACATTTCTCATTTTTTAACTTATGGTGAGTGTCCTGCTCATCTCTCTTATAAGGAAAAATGGAATGTTAAACTAAAGGTTGTTAGCTATGTTTTGTGGGATAATGGTCTGTATAAGAGGAACCTGGATGGGGTATTTCTTTGTTATGTTGATAAAGTACAAGGTAAACTCTTAGAGTCTTTCCACAATTTGGCATGTGGAGGACATTTTTTTGCACCAGTGACAGTGCACAAGATTTTGTGAGCAAGGTACTATTGGCCTATGCTATTTTAAGATGCCTATAAATGGGTGCGTAGATGTAAATTGTGTCAACAATTCGTTGAGAAGCCTAAACTAGCTGCATTGCCTCTCAAGCCAGTAATAATTAAAAAGCCTTTTCAGCAGTGGGGTATTGACTTCATTGGCATAGTTAACTCATTTGCAAGTGCTAGACATGATTATTTCCTCATGACAACTGATTAATTTACCAAATGGGTGGAGGCCATCCCAACCAAGCACACTACATCTGAAGTGGTGTGCAGTTTTCTTAAGGAAAATATCATTTCCTGATTTGGGGCCCCACTCAAAATTGTCACATATAATGCGGCCTATTTTTCTTCACATAAAATTACTCAATTCTACTTTTATTATGGGATTACCCTATCCCACACTTTAGATTATTTCCCATAAGGAAATGGCCAAGTAGAATCGAGCAATAAAAACCTGGTCACTATTATCAAGAAATTGGTAGATGACAACTAGAGAATGTGGCATAAAGCACTATTTGATGCTTTATAGTTGGATAGGATTAACCAAGAGGGCCATAGATATGTCACCTTTCCAACTTCTGTATGGCTTGAATGCGGAGATACCCATCACTCTAGAACTACCAGTGCTCAGGTTAGCCAAAGCAATCAAAGATTCAATCTTTGAAAGTTTGATCAATAAAAAATTTATGTGTTTAACTGAATTGAATGAGTAGTGAACCATGGTGGTGGACCGGATTATGGCACATTAGGATCAGGTGAAGAAACTTTTTGAAAAAAAGGTTAAGGTCCATGATTTTCAAATCAGAGATCAAGTCTTGTTATGGGACAAGAGGCGAGAACTGAAGGGAATGCATGGAAAATTTGACTCTTTATGGAGAGGTTCATTTACCATTCAACAACTCTATGGTGAGAGTAGCTTCTTGCTGGAGTATCAAAATGGAATGCCATTTGCACTACCCCATAGTGGGCAACATTTGAAGTTTTTTAATCCTTGAAGTTTAGATGGATCCACTTGTATATTTGTATAGTTTTACATTTTGTTGGTTTCTTTTCATTTTTTAGCTTGACTCTGTAGCCCAATGGCTTGGATGAAGGCACTTAGAGATTGGTTTCTACTCCCATTAATCGATTCGATTAATGAAAGTTCTCCAACAAGAGCTAGTTATTATTTCCAAAATTAGCTTAGCTCATTTTTGAAACAACCCCCTGTGAAACTTGTCTGTTTTGCCCTTTGTCTCTCTAAGTCCATTTTTGAGATGGGTTTTTCTCATTCTCGTATTGGCTCAACTGAAATCGTTCAAAATTCGTAACATCTTTTCATTACTTTTTCTCCAAAATGTGAAGTTTGTTATGGTCTCGATGCGACCAGGGGACCAAAATTTGGCTTTTTTTCAGAGTTAGTCTCTTTCTTCTATTTTCGTGCACAAGCGGCAATTTTTTTTGTCAGTGCATTTTTTTCCTCCAACATGCAGGAGCGGTAAATTTTGCTACCCTTGCATCTGGACATGCAAGAGCATAAATTTTTTTTGCCCCTACATTTTTAATTTTTTACATGCAGGAGCAGTGAATTTTGCCACCCTTACATGTCCCTTCTTTTATTTAGTGCAAGGGCAGAAAATTTTACCACCCCTACACTACCTCAATTTTTGTGCACAACATTTATGGCTATGTGTGTCGAGTGGTTGGGGTCAATTTTCACCCCATTTAATTCAATTTTCACCCCATTTTGATTCATTCTTTCCTCTCCACCTCTTGCCTTCTACCTCTGGATGATCCAACGAATGGGTAAAAGTGCATTTTGGTAGATTTGAGCTCATGGTGTGCATGGTTTTCCAGGTAGGTCTTGTATTTGGTGTATATTTATTTTCCTTTCCTCTCTTTCAATTTTGTTTTTAGTTTTGTGTTTTGTTTTCCTTTCTTCTCCTAGGGCCGTCACCCTGCTTCCTCTTGTCCTCCCACTGAGCCCTCTCCCTTCCCCGTCAACCTTCCATCATCCTCCCCATCCTGGGGCAGAAAAATTCATTACTCTCCCTTCTCTCCCATGGTTTTCCTATTCTTACTTGTTAAGGGTGCTAAAATTACCACCCTAACCTTGACCCTACCCATTTACCTACATCAGCGGTAAAATTCACTGCCAACGCAGGTTGAAAGTACATGGGCGATAAATTTTGCTGCCCCTGCACTTTTCTACAAAACATGCACGAGCAAAAAAATTCACCACTCATGATTTTTTCCTCCCCCTTGCATGCAAGGATATAAAAATTCACCACCCATGCATGCAAGCCATTCCACATGCTAGGGCAGTGAATTTTGCCGCCCTTGCATTTTTTTCCCCCAATTTCTCTAACTCTGGAGAAATTTTCACCCTTTTCTTTTTTTTGCCTCCTCCCCTTTTTCCTCTCATTTTTCCTCCCATTTTCTGACCTAGCCCCATCAAGTGCTCTCCCTTGGTCATGATCACCCAACATGTAGATTCCTCAATTTGCCCAATTTTCCCTAATTGCTTAATCATGATTATCATTGTAGTACTCCCTAAAGATTCTCATTCATCAGCACTCACTTAATCAAAACTAGTTCCAATGTCTGAAACTTCTCTAAAAAAGTCAAAAGCTATGAAGTACCAGTACCAGAGAATTTTTTTGATCACCTCGATCACTTCTAATGTCGACAACATTAAAGACACAGAGATCGGCCACGTGGATATAGCCGAGTTCATAACCAGAACCAAGGTGATGAACTCGAGCTTGAAAATGAAGAGGATAATTGAAAGCAATATACATCTAGTTACCTCTTTCCTAGTAGTGGCACATCATACAGAGTTCATCCTCTAGTGTGTTTAGTTCTACAATAAAGAGACCAGGTCAGTCTCTGATGCTAGCGGTAATGTGATAATTTAGTTGGACCTCAAATTTATTGATAAAGTCTTCATGTGACCTCTTGCTATTGAAGTACTAAGAATTGACTTTGTAGAAGCACAAAAAGAGTATGACAAGGATCTTGAGAGGGCAAAGAAGGTGATGAATAACAGGTGGCTTAAGACCCCCAGAACCAACTTGTCTAGATGGCCACAAAATTTTTCAAGGAGCAATTTCATTGAAGAAGTTGGTGAGTTGATTACTCTTCTCAGCAAAGTGCAAGGCCTACCATCTTCCTCATAATTCCATGAGTGGATGTATCCCTTCATCAAGATAATCCTTCAAGAGAAGCAAGTCATCTTCTGGGGTGAGCAGATCAGCAATGCTCTTCATGAGCAATTGACCAAGGTATCAACTACTTCAAAGTTCTATATGACTTCATACTTAGTGTACATAGAGGCTTCAATGTAAACCTTTCCAAGTTTGACAACTGAAGGAGACAGGAAGACCACCCCAGTCTACTCATATTACCCTCAGTTAACACTGCAAGGATCAATTCATCATTTTAAGAGGGTAAATGACACCTTCTTCATAGTATCTTTGTGCCTTTTTGACCCTCAACTTGAATAGAAGAGAGTATCTAATGAAGCTTGGATGGTTGTCAATGACTTTGGCTACATGTTTCTATAATTTCCCTCCTTCTGCTATTTTGGAGTTGGATTTTTCTAAGGCTATCCCTATATGCTCCCCAAGTTTCCTTCTGATAAGTTAGTCCTAATAGAACTATGTAGACAAATGGTTGTCATACACACTAGGTAGATGGAACTGAAAAAGCCAAGTTTCAAGTTTCCAATTCAAATTGGCAGATACTCAATTTTGACTATAGCCAAAGCAAAAGTCATGAAAATGGAAATGCAACTAGTTAATATGAAATAGTTTAAGAGAAGGGACAATTTTGACTGTAGGGGTGTCAAAAATATGATCAGAAGAAAGACTTAGTTTCATGAGCTTATGATTAAAGACATCTGGGTAGACCTGAGAATAGTCAAAGAAATCACGAGGATGGACTACAACAGGCTGAATCTAGAGCAGATCAAATATCTCAGGCTTGCAGATATTCCCTCTAATTTGGTTGATGATAAGAACATTATCAACAATATATACCTAGCTGAGAAGGTTGCTAACTCTCCTCTTCCTCCAATTCAGTGGTCTCAAAAAGAATTAACTTCTTTGAGGAAGAGATTTAAACTAATATTGGCTAACACCAATGATTGGTTAACAACCAAAGGGATCACACTGAAGGAGTTTATTATAGGATCAGAGGATGAATTCCAAGCAAAAATGAGAAAGAAAGTAAAAAATAGGACTAAAAATAAAGGTGATGTTCCTTCCCTGTCTAGGCCTCACAAGCCTAGAATCATCTTTGTTTCCAAGAAATCAAAGGTTGTTGAGGAGCCAAAATCAATGGCTAAGGGAGTTGGAGAACAGAGCAAGGAATATGTAGCTTAGCAAATGGAGATAGAGGATAGGCCCTTAGAGTAGCAAAGAACTAAGCCTCTACCTTCCCAAGAAGGGGAACAACCACTTACAGATGTCTCTCCTTCACCACCTCAATCTCCTGTAGCATCTCCTTCACCTCTTTCTCCCATTAGTGTTCCTTCTTCTAGAGCTACCTCTCTTTCTAGATTCATGTTTGGTGATCCTCAAGGTGCTTCTGGAGACATCCTTTACTCCTCAGGTTCTATACCTAGCCTATCTTCTCCTTCTTTCAATCTAGAAGAAAGTTCTACCCTTGATTAGTCAACGGTCGATACGGTTTCACTGATTACTCCCACTGCTCCTGCTATTACCACTAGTAGTATAGATGTTACCCTAGTAACACTAGCTACAAGAACCATTGCCACAGTGAGTACTTCTTCTCTCCCTCCTTGGATGTTAGCTTTCACATCCAAAAGAAAGAAGCTAGCCATATCTACAAATGACTTTGATTTTGGCAAGATAGTGCTAGTGAAAGCTAAGGCCCCTAAGAGACCAAGGATCCTTTCAAAATTGGTTGAGGAAAAGGGGCACAAATTTTTGGAGATAACTAAACCTCTGTAGGACGTAACCCTTGAGGGTTTTGACATGAGAAACTATTCTATTTCTCACATTGAGCTAGGGAAAGTTACTCATGAAGGTACGAAGAGCGATCTACAGTCCGAAATGGATATCATGGTCCAAAAATTTGACAGAGAAAAAGAGATGAAAGATTAATATAAGGTAAAGGCAGAGCAATTGACTGCAGTAGTCAGGAAATTCACCCTTGCCCCTAAAGTAGCAACCCTAGAAGCCTTTTCCATAGACAATCCTGTTATTTAGAAAGTAGAGAAAACCTATATGAAAGGGAAAGTGCTTGAGGATTCTATTGAAAAGATGCACACTCAGGGAATTTTCTTACTTATAGAGGTTGCTGAGAAGATGGACAAGATGAAGAAAGTGAGGATAGATTTAGAGGACCTCATCTCTCTTATTTCTCAGGATATTGACAATACAGACAAATATCTTAGCAAGTGGAGGGAGATGAAGGATCTGAAGAAATGCACTTTGATATCCATCGGCATCATTGCCAACAAAGATTCCTATGTTGAGATCAAAGAATCACTGATATATAGGATTCAGGTACTAAAGGAGCTGATCGAAGATCTCAAGTCTTCCAAGGATTCTAGCGAGAAAAGTGATACAGGCTTATTGAATCGACTAGAAGAATTGCCTTGCAACTTCACCTCCAAAGATAACCAATTTCTCTCAGCAGAAGAGATGATTTGAGAATTCAAAGGTATGATTCAGAGGGATTTCAAAGAAAAAGCATTCTCAATGATTTCTATGGATAACATTTTAGATACTCAGTTAACTCTGGATAATCTAAGATCCAAGTTAACTAGTCATGCCAAGGCAATCATAGCATTGAAGGACGCTACAATCAAGGCCAGAGTCATCTTCAAGAATGCCATTGCACTAGACAGTATAGGAATTTAGGCATCTATCGCTATGTATGATGCTTATCTGAAGAAGTCTGGCGGCAAGAGGCTGAACCATTTCTCCCCTTCTCTCCTCTTCTTCTTTTCTCATGCACTTTTGTCATGTAAAAGTGCATGCAATTTTGTAATATGTAATTACCTGTAAAAAATTTAGAAAAATATCTCAAAGTCAAAGATGACTCATCTTTGACTAAGATATTTTTATATTTTAATATTTTTATTTTTGAAGGTTTCTCCCTATATATAGAGGGGACCTCTTTTGTAAAAGGATATCTTTGGATAATTGAGAGCAAAAAATTTGTTAAAATTGAGACACTCCTTGAGACTTTGTGCTCAACTTGTAAATTATATTTTATCGAATGAATGAGAAACAGGTTTATTTCAGACTTTGTGTTGAAGTAATTTGTGTTATTTAGGATATAGTTCTTATGTTCTTTTTCTTGATAATATCTTATCTGTTCGATTTAATAAGCAAAGTGTTTGTGTTGACATTGTTTGAAGATATTTCTAAAAGATAAAAGAGAGACTTTGAGCTACTTTTATCTTGGTGATCCTTTTCTCCATTGTAGTTTTAGGCAAAGACTTTGTGCTTTGTTTCACTCTACTGTTACGCGTATTTTGAATTAGTGAAGGAGGCAACGAAAGACTTTGTGCTTATGTGGGTTTTCTTGTGAACTTTGTCACTATTTCAGGGGATTTTTTACTCTATGCTGGATACCATTCCTGAAAAAGAGGAATGCTTTCAGCCATCAATCATGATTTCTCTCTTTGGTTCTTTAGACATCATCTCTGAAAAAAGAGAGGTGGATGCTATTGTACTACCCTGAGTATTATTTTTTGCTTAGTTATATTTACATATAACATATAAAAATTCATAGGAAACCTCCCCTTGATGATAGGAGAGATTTGTCCCCTTTGGATGTGGTAAACCTGTAACATTGGATGACCAATCTCCCTATGCTGTGGTTGATATACCCATTTTGTTATTAGTTAATTGATGACAAAATATTCACTCAACATAGCTCACACCTATCACATCATCTTGATCACACTTGAGACCTTCCACAAGCCTATGCCACATCATCTTCTTGCCACATCATCTACATCATATGCAGAGCACACCACCATGTAATACTTGTATACCACATACCACATCACCTGCATGCCATATCATTCATATACCATGTCACCATGAATAGTGTCCATGAATAGTGATTATAAATATTGTCTTCACACCCAACAATCTCCCACTTGAAGTTAATATACACTTGATTTAACACACCTATGTATTCTACCAACTAGCTACCATCTATGCCCATTGTTACCCATATAAAAATCCTAGTAGAAGTTTTATGAACTATTAAAATTCTCTACCTTGACTAGAATTATCAACATCTACTCCTCCATAGAATATTTTCAGCATCTAAAGTGACTCTCATTGAACTACAAACTCATCCTTCTTTAGGATTCTACCATGAACCTCTCACTACTCCCACTACTTTGAAGTATCCGATTTAGTGAAAACCATGGCATACATGAGGATTTCCTAATCTTGATGAATATAATACATAGGACAGCCATGTATTCTCCTCTTTTATTCTAGGACACTCTAGAATACAACTAAAAAAACCACAATAAATAGGATGCTTTATTCCTTTCTTTCATGTCCCTATGCATCATCATCCTTGCTTTGCTCCTACCACATTCATCTCAACTATCCTAGTCACCTGAGCCATCATACTATTGATCTTCACCATGTTGGGGCCTGTAACTAATATGTCATCAATTCATAGTAATAACATTTGCTAAACCTTGGCTCTCCATAAAGGTACCACTATACTCCATCTACACATCTACTTTGGCCTATATAATCTTCAATCCATAAACTAGAAACTCTTTGCCTCATCCACATATCCCTCTATCTAGTCCATGATATCACCATGTAGGAAACTAACTACTCTAACCATGAACAATAATAAGTACACACTGCACTCTTGATAGTAATTTACAATAAGATCAAAAATAACTCATACAATTCAACACATGAATCCTCCATATGTATCATACCAATACCTACCATGATCAACATGGTACCTATCCATAATTATTGCGAAGTCATCACACTACTCAGTGCATTATTGCACCTACCAAATTTTTGAGCCCATAGTTGAACTACATCCTACTCTACCACATGTCAAACACATGTCCTTATGTTTATATGAAACCTTTAGTATCACTTGATTTTCTCCATCATCCTAAATTACTTCAATAGGTACAATTTCAAGTTTCTTTGTACCTCCTCTTTTCCATGGATTTTGCAACACCATCTTGGCTAACACATTATGGTAGTAGGATCCCACAAGTTATACCCCTTCACCAATTAAAAAACATAATAAGGTACATATCTTGTCATCACCCTCCATCTACACCAATGGATACCAACTTACTCCACCACAAGGTATATATATACTTCTTCGTTAGAAAACTGTGTTGGTGTTGATCTATCTGGTTAAGCTTATTCAACTTTTCCTCCATTCTCCATCTGCATCTCCCACAAATAGAAATACCTTCCATACAATTTTTTTATTTCACATCTTGATCTCTCCACTTTTAGCTCCCACTTTCACAAACCAACTAACAACCATGGCTTTGATATCACTTGTTAGGATCAACACACATATGTAGCTCTAGTTCCAATGGCTAAAGACTAACTTTGATACCACTTGTGAAGAACCAAAACATAATCATAAACATGTGCAAGAATTAATTCATAAATAAAAAAAGGCTATAAAAAAACATAACACATAGGATAGAAAACATTACATAAGATATATGTAGAAACCCTTAAAAAATGAACAAAGGGAAAAACCATAGGGAAATGGTAGCTTCTAGACTTCATATTACATTAGCAACACTCTCTAAAATAACATCCTCTTTACAACTCATTTCTAGTTCTTACAACCAAACACTCAGGTGAGCCAAGCTTACAACCAAGACTTTTAGGATCTAAACTCTAAGTTTTAACATGTAACTCCATATAATGTTAACAACCATAGAATCTAAGGTGAGATATGAGCATCAACCTCCATGTCCATAATTACATCCAAGCATCTAATACTTATATAAAAGTAACTAGGTTAGCCAAGCATAATAGCCTTTTAAGATCTAACCTCTAACCTCAAGGATCCCCATGCTTCCAACAATCTATGTGAGTCATGCTATCTAAACCTTACAAGCTCTAACCACATAAGCATGAATGATTCCTACAACCCAAGCATCTAGGTACTTAGAGTAAATTAATATGTTAGGGATATGCCCACACTAAAATTTGATATATTGATGTGGGCATAGCCCTGACATATCAAATTTTGGTGTGGGCATAGCCTTGACATATCAAAATGGAAATAAATACCTTGTTTCTTACATATTTTAGATCTCCTTCACCAAAAATGGAGTAGAGTATGAAGCTATAATCTTTATCTTGAAGTTTATACTCAAGCACAATGTTAAACAATTACAAATCTTAAGTAACTCTAAACTAGTGGTCAATTAGATCTAGAACAAGTATTAGTGTAAGATTACCTACTAAAATAAGTATAAACATCAAGCATGGGACTTGATTAATTCATTTTTAAGATTAAACATAAAGGCCATCCTTAGAGGGTAGAAATAAATAATTGAATTGCTAGAAAATTTAGCTACTAATCTAAAACCACTTCATGATTCCAAGGTGTAAAAGTTCTTAGTGGAGATAGTTCCTTGCCCCTTTGTCTTAGATAATGTGGATAAATTCCAGGTGTTCAAGGATGAAAAATATATCCTTCAATTCATGAAAAACTCTATATATTTATAAACTAAGATAATATATGATAAATACATTGAACCCATGCATGTGAGGACCTAGGAGAAGATGGAATTTTTTAATTGAAGGAAAACTACATCCCTTTGGGCATGGTCTCCTTAGAGTGAAATTTTGATCTAGACCCCCAGTTTTAGAAGTATAAACTAACAAGAGAAATTGAATAAGATTTTTCCAAACAAAATTTGGGCACTAACCAAAACCCTCAACATGTGAACATAGGCTTGAGTTTCACTTGAATTGAGAAACATAAGATAAAGGAACTATTGGTGGAATATAAAGATGTGATAGCCTAGACATACAAAGACCTAAAAGTCTTTGACCCTTAAGTCATTACACAAACCCCATTGAAGCTAAATCATAAGCATTGCAGGTAGAGACAAAATCTAGTAAATAAAATTATATAATATCTAATTTAATTGAAAGTATAAAATCTTCTAGAGGCCAAAATTGCCTTCCTAATTAAGCACTCTACTTAGGTAGCCAATTTGGTACCAATCAAGAAAAAGAGTAGAGAAATTAGAATCTATGTCGATTTCAATAACCTAAATAAAGAATTAGAGAAATAAAACTACCCCTTACCTTCGCTAGATGAGCTAATTTAAATGGTGATTGGGTTAGAGATGATGTCCTTTTTGGATAGATTTTATAGCTACAATCAAGTACTAGTAGAGGTAGAAGATCAGATGAGACTAAATTTACCACAAAGTGGATAAATTTTTCATATAAGAGTATTTTTTTTGGCCTAATTAATGTAGGAGTTACTTTCTATAGAGCCATGGACTTCACTTTCCAAGGGTTAGTTGGCAAGTGCATCATCATATATATGGATGACCTCACTATTTTCATCAAAAATAGAGTTGACCATGTAGACCAACTTTAAAAGGTGTTTGATAGATGAAAAAGGTATGAAGTGTCACTTAATATAAATAAAATCATATTTAGAGTTATCTAAGGGAAGCTATTAGGCCATGTCATCACCAAAGATAGTATCTCTATTGATCCAACTCAAATTCAGGCCATATCCAAGTTGACAGCTCTAAACAACAAGAAAGAGTTGAAGTCCTTCTTTGGTAAAATAAACTTTGTATGGAAATTCATTTCTATATTTGTTTAGATTATCAAACTATTAAATTCCATGTTTAATAATGATGCTAAGATAGAATGGATGACATAAGCCTAGAGATCTTTCTAAGACATAGTCAAAACACATTTTCATCCCTAGTAGTCATGGTTCATAAGAAGGATGAGACTTGGAGAATGTGCCAAAATTATAAATAACTCAAAAAATATGCCATAAAATATAAACTCCATATCCTAGTAATTGATGATTTTTTAGATGAGTTACATGGTGTTGTTTACTTTACAAAATTATATCTCCATTCTGGATACCATCAAATTCAGATCCAAAATGGGGATATCCTAAAGCCAACCTTTAGAACTCATGAAGGACATTAATTTTTATTTTTATTTTTAATGCCTTTTAGTCTCACTAATGCCCCATCAACATTTTAGAGTCTGACGAACCCTATTTTTTGGCCATTTTTATGAAAATTTGTGTTGGTATTTTTTGATTACATTCTTATATATAGTAAAACTTGGGAAGAAAAATTACAACGTGTGAAAAAGGTTTTGGTCACTCTAGAAAATCATAAAATTTATGAAAAACCTTCCAAATTTTATTTTGTATTAAAAGAGGTGGAATACTTGGGTCACATTGTTTCACATGAAGGATTCAAGGTAGACCCTCAAAAAATCAAAGTTATGATTGAGTGGCCAGTGCAAAATCTATCAAAAATCTCTATGGGTTTTTAGGGTTAATAGGTTACTATCATTGCTTTGTGAAGAGTTTTGGTAGCATTTCAGACCCACTTATAAAATTTTTAAAAGACTCTTTCCATTTGAATGAAACAATTAGCAAGGCCTTTGAGAAACTGAATATGGCCATGTGCACTACTCCAATTTTTACTAACCCATATTTTTCAAAGACTTTCATTATTGAATGTGATTCTTTAAGATATAGAATTGGGGAAATACTCATATAGGAAGGTAAACCACTAGAATTTGAGATCCATCAACTCAAGGGTAAGAATCTATTAAATCCAATCTATGAGAAGGAAATGATGGATATAGTTCATGCAATCAAACAATGATGACCTTATCTAATGGGTAGACATTTTAAGGTAAAGACTGATCATGATAGTCTCAAATATTTTTTGGAACAATTATTATCTTTCAAATAAAAATAAAAGTGGGTGAATAAAAAGTTAAGGTAGGGATTTAAAATAATATACAAGGTAGGTAGAGATAATGTGGTTGCTAATGCACTATCTAGAAAGGATGAATCCACTGAGGTATTATTTTGTGCCATGACTATTTGGAAGGCTAATTAGGTAGAAGAGGCCATACCTAAATGGGAAAATGATGTGAATAATCACACTTTAATTCATAGTCTCAATCATGACTTTAGTGCCTCAGAAAAATATGCATGTAAAGGGAATGTATTATGGTATAAATATTGGTTATACTTATGTAATAATTATTCCCTAAAAAATAAGATCCTTGTTGAGCTTCATTCATCTCCTATAGGAGGGCATTCAAGTTTTTTAAAAACTTATCAATGAGTCAAAAAGGATTTTTTTGGAATGAATCAAAGGGGATGTACAAAATTTTGTGGCTAAATGATTGGTTTGCTAACAAAACAAAGGAGAAGCAATTAAACTTCTAGGTCTTCTCCAAATTTTATCCATTCTAAGTTAGTAGTGGGAGGAGGTGGCTATGTATTTCACCACTAGTTTACCTAGGTTAAAAGGTAAAAATGTCATCATTGTGGTATTAGAGAGGCTCATAAAATATGACCATTTTTTTGCCTCATTATAATGCTTTATATCCAATACCATAACTACTTTTCATCATATATTTTAAAAGCTACATGGCACCCCCAAGATCATAGTGAGTGATTATGATCTAATTTTTACTAGTAATTTTTAGACTGAGTTATTTTCATGTTTGGGTACTCAATTGGCTCATAGTTCATCTTATCATCCTCAATATGATTGGAAAATTAAGGTGATCAATAAATGTCTAAAAGCTTATATTCATTATTTTTTATTGGATAGACAATAAAAATGGGTTCAATAGCTACAACTAGCTAACTGGTGGTATAACACTTCATTCCATGTCTCTTCCAAAATGGCTTCATTTATGTCACTATATGGGTACCAACCTCCTTCTCTCACCTCATCATTTCATATTCAAACCAAAGTGCATGTTTTTTAAGAGGACATTCACCACCAATAAGAATTTTTTGCTAGTCTCAAAGAGAATTTAGCCATGGCACAAAATCACATGAAACAACAAGCTGCTCAACATCATAGTGAGTAGACTTTTGAAGTAGGTGATTGGGTATTTGTTCATCTCAAACCATATAAATAATTATCCCTAAAGTAAAATAAAAAGGAAACAAATCTATCTCCTAAGTATTATGGTTCTTATCAAATCCTACATAAGATTGGTAGTGTCACCTATAAGTTAGAACTTCCCCATTCTACTCGCATTCATCTAATCTTTCATGTTTCTTACTTGAATAAGGTAATTGGCCAAACCATCTATGCATGATCTGAGTTACCTATAATAAATAAGGGCTATGTGATTTAAATTTTTTGGGAATAATGGATTTTTATTCCTAATTTAGCTAAGGGTATAGATTAATAAATCAGTATAAGAGATGACAATAAATATAATCCTAATTTGCACAATTGTTTACCTTTATAAAAATAGACTAAAATGGTTGATACAAAGGATGAAAAATATTATGCAGGACTGGGAAGGTATTAAAAACCTAAATCTATATTTCATTCAATGAAAGGATAAGAGCACCAAAAAGTGGACACTTTGGTGTCCGACGTTGTAGTCCAATTCTAGAACTATTATCCAAATCAATTTTTGATTCTAGATTCTAGTGTGGTCTAGTTTTTAGATCCTGTAGGTGTCTTTATTTCTTTGTTATTGCTTGTAGGTTCCACTATATAACCTATTTTCTTCTCAAACCTTAGTTCTATCTACACACATGAAATAACAAACATATCAAAAGAAAAAAGGGAAAAATATGATCGCATGATCTAGAACCCCTATTGTCTTGATCATTGCCTACACTAACCCTCAAGCTAGGGTCTCAGATCAAATGTAGTTCTCCCTTAGGGAACATTCATAATAAATATGCATGATAGATGTAAGAATGAACTTCTACCTAGGCCCTTCCTTGATCAAGCATGCAAATCTATGTGTGATGCAGAATTTTGAGTTATACTATCAACTAAATTTTATTAGTTAATGTGTTAAAGTCATAAGTGCTAGATATAAAATGCCTTGTGAATTCATTTATATAGGAGACTCTTTATTTTAAATTTGAGAGCTTTTATTCATATTAGTTAACATAAAAATGGTAAAAAAAACTTAAGGGAGGGGCTAAGAAGGGTTTAGAACCTGTTAAGTGAAGAAAAATGACCATTGGGGCTCAAAATGCAAATGAATAGGAGGACTAAAAATGGAACACTTTTATGTCTGACATTATTGTCTGATTCTAGTGCTCTTATCCTATAGGCTTGGGACTTAGGGGAATAGTATTAACATGGGGAATATTATTTGGCTAAGGTAAAATGACTATTTAGAAGGTTTTAGATGACTGGTAATGAACAAAAAGGTGATAAAAGTGAGAAACAAGACTAAGATAGGAAAAACAAAGACATGGCTAGTATGAGCAAGGCTTGTGTTCTCTAGTCAGAGTCTCCTATGAAGAGGACCATGAAAAGACATGATATGTGTGCTTTCTTGACCAATTTAGGGTGTATACATTTTCCCCCCTTTTATTTTAGTGATGTCATACAATGAAATACTAGAGTAAAATAAAAAAATAAAAAAATGCATACCTAAACTTACTTGCATGGAGGTGAATTTGCTGCAAGGGTCCAACTCACTTCTTTGCTAGGGAAGTGGATGAAGAGTTGAATAGTTCCTAGAGAGAGAAGGAATCCATGGAGTGGAACCTCCTTGTACTGAATCTAAATGTGGAAGTCATATATCATGGAGAAAGAGAACAATGTTTGCCCCCTATACTGATTCTGATTGAAGATGAGGAATGCTCAGAGGCCCAAAACTAATGTCTGTCCTCTATCTCATATAAACTCACACAATCTAGCTATATGTATAAAATCTATATGCTGTGATGAGCAAAATCTATCACGCCTCCACTTTAAATGTCTGAACTATAAATGAGAAGTGCTTAGAGGCCCAAAACCAATGTTTATTCTCTCTCTTGCATAAACTCATGTAGTTTGGCTCTGATTAATATAATGGACCAGCCAATGTAGATGATCATGCAATCCAACTTGGTGAAAACTTTGGTACAACTAGGTGTAATATGAAAATATGGTCAATGTACAAGAAGATAATGGCATGTCTTACCATTCCATCTGCATAATCTTGAGTGATGAAGAACATGAATACCTATACCATGCCCCTAAATCTGGTATGTGAGTGATGCATCTATATAATATAGTAATTTGTACAACCACATATGATATGACATGTCTTTCCATACCTCATGTGTAAAACTAGAGACCAAAACACTATGCTCTACACTATGCCTATAGTCTGATATTTGATTATGTAACTATGTCATAATATATGAAGATATATGTGTGAGACGTATAGCATGTACATGCCCTCAAATCTAGTATCTGAATCTATATCTATACTAAAATCGCTGTGAATCCATATAATCTGAACCATTATATTTGAATAGTCTATGTATCTGTATTGAAATCACTATGAATCCATATGATTTAAACCACTATATTTGAATAGTCTATGTATCTATAAAATGAAGGTATATCCCTCTTGAATATTTTGAGTGACCCACATAATATAAATCACTATATATCTCAACCAATCTAAGTTAAATCTAATAATTTGAATGTTGGATGTGTAAGAACCATGGTATATCCACTAATGAGAGTGGATAGGTATGTTGGGTAAGTGTAGAAATAGCAATAGTATGAATGATGCCCCTCCTTTGGGGAGAGGGAAAAAGTCTATGATAGAGGATGTCAAGCCAAAACTAATGACTAGTGGCATAGTAGTAAAAATAAGGTTGTCATGTTGTAAATAAATTGAAAATTTGTTTGATTAATTAGAATGTGTTTTTGAGATTGGAACATGTTTTGATTGGTGATGACCAAGGTGCATGTCTAGGTATAGAGAAATATAGAGGTGTTCATGCCATAGTAAGAAAATAAGGTAGTAAGAGAGATAAACTTGATTGATGTCAAAGGCATCATTGAAATGATTCCATGGAAGGAAATGGTTTAAAAAAATGGAGTTACGAGGTTTGAGTTATGGTAAAAATGGTATTTTATTTTAAACAAAAATTTTGGTTGATATCGGTAATTGGATTGATTCTTGATTAATTTGTGCATTGACTAGGTTGAGTTTTGAGCTTTGGAGTAAGAAAAATGCCAAGGAGACAAGTGCCTCCCAAAACCTAGTTTGAGTAGCTAGTGACCCAGGTTCAGGTTGGTGGTGATGTGACCTTGGTAATCATCTCAAATGCTTGGTTTTTGTTAGCTTTGTGGCCTATTTTGGTGTTTTTGAGGGGTTTAAGAGTAGCTTTATTTATTTATTTTTTTTGTTGCTCCTATCCTATATCCAACACTCCTATCTAGGTTTTAGTGATCTTGTCTACATTTTAGTGCCCCTGTCTAGCACTACTATCCTTATTAAAATGCTATTTTCTTATAGGAATAATTTTATATGATGTTTATTTATTGTTCAATTTTTTTCTATTTTAGCTTTCAATTTGGTATTATTGATTGATAGATGTGTTTTTTTGGTATTTTTCAGGGTGAGGTATAGATGAGAGAGTTCTATAAGGGCTAAGTGATGGAGACATTAAGGCTACTACTAGTATCTAAAAATGAGAGAGTGGTTATGGATAGGGTGGGGTTGGGTCACATGTGTGACCTAGATATAGTGTAGTGGGATCAATATCTGATGACTTCCTTATGTGAGAGGTGGAATGTGGATACATATACTTTCTAGCTTCCTACAAGGGAGATGACTGTGACTTTGGAGGATGTGTATCACATAATAAATTTACCAGTTATTGGGCAATGAGTAATGGTACAAGTTGACATGGGTGATGATGTGATTAATCATGCATCATTTTATTTTTTTGGTGTGCCTTTGGGTATACATCGGATAGGTAGTATAGTGATGTGTTATTGTCAATCATTCTGTAGTCTAACATTTTATGCTTATAGAAGTGGTTGGTTATTTTTTTGTCATCTTTTATTACTGTGGATGGGAGTGGAGTATCTATTACATATAATATGCATAGTATTGAGGTATATGGCACTATATTCTCATCAGGTAGGACTATACTAGCCCACCTATATAAGGATCTCTACAAGTTTACACAAGAGTCATTCAGTGGTGAGGTGAGTATGGAAACCTTATTGCATTATTGGGCCTATGAGCACATAGTAGTTATGTGGCTGACTAGATTATTGAAGGCAAAGTGGGCACCTCCATAACCATTCTAGGAGCAGTGGATGAGCACATTGGTTATCTGATCCTATGGGATGGACCATTATGGGAAGTTTTTAGATGGATTGGTAGTTGGTGACATCATATGGAGGCCTTAAAAAGGATTTCCTAGGTGAGCAAAGGATGGAGTATAGCTACAATATATGAGGGTTAGATGTTGGATACATGACCATTGGGGTGGAGTATATGAACATTTTTAGTATGAGAATATTACTAGATAGTTTGGGGTACCACAAGATGTGCCCCTAGTAGAATGGGTGTGGGTGAGGAGTGCATAAACATTCACAAGGGTAGGAGCTCATGTGAGGCCTACTAAGGCTAAGCTTGCACCATTACCTTTAGATACAAGGGATGAGGTCATATATATTATGTATGTGGATGCTTTTGGACACATAAATGAATATTTTGCATTATGGGTTAGGCATTGGTGGGCTCTATTATATCCTATTTAGGTAGGGGATGCTCTCAAGTATGAGGATCCTGAGCTGATCTAAATGATGGGAGGTAAGCAGTGATTACACTTGAATTGTATAAAAATTTATGCTTTAGTTTGATTTTAAAGTATATATCTAACATAGTGTCATAATTTGTGTGCAGGTGAAGTGGGAGGTGCTCAAGATAGAGCACAAGCTAGGATAAGAGGTAGAGATGATGATTATTGGGAGACAATAATCAACTCGATACTCTGAGAGATCACACAACATGTATCTAATGATGTAGTGGAGCAGGTATTGATATAATGAGTGATGGCCATGGTTGGTATCCATTCCCATCTATTTGATAGGGTTGTTATAGTGATAACTACTTATGTTAGGGCAACAAGATAGATGAGCTGAGAGATAAGATAGATATGCATAGGTGCCCCTACTTAATTTTGGATCTATTAGTTTGAGGATCATGGATGAGTATATAGATCTACAAAGATGATATGCAAACTTGCATGAGGAGCATGTTCATCTACTAGAGTGAGAAAGTCATCACAAGAGGCATGTGATAGCTTGAGGAGGTGTGAGGTCATCGATGCTACGGTAGAGTATAGGACTAACACTAGTGAAGAGAGTGAGAGTGAGGGCCTAACACCCATTCATGAATGATTGTACTTTATACTAGTGTATATGTATTAACAAATTTCTATATATATATACTTGTTTGATTTTGACTCATGCATATTATGTTATGGAATTTGGAGTATGTTGGTATATTTATTACAAATGGTTGATTATAAATAGTTCATTTTTCATTGATGTTAAGGTTGCCTATGCTTAGTAAAATGGTATTTGGGATGTGATTTGATTTTTATTGATAGGTTGAAGTGTGATGTTAATTTTGATTTTGAATCATATGTGAGTAAAAAACTTTGTTTTTTTATAATAGGTAAATTGATTTCATAAAGTGAATTGGTTTAAGATTGGTAAAATAGGATATTGGTAAGATCAAGATTTGGATAATTTGGTTTGGCTAGGGATGGTTATTTGGAACTAGGAATGTTAGTTGTTAGTATAAGGGGATGTAAGATATCACTATGTGTATATTATCCCTATGGTTTTTGTATCACTATCTAAACCCTAATGGCCAACTAAACAAGTGGCCATACTACTCATGCTATATCGGAACATACCTTGTATCTAATATTGTTTATGGTGTACTAACTATAGTTGTATGTGGAGACTCTATAAAATGCAACATCAATAATGTGCAACTAAAACTATGTGCTATGAATAAGGCTCATCTATCCATAATTGTAGTGGATTGATATATGAAATAACACCCTATGAACTCTATTATAATACATATGACTAGGTAATAAATCAAGATAGAATTGTAACCTATGATGAGGGCTTGTCTAATCTCAATAAAGTAGGTTGATATGTGACATAGGTCCCTAAAAACTTAGGTGTAGTGAATATCTATCTAGAGCAGTACTTTATCATGTGGGTTTATCTAATCTCAACTATAGTAGGTTGCTACATGAGATAGGACCCTAAAAACTCTATTGCATTACCTGTAGCTATGATGAATATGTATATAGAACTACACTATGTACTCCATAGACTAAAATGATATATGTAGGATTCTCTCATTATACTAGTCTCTAAACCCTATGAGTAGGTGGGATAGGATATCTCCTATGAGGCTTTGTCCTAGAAAATACATTACTCTTATGATGAATAACCAATTATTCTTATGAAGGAATGTCTTGGGATGACTCAGTCATGGAGGAATGAGGTCTAGGAATCCATGATGGAGGATATCTCAATTACCCTAGTGTGAATTCTATGATACCATTATCAACACATATATTAATACACTCCCTCAGTCTATAATAATCATTATCTTTGTGCCCATGGATACGATGATAGTTACAAAATGGGTGATGTGGCTATTTATGTAAGAGGTGTGGATCTAGATAATGAGTAGAAGGTAATGTGATTAGCCTCCTATCTAGTAGTGATGATAATATGACATATGGGCTATCTCTCTCTAAATCAAACTATAGTGGTGTCCTACTGTTATTCTCTATAGTGCATATTATTATAGGTGGTACTCTAAAAATTAGCTCTCTATTCTTAACTAGTTGCTTTTCTAGCTATGGTCTCCTATCTTATTTTGGACATGGTGGATGTTGCATGTTAGGATCTATAGATGGAGGTAATGCTTTGAAATCTAGAGTAAGCTGATCAATTGTATCTGACTCAATCAATCCCAATTTATTCTCTAAGGTTAAAATTGTATAATATAAGTGCTTGAAAAAGGATTTTATCTGATATAATATATGTTCTAGGAGGGTTTGGTGAAGCCCCTTGATAAACATATGTTAGAGCTCTAAATATATTGGTTTATAGATCAAGTGTAACATGCAAGTCTTAAATCATAAGATATATTCACTAACTAGATTTGAAGTATTTTGATTCAATGCAACAAGTGTCTGATATGTAACACAATGGCTTATGTTTATTATGTAATATCTAATAAATTCCTCTTATAAGTCATCATATGTATGAAATGAACCAATAGAGAGTAGATGAAAGAACCAATTTTGTGCATTACCCACTAATGTCTTCTAGAAAAACTTTAGTAGAATCAAAAGACTCGCATGAGATAACAAATCCTTCCAAAAGGCTTTAAGCTGCATGAATGGATTTCTAGTTCCATCAAATTGAGGCAATGATGGTATCTATAAATGCATAATCAATTAAGATTTGACAAATGTCTTTGGAAGAGGGTTATCATGTAAGTCATTAACATCCATCCAAGACCTATAAGCCTTGTTTTCCAAAGTAAGGAGATGTACTTAGTATTGCAATTCACCAAATACATGCATCAAAGAAATAATCTCTTGGGATGGTATATTAGTATCTTGAAGTGGTTCATTTAAATGTTGAATTTGATCAATTATTTTAGCTATGGGATTGTTACATTTATCAATTGTATCATAGAGAGGGGGTGTACTCACTTAAACCTTTGGAGGAATGAAAACTTGGACCTTAGTATAGGGATGTGGGCTACCATTCTCTTTGGGTGTAGAGTGAGAAACAGATGCTATTGTAGTAGGGGGTGGCTTAGGAGATTCATTGGTATCTTTAGTATTTAGTGAATCACATTCTAATTGAATATAAGATGTGATGTTATCATTGACATGTGCATAATTTTTAAATAAAATCATGCATAGAAGTAGAAGAAACATTTTGTAATGCATTATGTTTGAGAGAAGGAGTGATAACAAAGTTAAAATCATGAGATACATTTTTTCTTCACTATATGCATAATAATCATCATTATTCCATACATTATCACAATTAGAATTTTGTTCATTTGAAAGAGGAGAATTAGAAGTATGACTTTCATATTCACTCTCATTATCATATTAATTTTCATGTTCACTATCATACTCATTATCACTTCCATTATCACTAGGGAGAGGGGTAAGAGATGATGTGAATTCTTTTCTAATATGAATAAATTGTCATGTGAAATTGGAATACTATGTGCATCTATGTTATCCTTGAATGGAGTGCATGCATTATTTTCATTTCCAATATGAGAAGTTAGAGTAAGAGAGTTATCATTTAAATATTCTTTTGTCATTGTTTGAGATGACAAAGTAGAGTTAAGAACATGAGATTGATCTTTTGAATTATGCATTAGAAATTTGATTCTATTTTGTTTATATTATTGTAATTTAAACATAGAAGTATCAAAAGAGAGGAAGAAACTAGGTTCAAATGCAAGCAAATTATCACCAATGAGAGGTTTACCTAGAATTTCATGATTAATTTATACATTTGATGTATTGTGCATAGGAGATTGGGGTGAGAATTAACTTTCCCATTTATCAAAATTATTTTCTTTGGAAGATGGAAGAAAAGAGATAGGTTTTAGAGAAGAAGATGCATCTACTTTTTCTTCACTATCACTTTCATATGCATCATCATATTCCTCATTGAAAAAATAGTAATTGTCTTCATTGTAAATGAAATCATTTTCCTCATTTTTGGATAATGTACAATTTTGTAAATTTTTCTATTCATTGTCATAATTATGACAAAAAAATAGAAATTTATCTATAGGATGAGAGGGAAGAAGTGCCTTAGTGTCCATTTTATTGCTTTCACCAAAGAGAGTATGTAAAATTAATATTAAGAAAATAAATGCAAGAATGAATACTAACATAGATATTTTGAAAATATTTTTGAGACTCCAAAGAATTTATAAAAATTTTAAAATTTTTATCTAAAAATTGTAAGGGAGGAAGGCTTGGGGTTTGAGGACCTGGTTTAGAAATCTAGGGTTTTGGGTTGGAGTTTTAGAATATTTGAAATTACTAAAATAATTATAATTCTAAACTAAATTTGAATAAAACAAATGTACAAAAAAAATCAGAATTTTGAAATTGAATTTTTGCATAAAAATGTGAAGAAAAACCCTAAGGACCTAGGGTTTCAGATTTGTTCAAAGTAAGTCGGGTTCACCAAAAGATTTAACTTTTTTGGGAATAATACAATTTTATTCCTAATTTAGCTAAGGGTCTAGATTAATAAGTATAAGAGATTGAAATAAAAACATTCCTAATTTATGAAACTATTTATGTTTTTAAAAATAGTAATAAACAAGGAGAAACATGACTTAGCTAGAAAACAAACTGAGACAATTGATATAGAGGATGAAAAATTCTATGCAAGACTGGGAAGATATCAAAAACATGAATCTAAATTTAATTTGGTAAAAGGACATGAGCACCAAAAAGTGGACACTTTGGTGTCCAATGTTGTAGTCCAATTTTGGCATTGTTGTCCAAATTAATTTCTGATTCTAGATTTTAGTGTGGTCTAGTTTTTGAATCCTGTAGGTGTCTTTTTTTCTCCATGATCTCTTATAGGTGCCACTGTGTAACCTATTTTTTTTGAAACCCTAGGTATATCTACACACATGAAATGACAAAGATATCAAAATCAAAAGGGGGAAGAATTGGGATAAGGGAAGTATGATCGCATGATCTCAAACCCCTGTTGTCCTGATCATTACCTACATTAACCCTCAGGCTAGGGTCTCAGATCAAATGTAGTTCTCCCTTAGGGAACATACATAATCAACATGCATGGTAGATGCAAGAATGAACTTTAGCCTAGGTCCTTCCTTGATCAAGAATGAAAATCTATGTGTGATGTAAAATTTTGAGCTATACTATTGATTGATTTTAATTACTCAGTGTGCCAAAGTTGTAAGTGCTAGATATAAAATTCCTTGTGAAGTCCTTTATATAGGAGACTCTTTATTTTGAATTTTAGAGATATTATTCACATTAGATGACATAAAAAAGGTAAACAAAATTTAAGGGAGGGGATAAGAAGGGTTTGTAACTTATTAAGCAAAAAAAAATGACTATTGGGGCTCAAAATGCAAATGGACAGGAGCACTAAAAATGAGACACTTCTATGTCTAGTGTTGTTGTCTAATTTTGGCAATCCTGTCCTATAAGCTCAAGACTGGGGGGAACATGATTGGCATATGGAATACTATTTGAATGAGGTGGAATGACTATTTAGAATGTTCTAGATGATTGATAATGAATAAAAGTGACAAAAGTGAGAAACAAGACCAAGACAAGAAAAATAAAGACATGGCTAGTGTGAACAAGGCTAAGATTCTCTAGTCAGAGACTCCTATGAAGAGGACCATGAAAAGACATGATATTTGTGATTGCTTGACCAATTTAGGGTATATACACTATGTCATACTTGAACTTAATACGATTATTGATACATGTAATAAATGGATTCAAACTAGAGAGATTAAGGAGCATTTGGTCAAATGGAAGAATTTTCCTTATGAGGATACCACATTTCTACAACAAAATATAGATTTGTTCAACATTGATGGAAATGTTGTTTCAAAGGAGGGGACATGTTAAGCTCTTAATCTATGGCATACTCTTCATTTATAGTTACATTCCTTAGTTATATATTGTGTTACACTGACTTGTTAAGATGTAAGGGTGGGATGAATGGTGTGTCTCCCCCCCATTAACTCTCTCTATATATGGATGAGTGTGGCTCACTTTAACCATCATATTTTTGAATTATATCTTATTGTAAATATTTATATGTTGCCCCTCAAAGTGGCTTAAATATATTCTACTATATTTTATTTATCTTGAGATTTATTGCTTAAAATTTAAAAAAAGTTCATTACACACAAAAGGTAGAGGATAATGAACATCTCATTGCCTTCATGATTACCAATCTAAATGATGCAAAGTTAAAATACTCTATGATAGACAAGCATATTTATGCCTAGATTAAAGTGGTGAAAATGATTATGCACTATATTCTATGAAAAAAATGTATGCCATTGTTCTAGATCCTATTGTCAAGCTCACTCATAGACATAATGAAATAGATAAAAGAAGGGGAAAATGGATGACCAAACTTTAAGAGTTTAATTGAGATAAGACAAATAAAGATGGTGAGAAGTAAGGGGATCATCTAGCTGATAACTAAAACTAGTTTGTGCATCAATATTGAACAAATTAATGAGATTAAGGTAACTAATGGTGAGTGGTACAATCAAATCATCCATTATCTACTCATAGGCACATGTACTCTAGAGCTAAATAAAGACCAAAGATGAGCACTCAAGATCAAATTAGATCCTTATATGATCGAGAAGGGAGTCCTATACCAAAAAAAACTATGAGGGCATATATCTAAGATGTGCTTCAAAATAAGAGGTTGTAGACATCCTAAACAACCTACATCAGAAGATAAGTAATGGGAATCCCTCAAAAAAAATAATGACTTATAAAATTATAAGGATGGGATACTACTAGCCCACGATCTTCAAGGATGCTCACAATCACATCATGACCTATCATGATTGCTAGGTATTTGTGAAAATATAAGTAAATGCTGCCATACCTTTATAGCCAGTCATTTAAGGATGTCCCTTTACCCAAATTTTATTAGAGTGATAAACCCAAACTCTTTAATAAGACACAAGTTTTTACTCTCATCTATTAACTACTACACTAGGTGTATAGAGGTTGTTACAACACATAATTCCAAATCAATTGATGTCATCAAGTTTTTAGAAGAAAATATATTGACCAATTTTAGCACTCTTATTTCTTTAGTTTATGATAATTGTCCAGCTTTTTAATCTTCTAAATTTATAGAATGGGTCTATGATAATCAAATCATAATCAAGTTATCTTCGAGATACTATCCATAAGGAAATGGAGTGGCTAAGTCTACCAATAATAATCTGATGGATACCATTAAAATTTTGGAACAAGACAAACTAAGTGAATGGCATCTCTTATTAAAATATGCACTATGGGCATATATAACTAGGCATAAGCAAGCCCTCAAGGCTTTACCTCTTTTGCTAGTTTATAGAAAACAACCAGTCTTCCTTATTACTCTCAAGATACACATGTACTAGTTCTTATGGGATTATAGGGGGGAATAAAAAAGAGTATAGTCTACACTATTAGATATATTCTAGATGGAGGATGCAAGAATTGAAGCGTTACATAGCTTTAGTGTCATTATGATATTGATAAAATATGGTTTGCCAAAAGATCTAAGATTAAGGCCTTTAAGATCTCAGACTTAGTGCTTCTATGGGAGAAAATACATGAGAAGAAAGGACAACATGATAAGTTCACTCCTTTATGGATTGGACCATATTAGATATCAGAGATCCTAGGTAAGATTACTTTTCAGTTGAAATACCTCCAAGGTAATGACCTCACTTTTCTAATCAATGGATAATTTTGAATTAATGTTCATGGCTACTCTAACTGGAGATGCCTTAGGATGATTGTAAGTAGAGATTAAAATTGTATGATCAGATTAGATTACCTTAATTTTTAGGTTAGATTTATTGATTTTTGAAGTAAGTTATATGATTTTTAGGATTAGTCTTTCCTACTTTCTAAATTTTATTTTAGTAGATTAGTTGTTTTGATTTTAATAAGTTAGTTTTTATGCCTTCTGCACACACTTAGTTTTGGCCACTTTCATACCTAGACTAGGATTCAATTCAATTTATAGAAAATGACATAATCTAATCCTAAAAATGACCTAAATTTCCCAAATTCATTTGCATAAGTGATTTAATTTCCCAACATGTGATAAGGCTAGTTTGTTTGGCATATTACCCTGTACGCACCAATAACCTAGTTTAGTTTCAACCCTAGTCAAATTATGACCTAGTAATTTGATACTTTTGGCCTATCAAATTATTAATTAAAAATATTTAAAATAATTACCAAAAGCTAAACAAAACTAAGCAATATTAATTACAATACAAATCTTAATTAACTTTCTTAAACAAAAATTCTAAATCAAATTAGTGAATTTTATTTATCAAAAAAATGATTTTTTAGCTAAATATGAAGTCAAAAGTAAAATAAGATAATAAAGTGATTTATTATTTCTTAAATATTACAAAATTATGAGTCATAACCTCATACATATCTAAAGTGATTTTTCATATCTCACAAATCTTTGAAACTAAGGTGTCAAGATTTTATGAGTGCTTTGACCCAACCTAGGGTTAGCCTGATTTAGCCTAGGTTATTTTAGATTTAACCAAATTTATAATTTAACCTAACCTCCCTAGGGTTAGAAAAAGTTCTTATAGCTATAAATATAAGTGCCCACACCATATGCCTATAATCTTTTGTGTGTAAGGTTATTATGCTAGAATAACTTCAAGAAGCCATTGAGAGTAGTGTTATAATGCCTATTTTATGCCAAGATTCACAGAAAGCCACAAGTGACCGTTATAGGGATGCTACCACCATGGAGAAGCATTGATGGAAGACTCTAATTGTCATAGACCAAACACAAGCATCCTTATGCCAACAAGTAAACATCAAATTTAACAAAGAAGGTAAATTACTCATGTTATTTTTATCTCTATTTTGTGATATTGTTTACTAAGTTATGTTCCCCCTAGTTATTAGGCAAGAGTATTTAGTCCTAGTGTATTTTTATGCTCAATTTTTGTCATTTAAACTAATAAGGGGACTAATCTACATTATTTTTACTCTTATAAATCTTAAGATACATAATGGCATGAAGCTGGGATGATGCATCCTATATGGCCAAGGAAAATGATATGCTAATATTAGTTTTCTAACAAATGCATTTAATTCTTAAAGTCTAGAGTTTTAGCCTTGAAATTAACGTCATTATGTTTTTTGAGTAATCAGTGGCTTTGCTCTGTGTAACAGTAGCTTCACCTAGCCTATGTTTATTTATGATCTTTATTTATGTAGAAATGGAAACTTTAAACCTATGGCTTTGAATTACTAAAATATAAATTTGACTTGCTAAACAATAGCTTCACTCTACACATTTGGCAACTTCAAACCTACTAAATAGCATATTTTCTAGGTAAAATTACACTATGTTCATCTATTTTTTTCTATATTTGGATAATTCACCACATCTAATTGGTGGTTTCAGCCCTAATAAATGGTGGCTTCCCCAAAGGTTCTCTTTGAGTCTATGTTTTTAGGAAAACAATAGCTTCATCAAACTAAATAGTGGCTTCACTCTAAGATTTTCCAAAACCTGAGAGTTCATAGTGAATTATTGTTTACTCCTTTGATTTTTGGATTAGAGAATCAAATCACCTAACAATTTTATAGGAAATATGGTGGAGAGAGAGAGAGAGAGAGAGAGAGAGAGAGAGAGAGAGAGAGAGAGAGAGAGAGAGAGAGAGAGAGAGAGAGAGAGAGAGAGAGAGAGAGAGAGCTTAGGCATTTCTAAAACTCACCTATACTTTTGTTTGGTGCTTAAAATCCAATTAATCACACTTGTCTTTTACTTTTTGAAGTTTTTACAAGTGAAAACAAGTCCAATGGTCCAAAATTTCAATCAAAATTTGATTTGGTGTTATTAAAAAGAGCGTACATTTTAGTTAGAGTTATTAAGAGCTTTTTCTCTGTATATTTATCTTTTGTTATTAGTTAAAATTAAAAGTTCATAGTTAGATTTATTTATTTATGGTAAATTATAAACTATTACATGTATGCTCTCCTCCCATCCCCTTTAGGGAATTTGGGTGACAAAAAATGTTTAGTTTATTACCTTTTTTGTTTGGTCTTGTTGGAAATAATGTTACGTATGCTCTCCCCAAGATCTAAGATTTGGGTGACCTAGAAATAACCTCTAAAGTCTTTCCATTTTATTTTCTTGCATCTAGCTTATGGGCTGAAGCTCATTTTTCCCTCATAATTTCTCAAGGGGTGAATTGACCTTGTGTTTTATCTCCCAACATTGTACCAACCCCACTTCATGGTGGGTTATATAAATTGGGCACATAATACTGGGATTGCTAGTGGGATGAGTGGCTAACCTATTTGATCCTAACATAAACCCAAGTTAGGTCTTGATATACATTGAAATCCACTAAGTAGTACATGGCTAGAGTCTCTATGAAAATTAATATACCCTTTCATATTAATTTAGTAGATATGAACCCAATAGACATGAGTGTACCCTTGTGTTAGCCACACTTTGGATCATTTAGTACATTTAAAACTTATAGATTTTTAGTCAACCCCACTTACCATAAAATTTCTTGCCAAATGTCGAGTGCTCTTCATTATAAGTTTGTACCGTGTATTAGTTTTTGAGAGATAGAGGGGGAATAAAAAATCTACCTACAACTATTATTTAATTTTTGGATTAAGACTTAATTCTTCATAAATATTGGTATATCGATGGAAACATTGGTATAAACTACACACACCCATGTTATTTTTAGGGATAAGATGAGATAATAGTGCCATTTTCATTTTCCTTGATTTAAATGTATGTTTTTAGATGAAAATTATTCATTTGTATTGTCTCATCAAAACAAGTCCAAAACTATCATGTTACTTTCACACCCCTTTAGTCTAAGAGGTGTTACTTTATCCATTTTGTGTCACACTTTTGCCTTAGAGTTTTATTCCAAAACCACCTATGTGTAATTTGTTTAAATGTGGTGTTGTTACCATACCCATTTCATTTCAAACATTTTCCTTGGATTCTTGATCCCAAAACCATTATCATGGCATTTGTTTTAAGGAGCATTGTTAGGCTACCTAAATCATTCCAAAAAAATTATCATTTTTGAAACTAAGTTTCAAACCATTATTATAACTCTCTTATTTCAGACACATAATTACACTACCCATTTTGGTCTAGGTATTTTTCCTTAGAGCATTCAAGTATTTTTGTATTAATTTTTAAACTCAACCTTTCAAAGTATAAACCCTAAACTAATCAAGTTCATGCCAAAACCTCATCTAATTTGGGCTTAGGTTGTCTGCCTTTTATGTTTAGATTATGTTGCTTGGTTTGATTTCCTATTTGATCTAAAATACCCCTTTCCTAGACTTAGTGGTTATTTGTTATTAATGTGACTTATTTGAGTGTCTTTTGATCAAATTTATTTCCATGTGCCTTGTTTAAAGTTAGTTGCACCAAGTTCAAAAATGTCCTAGTTCTATTATTCAATTAGTCTCTTCTAAATCAATTATCGAGTCTTAGTGAGATAATTACTGAGTTTCATCTAATATAATTACCTTAGTTTAATTTATTATTTATTTATTTTTGAGTTCTTTATTTCTAACTCTAACCTTGTTTTTCATGTTAAATAATTATAACTATCATTGGGTAAATTGTTGCTACCCTTTGATCCTAATTCATAATTGTTCTACTTTGTCTAGATAATTTTGTCACTAATTATAAACTCCTTTGTTAAAATTAGTACCTTATACATAGATGAGTTTTGAGCTTTTGTGTTACATTTACCACTAATTATAAATGCCTTTGGGAAAATTAGTATCATTTATTAGATTAGTTTCACATTTACTTTGTTATATCTTTGCCTAGTTTAGTTACTTTACCCTTTGGGCCTATTTTATAGAGTCAAAGGTTTTTTTTTTAGACCCCAGTTTTTTGCTACATTTGGACCATTTTCTTTTCATAAGACCCATCTATAGATCTGAACATTCCTCGTTACACACATAGTAGGACGATGTATAATCTAGACTATGAGAACTTTATGACTAGTAACCATTTTATTCAAGAGTTGTATGATGATGTAGACTATAATATGGATCACTATCCATCTTATATCATCCCATATATTGAATAAAGGCATGACCCATTAACATAGTATTCAGTGACTATAACTCCTTATATAGGCCAAGAACCAGAGCAAATGGCATAGTACCTTATTCAAATAATGCCTACCATTTAATAAAGCCAAAAACAAGAGCCCTACTATGTTACGATGCCAACATAGAAAAGATATAATCTGTACTAGTTTTAATGCCATTTCTTAGAAAAAAACTATGAAGTTATTATCAAAGCTGTCAAAGTAGGAGCCAAGTTTCTACTAGAATTCTCACATGAAAGCTTGAGTATTTTGATTAGAACTCCTAGTAATGTGCCTCAAATATAACCATTCAAACAAGAATCAACTATTTATATTAAAGCTTTAGTCTAAATGATATAGCAAAACTAAAGTACACTTGCAAAAGAGAAATATTCTATGGATGAACAAATGGAATAGGTACAATAAGTACTAAAACTATCTCAACCTATCTCACAATATTAATGCAAGGGTTATTTCTAACATATCACTTATTAAGATAACTTGAAAAATAGGGAAATAAATAGATGCTTCAAGATATGCAAGCCAAAATGAAGACCCATTTAGCTATAGCATGTTGGTAATGTCCCTATTTTGATTAAAGAGACTGTCTCCCAAATGGAATACCTCACTTAAAAAATTGTGGATAACACGTAAGTGAATTCCAATTTAAACTAAAGTAGGTCTAATTTACCACCAAACAATATATAATAGATTCCTCTAAACAATTCCATGAGTGGATTACAACAATAGGGGATAGGTACACCTATTTACCAAAATCAACAAATAGCCTCCACTCCTCAACCGTCTGCTTCTTTGAATGTGTAACAAGGGTCATTGAGCCAATAATAGACCAAATTACCACCACAACAAGTGCAAAAATATATGCCACCTCAATAGGTGGCAATGAATTTTCCCCTATAACAATGATAAACTAATATGCCTCAATAATCATAAATATTACCTAGTTAACAATGTGTTTTTATTGTTCAAAAAGTGTTAGTTAGTTAATAACAATAATTTCTTAGCCAACAACAAGTGCTTACTTAAAAATTACCAAACCAAAAATAAGTGCCTATTAAAAATTAAGTGCCTATAATAGGTATAATGTGATAGGCAATAATTACCTTTCACTTGATAGGTATCACATGTGCAACAAGAATCTAGTTAACAACATGTTCCCTATATACAATAGGGTTCAACAAGTAGGTAGCAAGTTCCCTCCTAAACCTAACAATACCAACACATTCAATAGAGATAAATGTTATTACCATAAACATAATTTAATATCTAGGGATATGTATCTAATACAAATTAGAATGTGTTTCAACAGTAGTGTATTTCATATCCATTTTATTATCCCAATACATGAATACACATTCCTAGTCATCTGACTAATTCCACTAACATCCCAAAAGATGCCTACCTCAATTAAGGTAATCCACCTTTAACCACGTAACCTCCACAAAAATAGTCTAATATTTATAATTTATTTGCCTAAGAGTTTCAAAAAATGAAGGATGTAACTCAAGCTATACATATTGGAAAAAAACAAAATAAATTTAAATTGGATGAAATATGCTCATATCTATTTAACATGGAATATCTGTAAATACCCTTTCCACTAGGTTATGGGCCACATAAATATGATAAATATAAAGGACAAGGTGAGTCTAAAGAGAATATAAAATAAGTCTTTGTTGGATGCCAGCTAGTGGCCTATAACAACATATACTTACTTCTAATCTTTCTTAGGAGTCTAGCTAGACAAGCCTTGGAATGACTGTTGAAATTGCTAAAGAATTATGTACCTAAATTTGATGATCTTTTGAATAAGTCCATACAACACTGATCATATAATCTTGACCATGATATTACTATTATGGATTTAGGCTAAGATAAATAGAAGATTAGTGAAAGATTAATTGTATACTTGCAATGTTGGAGAGTACTAGTGAGCTAGTTTACTCATGATTTACTAGATAAGCAATTGGTTATGATATTTAGCATGAGCCTACACACCAAGATATCTTACCATCTCAATATTTAAGGTATGCATACATTCAAAGAGGTTATAGATAAAGGAATACATATTGATAAAGCCCTTATCAACAAGGGATAATAAAGCTATCCTATTTTAATTAGAGATATAATCAACATCAAGGTGAGCATAACCATAACCAAAACCAAGGCTAGAACCATAATCATAACCCAATTTAAATACCATATATAATGCCATCTCAAGTCAACAACAATGAGAGACCAAAGCCCTACAATCATAATATAAATGTTATTGATGATGGAGTCACTAAATCATGCCATATTCAAATAGTGCAAACATCGGTTGTCCATTTACATTCACCCACTTAGAAACCACCTCCTCCATACATTTAACCAAGAATACCAAAAAACTAACTAACACATAATCAAAACCAACTACAAGATCATCCTACGAAGATAATACTACCCATTTCTAGACAATTTAGTGACCTTAGTGAGCCTATTGAATTTGTGTTTCAAATATTGGTTCAAATAAATATGATTATTTTGCCAATATCAAAGCCATTTCCTAAAGGGATTCCTTTTCTTGACTGGTACAAAGAATATGAATTTTGTGATTACCATCATGTCTGAGGACATTTCATAAGATGCTGTATCCAACTCAGGCATTTGATTGAGAATATGCTAGAAAATGGAGAGATAGAAAGAAACACCCATGCTCCTATGACCAATCGTAACTTAGATATCAACTAAAATTCATTTTACCAATATAACAACAATAATAACCAATAATAATACCAACAAAAACAATGGTAGATAAATCCACTACAAAATCAACAACAATAATGCGATCCAAAACAATAATAACATAACTATCAGAACCAAGGGAAAACTAACCAAACCAACTAAGGAGGCCATCATGTCATTATGTATACTTATAAAAATGTTTTAGGACATATTACAAGTAGTCATGTTCCCACTATCACCATTAACCATTGTCTAACTATCAATATACCCAAAACTTCATCTAACAATGCCTTTCAATAAAGAAATGCCTATCAACCTCTTTATACTAATTATTCTTTTACAGATCATATTGAAAAATAGGCTCAATATTGTCTAATAATTATCATTTTAGACCTTCTTACCTACCCAACTAATTACCAAATCCAAGTTCTAGATTGAGATTATGAACTCATGACTCGATGAGCCAAGGTCACTATCAAAGGATTGTAGCCAAATACTAAAGGTTATCCCATTCATCCTTTCATGCCTATCAAAAATAAACTAACTAATAAAACTAAGGGGAAGACCTATGATATTGTGGAACAAATGAAGAAGACACTAGTGCACATATCCATCATGGATTTTTTACATATGTCTAGTGTCCAAAAAGACATCTTGAATGAGTATTTAAACAAATCCCTCATGCTAGATGACATAATTCCAGATAAATGCCAAGCTATGGTAGGACACTTGGCCCCTAGCCAATGTCTTGCCTTTGACCAAAGTGACATGACATCATTGGGCCATTTACATAATAACTCATTGTACATTAAGGTCGGTATAAAAAACCATAGATTTAAACATATCCTTGTAGACAATGATTCAAGCCTTAACATTGTGTCCCTAAAGTTAGTCAAACATCTTGGATATATAGTATCCAACTTGTAGCTAGATACCATCATTATAAAGGCATATATTTAATGAAGAATGGGAATCTCAAGGTACTATCATCTTGCCATTAGTCATTGGGCCTTTTACCCAAGACACAGTATGCCATATTTTGGACCTAGAACTATCTTAAAATTTGTTGTTGGGTTGACCTTGGATCCATGAAATTAGGGCCATAACTTTTACATTACATTGGTGTATAAAATTTATAGATTCAGGAATGGAAGTGACTATATCAGTTGATGTTTAGCCATATCAATATTGTAAACATTTTGAGGCTAAGTATAAAATATATAATTAATAATTTGGCATGAATCCTATTGCCAAATCAGATATAGAAAGAGCTAAAAAAGGAAAACCCATTGAATCAGGCCCATAATCTAATCACATTAACCTAGAAAGCTTAGCATTTACCTCAGCCATGCCTCCACCAAACATTTACATCCACTTTTATATAGCTAAGATCTCAGAGAGTATAGTACCCATAATGCATTCCATATTGCCAAATTTCTAATAAATCCAAACTATGGGATTCATAAGACCAAAACTACTTGTATGGAGTGGGAAAACAAGGGAAAATTTTAGTTGAATAAGCCCATTATTTTCAAACTAGCCTTTGGCCTATAATAGGACACATTAATAAAATATGATTCATGGATTTACAAGGATGGGTTAGTTGAATATTAACAAAGTGCTAAGTATCCTATTCCTAACCAAATTATGGATCACCTAGTTTATGAAGGTAGAGGTCTAGGGATACATCAACAAGGCATGATTGAACTAGTCTTAATGAAAAAGTATAATGAAACCCATGGTATTGGATTTAAGCTACTTAAGGGTGACCCTACATATCTTATTTGCATTCCAACACAAATGAGTAGTGAAGATGATGTCAGCAATGATACAGGATCTAATTATAACATCTATGATGACCTTATTGCTAAAAATTTATTTAACCCCCTATCATTTACACCATTAATCCTATCTATCAACCTTCACATTTAACCTTTTACCATCCATAATTAAGAGATATGGGACTAAAAAGATTCAATGATGTCATTAAATGAATTTGAAAATGATGAGGTTATATGTGACTTTCTAGGATTGAAGAATCACATTCCTCTCGAATACCATAAGTAAGAATTTTATATTAGATTGGATCATGTTGCCTAATTCAGAGAGCAGGTGAAATTCCTTAACAAAAAATAAAACTAAAATTAGACATCGAGGTCTCAAATTGAAAACCTCTTTGAGGTGATTTCTAACCATAGAAAAAGTAAAGAGAAAGGTAAGTCTCTTGGTGAAAACTGGTTTCCAACACCATTAGATGGGGATGTTCACCCATCTTCCTATGAAGCATAGGAGATATATAGCCTAAATCCTATTTATGGATCAAATATCAGTACTGAGGAGTAGTAATAATTTATACATATTATTCAAGATTGCCTTGAGGCATTTGTTTCATGGTTATTGCCAACATAAGGAGATTCTAATTCATACTACTTAGGATAATTAGATGAGCCAACCCATCTAGAGGACTTTAACATTGCCAATTAGTTTAACTCTTTTTTAACTATTTTAGATGATGGTTTTACACTTCTTGTGGAGGACACTTTAGAGGTGAACATTGGGACTCTAGAGGACCCAAAGTGTATTAAACTAGGTGCATCTTGTATACACATAATATTCTTAACTTTTATCAAATACTGATGCCTTACACCTTATAAGAACCCATCAAGACTGAATCTCTCTGAGTGCATGCCCTAAGGGGTGCACCAAAAAAGGGGTGGGTAGACCTTTGATGCTTCACAAGATTGTTGTCCCTTATTTACACATTATTACCAATCTAACCAGGTCCAAAAATGATTCCCTAAGTTATTTGTTAGCTATCTAGATAACACCCTAATAGGGGCTAGATTTGTTCAAGTCTGACCCATACCTATACTAACATGGGAATGGTCTAAGGCTATAGGATGCCTATAAATAGACTAGACCTCTAGGATTTTTTTATGAGGATACATCCTTAGATTTTATAATTTGGAACTTTACTTCTAAAACCTAAGACTGGTTGGGATGAAAAGAGTTAAAAAGTTGCATTAAATAAAACTTATTATAATATGTGGTGATGGACTAAGAATTTATCAAATCCACTCTTGAACTTGGACTCTTTAACATACTAATGAGCTATGATGGGATCTAATGTAATGCTTACTATAATTTCTATGCAACAATATTTCATATAGAGGCTAGTTTGATACACTCAGACTAGGGAGCACTAAAAATAAGGTCTAGTTAAAGACATTTAAATTTGGCTATCCTCTATATCTTTGAGAGATCAATGTTGAGACACATTATATGACCTAAAAATAAAATTTATAACACTTAGGTTGAGGTTGGACATGTAAGAGGAAGATGATTAGCAAACAAACACAAAACACTAAATATTGATTAGCAAAATGATTGCAAAACACTCTATTCACTAATGTAAGAGGTTTCAAATATAATTCTAGAAGAGTCTAGTTATACCAGCCTGAGGGATGTAAAATAATAACTCAAAGGCTATATTTATAGCAAAATGGGGAAAGAGAGAGGGAAATTTTAGCACTCAAAAAATGAATCAAATGAGTTCAAATCCATTTGAAAATATATTACAATTATATCTATGAATCAAGCTCACTCAAACCCTTCCTGATTAATCCACGTCACTCTAGTCTAGTACATCATTACATTATTTTCTTTGTGATGCTCTATGGAAACTAAAATAGTGAGATCAAGTTGTTTTTTTACTTTGTCCTTATGCAAAAACAATCATGATTGGTTTGTTTGTATGTGCCAAAGTGGAGAGAGGAGTCACTTTATGTAGTTGGCTTTGGTGACGAAGCCATTAAAGTATGTTTGCCTTCACTTTCCATATCATCTACCATTTTTTACTCATTATGAAGGCTATATCCTCATACCTTGAAACTGATAGAGTTACACCATTTGATCTTAAAATATCTACTCCTAACTCAATTTGTATCATGCTCAAACTTGGTTCCATGATCTTACTTTGGTCGAAAAGGCTCCTAGGTTCAACTTTGGATGTCAAAAACTAACTCAGACTAATCAAATTATTTCATCCTATCATTATTCTCATTGGTACCATGGATCCTAGCTACCAGATTATTGACTTGATGACCTAGCTCACTCCATTGATCTTGATTATTATGAATGCTCGAGAACCATTTATCCTCTACCTGTTGAATGTGTCTTTGACACTTGTAATGTCCACATTCATTCTTGAGATTCCTTGACCTTTTGACCTTTGTTCACCATTAGATCTAAATATATGATGCCACATGGATCATTAGATCAACTAGGACCCACTGCCAACTTAAGGGATGAAAAAACTAGCTTGAAGTCTATATTTATAGTGAAAGGGTGAAAGAGAGAGGGAAATTCTAGCACTCAAAAAAGGAATCAAATGAGTTCAAATCCATTTTAAAATCTGTTACAACTATCTCCATGAATTAAGCTACCTCAAACCCTTCCTGATTGATCTAGGTCACTCCAGTTCATTAAATCATTAAATTATTTTCTTTGTGATGCTCCATGGTGGCTACAATGATGGGATCAAGTTGTTTTTTACTTTATCTTGATGTAAAATTGCTCATGACTAGTTTGTTGGTACATGCCAAAGTGGACAAAAGATTCACTTTCATGTAGCTAGATTTGGAAACAAAGCTATTGAAGTGTGTCCACCTTCACTTTCCATATCATCTTCCACTTATTACTCATTATGAATGCTAGATCTTTAGACCTTAAAATTGATAGAGTTGCATCGTTTGATCCCAAAATATCTACTCCTAAGTTAATCTAGATAAGTTTGATTCCATGCTCTTGTTTTAGTTAAAAAGGCTCCTAGGTTCAACTTTGGACATTAAAAACTGGCTCAAACCATTCAAATTATTCCATCCTATCTTTGTTCTCATTGGTCTTACAGATCCTAGTTTTCATATTCTTGACTTACTAACCTAGCTTTCTCTATTGTTCCTAATCAGTATGAATGCTCAAGAACCATCTATCCTCTACTATTTGAATGTGTCTTTGAAACTTGTTATGCCCACATTCTCTCTTGATATCCATCAACCCTTTGACCTCTACTCACCATTACATATAAATATATGATGCCATATAAACCATTAGATCAATTAGGACCCACTATTTGAAAGACAATGGCTAGTTCATGATCTTAAAATTGATGTCCTCACTCTTATCAAATGATGTTCATGTAATCATCATTGATGATCATGTGATCATCAAAATTAAGCTCAACTAGATTTCCTTTTTTCTATTTAAAACTTGACATCTGCATGAATGTCTTATGTTTTTTGACCAATTTTGAAGGCTTGGATCTTGAAGCACAAGAATCATGGAGGCACCAAATTTTTAGGAGATGTTATTGAGGCCAAAATAGATGAACCCATTTGATTTGATGGTCCTAAGATATTTCTAGGTGAAGATATGAAATGTATAAATTGATTGATCTATTTGATCTTATATGACATCCTGGTAACAGTTGAGCTCATTTGGATAAGTATGTAAAACTTAGTGAAATCTGACTGAGGAGCCAAATTTGCACCTATATAACTCTATTTACTCTTTAGCAAAGGACTTGGGACTTATCACGTATGTTCTTAGTATAAATGTGAAAAAACCCATATGACCATTTTCCTTTGCAACTACTACACATATGAGATATAGTCTTGTGAAGGTGCTCACTTGGCTCTATTAGAACCTCTTAAAAATGGCTAAGTATGGGAAAACACATAGAAAGTGACTAAGGAGCTAACTTTGGACCTTTGTAACTTTTTATGTGCTTTAATGGAGGACTTAAAACTTGGTGCATATGATCTAGGCACAAATGTGAACAAACCCATATGACTAACTATCTTTGACTTATCTGCACATGGTAATGGTGATGTCAATAAAGTGCCTACTCAAAATTTATGTTACTAGTCCCAAGTGTCTTAATGGACACAATGAAAAAACAAATGGATCCTATTCACTTCTAATCCATTCTAAACATCCTTGGCATCCCATGGAGGTTATGTAAATCTGGTCCTATCCTTAGCAAATGGCAATTTTACACTTTAAGTGAACCCAAAGTGTCTTAAAAGCCTTGTGAGCAAATTGAGATCCTAGACTACTTCTTCCATTTATAACCTTGTCTATTTAGACATAAGCTTGGTATGTGGGTCAAAATGTCCAATATTTTTGGTGAATCATAGGGAAGCATGCCTTCTATACTTGAAAAACCCAAACCATGTGCCAATCTTGCTTATGAAATTCTACTTATAAAAGACTCCACCCGACTCTTGGAAACACTTTTAGACTAATGGGGAAATAAAAGATAAGGAAACAACCTAAACTACAAATAGAACAACCAAGAAATAGTAATATGTAAAATCACTTAGATAAAAGAATAGACCTACCTACTAATGTACAAGGGACAAGATATGAAACTAGTAGCAGAACTTGAGATACCTCCCATTGACAATGGTGGGAAGGCTCTCTCCATTCAATCTAGCAAGCTCACAGACAATGCTTTCCTTGCAACTTATGATGAAATAGGGTCCAATCCAAAGGCTATCAAAATTAGAGTGTTTTCCTAGTTTTGCACAATCCTCATCCCACTTGAGGACTATGTCACCTTGCTATAATGTCTTTGATAAAAATCTTTTGTCAAAAGTAATCTTGACTTTCTTCTTGTTAGACCACATGGTATGCATGGAATCATCACTTATTTCCTCTAATTTTCCTAGTTCATTTATTTTGACCTCCATTGCATAACTTTCTAAAATCTTTAGTTGGCATGCAAATTTCAAAAGTGGAAGCTCTAATGGAATTGGTAGCCTTAATTATATTCCATAGACTAAGAGATAAGGTAAGTTACCAATGGCCTTCTTGGGGGTGATTTATCAACCCATAAAGTAGTCTTCATCTTTGTATGCCAATCTCTCTAATTATCTTCCATTGTCCTCTTAATGATCTAAATTAGATTCTTGTTGGTGGACTCATCTAGTCCATTACCTTATAGATAGTAATTAGATGAAGATGTTAGATATATACCCTACTCAAGATCCCACTTTCATACTTTTGTACTGCTGAATTCCAAGGCAGTGTCTGATATTATGGTGGAAGATGCCCCAAAATGGGTGACTAGGCTCTCATAAAACTCAAGTATAGAGTTCTCATTTGATTCTTTCAAGGGAATTACCTCCACCCATCTGGTGAAGTAGTCTATGGCTTTCAAGAACCACTTATGGCTACCACTAGATGGAGAATTAATCATGCCAATGAAGTCTATATCCCATTGTATGAAAGGCTATTCAACCTAAATAGGTTTCAATGGCATAAAAACTAGTCTCTATTTCCCTATAAACATTGCATATTTTTCATACTTCCTTACCTGTGCATGTGCATCTATGAATAAATTAGGCCAAAATTAACTAGCTCTAATGATTTTTGTAGCTATGGTCCTAGCTGCAAAATGACCTCCTTGAGGACTATCATAAAATTTCTTGAGAATCTTATCAAATTGGTTAGTTTAAATAAATCTTAAGATCATACCTTCAATGCCTTTTTTGAACAACACTCCATCAATTAGGATGTATGGCACTAATTGCAATCTGAAGTGTCTTCTTTGTGATGCATTGAAACCCATTAGACACTCTACTATTTGGAGAAATCCAAAAATATCTTATGTTCTATTAGATAGTAGAGTAGCTTCATCTTCTTCTTGAGTGTCTTGAATTACCAAAACTATCTCCTTTTATTCTCTCACATCTTCTACAATATGTTCACATAATCCCTTTCCTTAGAATAGTTTTGTGACCCTGACTTCAATGTTATAATCTATGCACTTAGTGACCCATCCAACTCTCTTTTCATTTAAGTCTGTATTGAGGATAAAATCCTTCACACTTAGATGAGCCATCATTAGCATAATCTTACTATTTGAAACTAGATGCTTGAATTTATTCAAACTTCTTACTTTAGCAAGCACATGTTTTTTAACAAAGATATATATTTATTCATTGCCTTCCAAATCTTGGTTGAATAAAGTAATAAGTTTCTTCAAACCTTCATCATTATGCTGCATAAGCATAGTTGAAATAACATCTAATGTAGAGAAGTCATACAAATAGAATTACTTATTGAAATCTAGATTTAAAAGTGTGTGGGAATGAGATATGGCCTCCTTGATGGCCTCAAAGCTCCTCTTACCTTCTCTTGTCCATGTGAACTCTTTGACTTTTATCAACATATGAGTGAGAGACTTGATCATCTCTATAAATCCTAAAATGAACCTCCTGATAAAGTTGATCTTACCCAAGAAGTTTTGCATTTGTTTCTTGTGTTTGGGTAGTGATAGATAAAGGATCGCTTCTATCCTCTTTGGATCAGTGTAAAGACCATTTTTGGACACCACATGTCTAATAAGTCTTCATGCACTAAAAAATGCATTTCTTTGGATTGAAAGAAACTCCAAATTTTCTACTTCTATAAAAAACAACTCTCAAGTTCATTAGATGATCATCAAGATTATTTGAAAAAACTATTTTATCATCAAGGTAAACTACAACCATATCATTCCAAAGACCATGAAAAGTAACATCCATTACTCTTTGGAAGGTGGATCCAACATTAGAGAGTCCAAATGAAATTTTAAAATATGCATAGGTGCCCCATTTTATAGTGAAGGCAATCTTATGCCTATCTTCCTCTTTGACCATGATCTGATTATATCCAGAATAGCCATAAAGTAATGAGAACCTTTGAGAGCTTGCCACCTTTTGCAAAATTTGGTCCATGCAGGGAAGTGGGTAATGATATTTTAGGAACACCTTATTGAGTTCCCTGAAGTCAACACATAAATAAATCTCTCCATTCTTTTTACTCATTGTCACTAGGTCTACCACCCAAGAGGAATGATTAATTAGAAATATTATCCTTGATTTAATCAATTTATAGAGTTCTCTTCTCATGAAATCCTCCACTCTTGGGTTGACAGGACTTTACTTCTACCTAATTGGCCTGGCATTGATTTATAATTCAATTATGTGTTGTGCAAGTTTGGGGTCAAACACTTTGAATTATTTATACTCCCAAGCAAATATATCAAAAAATTATTGGTGCAAAGCAACAAATGTAGTTGTTTCCTCTGTTGTGTTGACCTTTCCTAGCTTCAACAACTTGCCCTTAAAGATCTCTATATTTTCTTAGTGTTCTTTATCTGAGATGCATGATTTCCCTTTTCTTATTTGGTCATCTTCATTTAATATGATCTTTAGTGCAATAATCCCTTTAGGCAGCTTATTAGATCTCAATTGTACTATTTGATCATCATATTGATTATGTAACTTGTCTTGATTCCTATGGTAGAATTCTACCTCTTGCATTAGAAAACATATGATTTGATCATCATTGTCAAATAATTTCCAACTCACCTCATTATCAAGTAACTAGTCTACATATAACCTTGACCTTATCTTGGCCTTGATTACCTTTGACTCCTATTATCTCATATTGGGCACCAATGGTAGCAAGCCTATCTGCATGTTAGTTTGCTTCTCTTATTATGGACTAGATATAAAATGCCAAGAAATACTCCATAATGTCCCATACTCGATGATTATAGAATTTTAAATGGTGACTCTTAACTACACTTAGGCCTCTCACCTATTATACTACAAGTTCACTATCACCCTTGACTTTGAGGGGCTGGATACCTCTTTTTGTTGCTTCTCAAAAACCATGCAAAAGAGTTTCATATTCAACTATATTTGAGCTATAACTAAATTGGAGTGTTGTAGTAGAATGGTAATTTTAACTTGAGGGTGAAATCAGCTTGGCTCTCACTCCACTTCCATTCTTTGACCTTGATCCATTAAAGAACAAAGTCCATATACCATCCTTTTCTTGAGTAGTGTTAGTTAAAGAAGGTATTGTAGCACCTTAATCATGCATATATTACACTCCTAAGTCCATCTCTTCAATGTTTTTATATGGTTCAAATCCATGAATCTTAACTATCCATTCATATAAGTACATATCTGAGATGCCTTCAAGGTGATCATGTGGTTCTTTTTTAATAACCTTTTCAAATATGGCATAGTTAGTATTTGCAAGATTTGGCATTTAGGGTTCTAGGTGGAACATGGAAATAGGCTCAGGCCTTATGGTGACTTTGGTTCCATATTTGGTTCTAAAAACCATTTATGACCAATCAAATGACAAATATCCCTCAATATTACCAGTAAAGTCCCTAGATAAGCATAGGGAAAAATATGGAGGTAGGTCTACCACCATTACATCTTGATTAATGACAAAATTTGAATAGTCAGCTAATGTAATATATATATATATATATATATATATATATATATATATATGTATATATGTATTTCAAGATACCTACTATCTTAGTGAGGGATCTATCAAATTGGAGGACCCATTTTTCATTAGGCACATATTTGAGCCCAAGCTTATCTTCTATGGATTTAGGCATCACTAAGGTTGAAGTGCCTGAGTCTATCATGTAAATGTGTACTAAAAAATCCCCTATGATGATTAATAGATAAAATGGGGGAGGATTAACAACTTTAGAAGGGTAAACAACATTTTGAGATTGGATTTTTATTAGAACTTGATTGGGAACTTGGCTAGGGGCTTGGTTAGGATGAATATTATTGATGAAAGCAATTTTCACTTTATCAACTACCTTTTCCCCATGAAAAAGTTTAGAGACCTCTTGCTAGAGAATCTCCATTTGCCTAGGGATAGATAGAACATCATAAATGGACATAGTTACATTAGCCTTCTTTAAATGATCCACAATATTAAAGGAAAGACTACTACCTTTAGACTACAACTTGTAAGTGGAAGCATCGCTTGGAATTTGAATAACATGAATAATTATGGGGGAACTCTAATGTTGTCCATGAGGTTGGAGTACTTATTAATTTTTAGGATCCTTAAAAATTACATCTATAGAAGTAGGTTGCTAAATAGTCTATGGAGATGATGAAGAAACCTTAGACTACCCCAAGTTATCCTCTAACATCCTCTTTTTAGCCCTTATCTGAGATACAATTGGTTCATATGTCCATTGTGAATTTTATCCCATATTAGCTTATACATGATCAAACACATATTCCCCTTCTTGAAATTTCATGCATGTGGTATTAGTTGGTGCTCTACACATTCTCCCTTATTATTGACTTTGCACTTCTAATAATGACATGATAGACATGTTGTCTTGACTCATTTATGTGCCTTGTGGTAGAGGAGGCATCATATCATGACCTTGAAATGAAGGAACATGATACCAACCAAGGTCTTGATATATGTCTCTAGTAATGGCCATCACCATCTCATTCGATTATCCCTTTAACTGCCATTAACCTTCTTAAGCATAGTTGTTCTAAGTTGTCATAACAACTCTATAATTACTTGGAGAATTAGGATTGTATTGCCATGATTGAGGATTTTAACCTTGTCCTTTTTGATTGGGATAATAAGGTATCCTATAATACTAAAAAAATTTATTATTATTTTGGTATGGCCTATATGGTGGTGTTTGTTTCCTCTCTATTGAAACAAACTTGTTGTTCTAGGCTTTGAGAAGACTTTATATCTTCCCCAGTCTATTATTTTGCTCACCTTATATTTAATAAAACTTTTTGGAATCTAGAACTAGAGTAATAGTTAGGGTAGGAAGATGTATGTCTTGGAAGAGAGGCATTGGTGGCCTTAGATCCAACTTGTCTACTTGTATAAGGCAATTTTTAGCCCTAATTTCTACTTCAAAGGCTCTAGGTAGGGTGTTCCCTCTCATGTACTGAATCATCATAGCTACATATGAATTAAGATTCTTTAGATAGCACAAAAAAGCATAGTTGGGTGTAGGCTTGATCACTCTAGGAATTTTGTCCCAGGTCTTTTGGAATCTATAGTTGAAATCCACCATGAACTCATGAGGGGATCTCTTGATTATTGTAAGCTACTCCATAAGTGAAAGATGATCACTCTAGTCCTCAAAGTGATTTCATAGGACCTCTCTAAACTCATCCTAGATATTAATTAATGTAGGGGCCAATCCTTTATACCATTGAAGTGCTTTTCCTTTGAAAGACAATGCTAAAAACCTCATTGCTTTGTTTTATTGAGTCACATGATGCACTAAACAAAGGTTAACCATATATGTAATATGGTCTATATAAGTAACTAGATTTTCTCTTGTATAATAGGTAAGAACCTTTAAAGCCAAGACTAGAATATTATTGCTTTAATTAAGATTTAAAGGACTACCACCATTGAATGGCACAAAGGCCTACCTTTTAGGAATAACCAACTAAGATATGGGATTTATAACAATGTTTGACTCAACAACATTAGATTGAATAGGAGGGTTTTGGGAAACAATAGGGGGAATAAGAGGGGTAGGTATAGGTTTTGATTGAGGCTTTCTTATTCTTTATTCACTGGAAAGGTAGCTTAGAGAAATTTGTCTCCTTCTCTTTTGTGGAGGATCTTGTGATAACTCTAGGGGGCATGAAAAATTATGCAAGTCTATAAATAAAACTCTAGAACTTGCTACTATACTCAGATATGCAAATAAGTGGTCCCATTGGGTATGCTAAAACTATTAGCTATCTATATATCACCCTAATAAGGGTTAGATTCATTCAAATCTGATAAGTTCAAGTCCATTTGAAAAGTTGTTAGAATTGTATCCATAAATCAAGCTCACTCAAACCATTCCTAATTAATCTAGGTCACTCTAGTCCATTGCATCATTACATTATTTTCTTTATGATGCTCTGTGGTGGCTAAAATGGAAGGATCAAGTTGTTAATTACTTTATCTTGATGCAAAATCACTCATGATTGGTTTGTTGGTTCATGCCAAAGTGGAGATAGGATTCACTTTTATGTAGCTAGCTTTGGAAATGAAGCCATTAATGTGTGTATGCCTTCACTTTCCATATCATCTACCACTTATTAATCATTATGAAGGCTAAATCCTCATACCTTGAAAATGATAGAGCTATGCCATTTGGTCCCAAAATATCCATTCCTAGCTCAACCTGGATCATTCTTGAGCTTGGTTCCATGCTCTTGATTTGGTCAAAAAGGCTCTTGGGTTTGACATTAGATGTCTAAAACTGACTCAGACCAATCAAATTATTCTATCCTATCTTTATTCTCATTAGTCCCATGGATCCTAGCTATCATATTTTTGATCTACTGACCTAAATCTCTCTGTTGATCATGATCAATATGAATGCCCAAGAACCATCAATCCTCTACTAGTTGAATGCATCCTTGACACTTGTTATGCCCATATTCACTCTTGAGATTTTATGACCCTTTAACCTATGTTCATCATTAGATTCAAATACATGATGCCACATGGATCGTTAGATCAATTGGGACCCACTTTCATCCTAAGGGATGTAAAATTATAACTCAAATGATATATTTATAGTAAAATGGGGAAATAAAGAGGGAATTTTTGGCGCTCAAAAAAGGAATCAAATGAGTTCAAATCCATTTGAAAAGTTATTACAACTATCTCTATGAATCAAGATCACTCAAACCCTTCCTAATTGATCTAGGTCGCTCCAATCCATTGCATTATTACATTATTTTCTTCGTGATGCTCCATGGTGGCTAGAATGGTGGGATCAAGTTGTGTTTTACTTTATCCTAACACAAAACCACTCATGACTAGTTTTTTGGTGCATGCCAAAGTGGAGAGAGGAGTCACTTTTGTGTATCTATCTTTGGTGATGAAACCATTGAAGTATGCCCACCTTCATTTTCCATATCATTTGACACTTGTTACTCATTATGAAGGCCATATCCTCATACCTTGAAATTAATAGAGATACACCATCTAATTCCAAAATATCAACTCTTGACTCAATCTGGATCATGCTTAAGCTTAGTTTCATGCTCTTGATTTGGTTGAAAAGACTTCTAGGTTAAACTTTAGACATAAAAAAATGAATTAGACCAATCAAATTATTTCATCCTATCTTTGTTCTCATTGGTTCCATAGATCCTAGCTATTATATTCTTGACTTGATGATCTAGCTCACTTTGTTGATCTTGATTGGTACAAATTCTCAAGAACCATCGATATTTTTCTAGTTCAACATATCCTTGACACTTTTCATGCCCACATTCAATCTTGAGATTTTCAAATGCTTTGACTTCCACTCATTTTTAGATCTAAATATATGATGCCATGTAGACCATTAGATCAATTGGGACCCACTATTTGAAAGCCAATGGCTATTTTATGATCTTAAAATTGACATCCTCACTCCTATAAAATGATATTTTTATGACCATCATTAATAGTCATATGACCATCAAATTTAAGACCAAATGGATTTCTTTTTCTATTTTTAAAACTTGACGTCTACATGAACATCTTATACTTTTTGACCAATTTTGAAGGCTTGGATCTTGAAGCACAAGAATCATGGAGGCACTAAATTTTCAAGATATGTTCTTGAGGATAGAAGGGATGAACCCATTTGATCTAATGGTCCCATGAGATTTCTAAGTGAATACATTAAATGCACAATTTGAATGGTCTATTTGATCCTACATGACGTCCTAGTGACGGTTGAGCTCATTTGGCTATGGAAAACTTAGCAAAATCTAAATAAGGAGCCAACTTTGCACCTTTATAAATCTATTTGTACTTCAACAAAGGAATTGGGACTTAGCACATACATTATCATCATAAATGTGAAAAACTCATATGATCATTTTCCTCTATAACTACCACATGTATGAGATATAATCTTGTGAAGATGCTCACTTAGATCGGTTGAAACCTCTTGAAAATGGCTAAGTATGGGAAAACATACAAAAAGTGATTGAAGAGCCAACTTTGGACCTTTGTAACTTTTCATGTGATTTAGTGGAGGACCTAGAAATGGTTGCATATGATCTAGGCACAAATGTGAACAAACCCATATGATCAATTCTCTCTGACTCATCCCCACATGGCAATGGTGACATCAACAAAATGCCTACTCAATTTTTTTGTTACTAGGCCCAAGTGACTTAATGAACATAATGAAGAACCAAATAGATCTCATGAACTTCTAATCCATTCCAAGCATCCTTGTCATCCCATGGGGGCTATGAAAATCTATTCATATTCTTATCAAATGGCAATTTTACACTTTAAGTGAACCCAAAGTGACTTAAAAGCCTTGTGAGCAAAATTGAGATCTTAGATTGCTTCTTCCATTCAAAACTTGCCTATCTAGACATAATCTTGGTATGTGGGATAAAATGGCCAACATTATTACTCTTCCCTTGCATACTCATACAATATTTTTCCTCTTTTCATCCCTCTTTTCCTCACCTTAATCCACTTTTGACAGTCAACTGTACTAGGTTGATTGGGTTAACCCTGTATAGTTTTTAGCCTTTGATTACTAGATAGGGTTTAATGGGTCAACCTTGTACTATTTTTAGATATTTTCACTTGAGAGTTGTGTTATCCCTTTGGCCAACCTAGCTCACAACCTAGTGAATAATTGACCAAATATATATAGGGTCAACTGGGTTGACCCTATATAGTTGACATATTCTAAAGGATTTAGGGTGAGATATGCTTATAAATACAAGGCCATTTCATCATTATTTGAATATGAAATAAAAATTTATTATTCACTCATGCTTCTTTATAATCTACTCTTCCACCATTCTACTTGAGTATTCTTAGCTTAGGGTTTCTAGTTGGAGAATCTAGTCTTATGGATAAGTCTTGGATACTTAGGCCTTTCTTAGTGATCTTTAAAAACCATAAAAACCTCTTACAAATACCCCTTTTCCCACATTTAGGTAAGTATATTCTAACTTTATTCTCATATCTTTAGTAGATAGAAGTAGCATAAGTATTGGATCAAATAATATTACTCTTCATATTCCATGTATTAGGGTCTTACTCATACTTAGCTTAATTGAGATTCTCCTATACATGTTTTGATTTATTTACTAACCCCTCATATTTTTCCACAAGATTTGGTGAGCACTAGATTATATTTACTTTATTTTTTATTAGACATAAATTAAATATTAAACCTAAGACACATTTAGGGTTATTATGTGATTGTGTTCATTTAAAGGATTTGTAACCCTCCTTAACATAGTGTATTTTGATAAGTGATCCCCTAATCAGGTCTAGTAGATCCCCATCTTGGTCATGATCCCACTTAACAAATGTATTCCCAATCAGAAGTGTAGGTATGCTCTATCTTTTCTAAGCGAAGATTGATTTATAGACATGATGCATTTTTGATTGAATACATTCTATTAAACCCAACATAAATCCTATCCCACCACTAGTTGGATTTTCTTCATGTTTCCACTTTCTTCCTAGCATTATCTTTACTTTGGCTTCACCTTCATAATACATTTTGGTAAACCTGACATGAATCTAACCCTTGTATAATTTATTTCACTTATGTCATCATTTCATTTTTATATTTTCTATTTTTTCCCTGCTTATTGTACTAGGTCAACCTTGTCAACTCAGTATATTTTTAACCCCTATTTTATAAACTAGGTTGACCCTATCAACTCTGTACAGTTTTTATACCTTATTTTCTATGTTAGATCAACCCAGTCAACTTTGTACCTTTTTATGATGTTTTTTTGTCGATCTAGTTATTTGTTTTTCTTTCTTAACATTTTGTTCATTTTTCTCAAGCATCATGTCCCCTATCAAAATCTTCTTGGACAACCTGAATCCATCTTGAAACTATATGGGGTTATATTTACTTCTTATATTTTCCTATCTTTTCTTCCTCTTTCTAGTTGTTGGGGCAACTTGTGATGCCCACTCTTATTTTCCATTACATGCTACCAAACTAATTCAACTCCAGGAAACCTTTTGAGACACATAGGCTTGTCTCTCACATGCTCATCCTTGATATAGATGTTATATATTATTTTACTTCTTTTCATGATTTCTATCTACATCTATTTAACATTTTTTGTAGGTTACTTACATGGATCTCTCCCTATACAATAGTTCTCTCTTATAACAAACCTTTAGTCATTTTTCTAGTCTTTTGGTTTTCCTTTTCTCTCATGAGTTGCATTGTAAAACCACAGATAGGACCCAATCTTCCTCATGATGTACCATAGTCTTCCTTATTTTCATGCTCTTTTTACACACTTTTTGGCACCATCATGGGTTTCTATTTTATGAGGTTGTAGTGTAAGAATGTGGATAGGACCTGGCCCTCCTCATAAAATTACCATCTATTCATTCTTTTTTTAGAGTATATTTTGTAATGGTTACACATTCTTGATCTTTGTTCTCAACTTTAGCTTTTGCTTCTTTTGATAGATGGAATTTACAAAACAATCTATGTTAACATGTTTTTATCTATTTCCCTCATTTTTATGATAAGAAATCACACTTAACTATCATTATATTTCTTTTTACTCTTTGTCACATTTTTTATGATTTGAAGTAATTCAAATTATTCTATGTGTCACTCTTGATTTCCCCTTTCTTTCACTCCATATTGTATAAAACAAGGTCAAAGTCAAGATAGAAAATTTATTTTACCTATATTTATGAGATTATTAGACCCCATGTTTTTTTAAGTTTCTCTCTCTTAGAAATGAAGTCCCAAGTATTCAAATAAAAGTCATTTTTAACACCCAAGTTTGTTTTTCCAAATATGTATGGAGGAGGAATAGATAAATCCATCAAGAAAGTTAAAATCCAAATAATTTGAATCAAAATGAAATGATATCTGAAAGGTAACATATAAATCTCAAAAGTCAAATCACACCAAAAGATGTGATTACAAGCACATATTTTAACTCTAATTTAAGCTCAAACTCCATAATTAGCCTCACATAAAGCTAAAGTCCATTAGGGTGTGTTAGGCTAGTAGATTGGAATAGGGGAATTCAAAAAAATCTATGGTGCTACCTAATTTCTCACACAAGTACCCAATTTTCACAGTAGATCAATGGCTCTATAAGGGGTCCTGAGGAGTGGGGAACATGTTGTGGGAAGCTAGGTCCATTTTAATTTTCATACATATAGCCTTAATGGGATGATTTATATACTTCATTTATTGACCTAAGACTTGTGTGGCTAAGAATTTTTTTTTAAAGTCCTTAAGGTCAGAATTTTTCTTGTTTGACAAACCTAATTTGAGTGTCTTGACTTTGATAAAGAGTTCCTCTACATTGGTTTTTCCTTCATTCTCCCCTCCACCCATTTCATTTCCCACCTTGATGGACAAATTGTGATTCCAAATCTATTTTCCCTTCTTCTTTAATTCCTTCTTCTTCATCTCTTCAAAATATGCTAGCACTACGTTATTTCATTTTTATTTATCTTTAGAGAGAAACAACATGTTTGAGAAACTATGGATTACTTCTTTCTTTACACCATAGAATTACATTCCTAGACTTATTTTTCTTCCTTTTACCATTTATCATTTTTAAAACTATCTTTTTTTTATTAGCACCTGAGTTCATACCCTTTTTTCATTGTTGAGTGAGGTTAGATTGTTACTTCTTACTCATCAATATTGTTTTCCCTTTTTACACACCTTTTTCCATTGTTAAGTGAGAAGGATTGTTACTACTCACTCATCAATATTATTTTACCATTTTATTTCTACCTTTACTTTTGATCTTTGATTACCATCATTTTTGACATGTATCCTTGGTTTTACTTGGTGATTTATCCTTTATTACTTAAGTTTTACTTATTTGAGTTTTTTGGTCTTTAGTAGCCTTGGATTTTTGGTTACCTGATTTACTCTTGATTTTGACTTGGTAATTTGGTATAACATAGCCCTTGTCACCCCATATTTCCAAATTCCCAAGTACATCCCATCCTCATAGTACCAATTATCTTGGATTCCCTGTGTTTATTTATTTTTGCCCTTTAGTTTTGTATTTTTGGGTTTGTTGAAAGTAGTCTCTACACCCTACATAATCAAAACTAACAACACAATAAACAACCATCTAGAGATAAAGGTAATTCAAGGTATGCATCACATTTACTTTTTATTCATTTAATTTTTAGTTATTTTCCCTTTTAATCATTTATTTTTAATTATTTTATGCTTTAAAATACTACAACTTTTTTTAGCCTCAGCGTTATGTGTTATATGTTCTTTCTCAAAGCACCATCCCCTATTACACCTTAGTGACACGTGATGAGATTTGAGTGGGGAATATGTATACACATAATATTTTTAAATTTTATCAAATACATATACTTTACATCTTGCAAGAACCCATTGAGACTCAATCTCTCTAAGTGCATGGCCTAAGGGGTGTACCAGGAAAGGGATGGGTAGAAATTTAGAGATTTGTAAGATTATTGTTCATTATTTAAAAATTATTACCAATATAAATAGCTCCTAAACCATTACCTAATATATTACTCCTCCCTTTCAAACTCCTCTAATCTTTTCCCTCTATTTATCCCTCTTTTTCTCACCTTAATCCCCTTTTGATAATTGGTTGTACTAGGTTGACTAGGTTGACCCTATATAGTTTTCAACCTTTGATTTCTATAAAAGGTCATTTGGGTCAACCCTATACTATTTTGAGATATTTTCACTTGACAGTTGTGTTAGCCCTTTGACCGACCTAGCTTAGGACCTAATGAATAATTAACCAAAAACATATAGGGTTGACTAGGTTGGCCCCATACAACTAACATATTTAGAAAGATTTATGGTGATATATTCCTATAAATACAAGATCATTTCATCATTATTTGAATATGAGATCAAGAGTTATTATTCACTCAAGTTTATTTTCAATCTTATCTTCTATCGTTATACTTGAGGAGTCTTAACTTAGGGTTTCTACTTTGAGAATCTAGTCTCGTGGATAAGTATTAGATGTTTTGGCCTTTTTAGTGATCCTTAAACAATAGAAAAACATCTTTTGAAGCCCCTTTGCCCAAGGGAGATATTGAGTCTCAATGGATTCACATTCAGGTAAGGACATTCTAACTTTGTTCTCCTCTCTTTGGTAGATAGAAGTAGCATAAGTATTGGCTTAAATATCATATTCCATATATTAGGGTCTTACTCATACTTAGTTTAATTGAGATTATCTTATACATGTTTTGATTGCTTTACTAACCCCTCATATTGTGCCACAAGATTTGGTGTACTGGATTAGATTTACTTTCTTGTTTATTAGGCATAAGTGAAATATTAAACCTAAGAGCCCTTAGAGTTATTGCATGATTGTGTTATTTTGGAAGCTTTAGAACCCTCCTTAGCATAGTGTATTATGATAAGTGATCCCCTAATTAGGTTTATCATATCCCCCATCTTGGTCATGCTCCTGCTTAATAAAGGTATTCCCAATCAAAAGTGTCAGTATGCTCTACCTTCTCCAAGCTAAGATTGATTTATATACATAATACATTTTTGATTGCATACATATCCCTCACTAAGGAGGAACATGAAGTTTTAACAACCCTTTTAATGGAATTTGTTGACATATTTGCATGGTATTTTTGGATATGCCAGGTTCAAACCTCACCTTAGTTTTACACCATCTCATTATACATCCTAATTCTAAGTCTATTAAGTAGAATCTACATAAGATGTATCCTCATATTTTTATGATAATCAAGAAAGAGTTGGAGAAACTCTTATATGTGAAATGTATCAGGATGATTGACTATTCATAGTGGATTTCAAACATTGTGTCAATGAGTAAGAAACTAGAAGGTATCAGATTTTGCACTAATTTCAGAGATATCAATAAAGCCTAACTAAAAGATGACTTACCTTTATATAATATTGAAATGATAGTTGACTCAAAGGTCAACTATGAAATTATCTCTCATGGATGGATTTTTAGGGTATAATCATATCAAAGTAACACCAAAATATCAACACAAGACAACATTCACCACTCAGTGGAGAACATTTTGTTATTAGGTGATGCCATTTGGACTTAACAATGTTAGGGTCACTTACCAAAGAGCCATGATAGTAATCTTCCATGATATGATGCATGAAATTATTGAGGATTATGTTGATGACATCCTGGGTAGATCATAAACCCATGTCGATCATCTAACCATAATAAAAAAATCTTTGAGAGACTTTGTGAGTATAATGTCAAGCTTAATCCAAAGAAGTGTGTATTTGACATAACTTTTGGAAAATTGTTAAGCTTCATTTTCTCTCATAATGCCATTAAAGTTGACCCAACTAAAGTTCATGAAGTTAATGAAATGCCACTGCCATCTAAATTGAAGTATCTCTATAATTTATAGGGAAAGATTAAGTCTATCAAATGATTCATCTCATAATTAGCTAATAAATTTCATCTATTACACACTTACTAAAGAGGGGCATTACGTTCTCCTATAATAAAAAGTGCCAAACCATATTTGATCAAATTAAAGAATATATTACCAACCCACCTATTTTTTTGCCACTAATGCCAAATAAGCCATTACTTCTTTCCCTGTCATCAACAAAAAATTCCCTAGGGGTACTTTTGGCATAGTATGATGAATAAGGAAAAGAGCATGTCCTACATTATTTGAGTATAACATTGGCCACATATGAACACAACTATACACCGACTGAAAAAACTTATTTAATAATGGTGTTCAAAGCCCAAAAGTTGTGTCATTATATGTTGAATAACAAGACCATTGTTATTGCCAAAGTAGATCTTCTCAAGTATCTACTTTTCAAATCAGCTCTAAAAGGTCATATGATAAAATGGATCATGTTATTAAGTGAGTTTGAAATTGAATATACTAATTAGAATGCCATTAAGGGGTTAGTACTCATAAATCAAATTGTAGAAGCTCCTCTTCAAGATACTCAACCTCTTACATTTGGATTTCTAGATGAGGCCATTATAATTGTTGAAGAAACAAAAGCACATCTTGAGGCTGAATAATGGAAGATGTACTTTGATGGATATTTCACAACTCATGGATTAGGTGTCAAAATATTATTTGTTACTCCACAAGGGGATCTCATTCCTACATCATTTCTTATTGGATTTACCTATAGTAATAACATGGTTGAGTATGAATCACTCGTTATAGGGCTTCATCAAGTATTACAATGGAACATTCAACATTTACTGGTATATGGTGATTTTAGTTAAGTCACAAACTAGTACCAGACTAAAGATGAGAAGTTAGTACCATTAAAAGATATGGTTTATACTCTCAAGAAATAGATTTATAACATTTAATTTCAAAGAATATCTTGAGCCAATAACATAATAGTTGATGTTATGGCTACTATTGGTTCCATGAATTAGATCACATACATAGCTAGGGATTATCAATTTTTTGTTGAGCATCTCTTAACACTGACACATGAACAATCAACCATCACGATGGTTTGTGACATTTTTGGTCCCACATCTCCTTAAAACTTAGACATATTTTCCTATCTTCAAGACTAAAATATGTCTCATGATTTATCATGTAAAAAACAAAAAACCTTCACTCACAAAGCCTCTCACTATACCCTACTTGGACCAACCTTATATTGTAAAAGCTATGATGGAACTCTACTTTGTTTTTTGACTTCAACATAATCTAGACTATTATTGAGGTAAGTCCATGAAGGAGTGTTTAGAACCCACACCAATATAATAATCTTATCCAAAATTTTACTGCATACTAGTTATTACTAGTCAACTATGGAAGTAGATGTAACTATATATGTGAAGAGGTGTGTCAAGTGTCAGAAGCATGCCAATTTGATTCATGCTCCATATAAGACACTCAAACCATTAACAACATCATGTTCATTCTCAACATTAGGACTTGACCTCATCAATAAAATTAATCTTACATCTTATGATGGCCATGAACATGTCTTAATTGTGGTGGAATCCATTCCCCTCACTTACATCACCGGTAAGCAAATATCCAAGTTCATATTCAGCCATCTCATCTATCATTATGGCATCCCCTCCAACATTATATATGATAATGTAAGATCATTAAAAAAAAGATGTGAATTTTTTTTGTACCCAATACCACATCAAACAACATTTTTCTACCACCTACCACCTACAAGGCAATGGCCAAGCTGAGGCTTCTAATAAAACCATTGCCAATAATATAAAGAAGATTATTATTGATGTTGGTAATAATTGGCACTTATAACTATTTAATTCCCTCCAAGCATATTGTACCACATTATGTACTCTAATAAGAGCTACACCCTATTAACTTATTTATGACACTAAGGCCATTCTTCATATTGAGGTTGAGTTTCCTTCTCTTCAAATTTCATTATAGAACATCATTGATGATGAATATTATAAAGTAGATCATTTGAAAGAGCTAGACCTACTTGATGGAAAATTTTCAACCACCTTGAATAATCTTTAGGCATATCAGAACTAACTAAAGTGACAAAATAGAAGGCATGTTAAGCATTGTGATTTTGAGTTTGGTGATCTAGTGTTCAAAGAGAATCAGATGAATGCAATACTAAAACCAAAAAAAAAAAAAAAAAAGGAAAGTTACAATAAAACTAGTTAGGGCCCTATGTAGTTGTTGCTAACTATAATTATGGAGCATATGCAATCACCATACTAAAGGCAGATGAAATTGACAAAACAATGAACATAATACATCTCAAACATTTTTATGCTTAAGGGACTCAGATTATTATCTACAAGGATCATTTAAGTTATTCCACATTATACCCATTATTTGTACTATACCCTTACCATTTTACCATGCCCTTTGTTGTCCCCAAAAAATGCCACTCATTTTTTGGGACAACTTACAGATCAAAATCCTCTCTTCCCCTTTCAAAAATTGTTTTGAGCATTTTGATTCTTCATTTTTCAAAAGCTTTCTCTTAGATCTACAAACTCTGCAAACAGGCTCATTTCTACAAGTTCAACGGGATTCACAACTTTTGTAGGTGGGTTCAATCAAAAGAATGGGTTTCCAACATTTGGTTATTTTTAGAATTGGTTCATCGCCTTGGTTCAAACAGAAATTTCCATTGGCAAGCATCAGCAGTAGGTTCAAAGTTTGGTTCATCCTTTGGTTCAACGATTAGTTCAAACACATGGTTTAATGAAATGGTTTAAAACTGTGATTCAATGGAGTGGTTCAACATTTGGTTCATCGCCAAAGTTCAAAGAGAGCCCAAAGAAAGCAAATGAAAAGCCCGCAAAAAAGTGCCCGATGGAAAAAGACTATTTTCATCCATCATGCAAGAGCGGCAATTTTTGCCATCCTTGCATTGTTTGGTTTCTTCTATGCAGGAGCGGCAAATTTTGTCGCCCCTACATTCCCATTTTATCTCCTCTAGGTGCAAGGGTGGTGATTTTTTCTGCCCTTACATGTTCTTCTTCATTGACTCCCTGACATGCACAGGTGGTAATTTTTGTTGCCTATGCACAAGAACCTCTCCAATATGCAAGGGCGACAATTTTTGCAGCCCATGCATTCCTTCTCTCTTCTTCTTCTCATGCACTTTTGTCATGTAAAAGTGCATGCAATTTTGTAATGTGTAATTGCATGTAAAAATTCAAAAAAATATCTCAAAAGTCAAAGATGAGTCATCTTTGACTAAGATATTTTTATATTTTAATATTTTCTAATTTTGAAAGTTTCTCCCTATATATAGTGGAGACCTCTTTTGTAAATATATCTCTAATAATTGAAAGCAAAAACTCTGCTGAAATTGAGACACTTCTTGAGACTTTATGCTCAACTTGTAAATCATATTTTGTTAAATGAATGAGAAGCAGGTTTATTTCAGACTTTGTGTTGAAGTTATCTGTGTTATTTAGGAAACAGTTCTTATGTCCTCTTTCCTAATAATCTCTTATTTGTTTGATTTAATAAGCAAAGTGGGTGTGTTGATATTATCTGAGGGCACTTCTAAAAGATAAAAGAGAGACTTTGAGCTACTTTTATCTTTGTGATTCTTTTATCTTTTGTAGTTTCAGGCGAAGACTTTGTGCTTCATTTCAATCTACGATTACGCTTGTTCCGAATCAGCGAAGGAAACAATGCAAGACTTTGTGCTTATGCAAGTTTCCTTGTGAACTTTGTTACTTCAGGTGATTTTTTGCTCTATGCTAGATACCATTCCTGAAAGAAGAGGAATGTTGTTGGCCAATGACCAAGATTTCTCTCTCTTGTTCCTTGTACATCACCTCTGAAAAAAGAGAGGTGGATGATGTTATACCACCCTGAGTATTATTTTATACTTAATTATATATACATATAGTGTATAAATATTCATACGGAACCTCCCCTTGATGAGAGGAGAGATTTACCTCATCCAGATCTGGTAAACCCACACTTTTTGTGGCATAAATCTCCCTGTGATGTGGTTGATATACCCATTTTGTCATCAGTTAGTTGACGACAAAATAATCACCCAATAGTTTTTGGTGACTCTATTGGGGATGAACATGTAGTCTAAAACCTCAAGTTTTAGATTGAAGCAATCCCTACCCTTATCCATTGCATAGTCTAGAGACTCCATTCCATGTCTTCCCCATTATCATTATAGCCTTACCACCTCCTTCATCTCCGTTATATTATCTGGTCTACAAAACTAGAGCCACTGGGAAGAACGTGCATTTTGAAGCCTCAAGCTTCAACTTGAAGTAGTTTCAGTCCCTTTTTCATTTGAAATTTGGAAACTCCATGCTACACAAGAAGCCAGAGATCTAAGGGTGTTTTTGACCCTGTGTTTGAGTTGGCACAGTAGAGCAATTTTGATCTATTTCCTCCATCGCCTTTCCTCCAACGATCTAGGAGTCTTCCTCTTGACCTGATTGGGTCACCAACACAACGTAGAGCTTATTTTCCTATTGTTAATAGTGCCTTGCCTATAAACATCCCACCAAGATTTTTTATCCCCACTTTCCATAATCCAATCATGGCAGCTCGGGGCCCCTGGGGTAACTCATTTGGACCACTCAACCTTACTCCACCTCTACATGAGCTTCCACGTAGCTCAAGGAAAAACTTCCCCAAATTCCTTGGTGATGGGAAAGTTCACCCTGATGAACACATTAATGCCTTCTCTATAGCATGCAGTGTAATTGGTGTGGAATTTGAAGATATAGTAGTCAGGCTGTTTGTAGAAACTTGATAAGGTGCTGCTGCAGACTGGTTCTACCACCTGCAAGCTGGGTCAGTGACTGACTAAGACACGCTCAAAGATAAATTTGAAGCAAGATTTAAATTTTTTAAAGATGCACACACCTTGTTAGCTCAGCTTACATAGATGAAAAAGGAATCCCAGGAATCCATGAGGGATTTCATAGCCAAATTCAACAAGTTAAGGAACTGGATTCCAATTGTCGCTCAGCCCACGCCAGAGAATCTTAAGTGTTTTTTTATCAACTCACAGCTTCTCAAAGTAAGTTTCTTGTTGAGGTGAGCTAGCCCTATGGATCTCGCATTGGATCAAAATTTGGCCACTGAGATTGAGGATGATCTTATCTTAGCAGGTAAGATCAGAAAAGACCCAAGTAAATATAGATTCTCTTCATCTACTGAAAGCTCTTCTTCAGCCACCACTGATCTAATGGTGCAAAAGCTAGCAAATGAATTACTAGTCCTCAGAAGGCAAATATTACAAGATATGTCTTCTGCTCTTCTATATAAAGATATACCAAGGAGGACATTCCTCAATCAACCATATCAAGGCAATGCTGCTAGGAATCAAGGGCAACTAAATCATCTTCCTCCCCCACAAAGGAACCTCACCCTTGAAGCACCTCCAACCAACTCAGCAGTTGGATATCTGGAAATGGAACACACTTCCCCTTTCCAACTTGAGTTGGACCAACATGATGATGCTAATCCCTTCGAAGATCAAGAAGAAGAATTAGCTGGCGACTCCGTCATTGGTTACCTAAATTATTAGGATGAAACCAAAAGTGAGGGGAATGCAGTTGAGGGATCATATGCCATATTCACTTGGTCCCAAAATTAGTCAGCTTGACAAGCTGATAGAGAGAAGATAGAGGAGCAACCTCAACTAGTAGTTTCAATTGCCAAGTGGGGAACCACTCTACCCTTCCATCCAAAGGACCCGGTGACTGTTGAAAAGGTACATACCCCAAGCATTTCTGCACCCTCTACTTCAACTTTGCAGACCAGCCCTCCCCCTCCCAAAAACCAAAAGAGTGAACTCCCATCCTCTATGCCTAGTCTAATTCAGACATTTGACATAATTGAGCATGTCAAAAAGACTAAAATTCAAATGTCAGAATTTAAATTTTTATAAGCCCATCCTGAACAGTTGGACAGGTTGGTAGAATGTGTGAAAGGTATAGCCATCCCTGCAGGATAAGAAATTCTAAGGTTAACTCATGATCCCCTAAAGAATGTATCCACCTAGAATAATCTTGTCTTGACTCCTCTAGTTACTCTTGAGAAAATAGAACCTTTCTATGTTTCCCTGTTAATAAACAGTCGCAAGCTGAGTAACTGCATCATCGATTCTTGTGCATCTAACAACATCATGCCTACTAAAATGACAAAATCTCTTGGTCTCACATTGACTAAAACTTTTGGGAGGTGTTTTTATATGGAAAACAAACAAGTCCCACTTCTCAATCAAATAAAAGATGCCCAATTTGCATTTGCAGTGTTCCCTGACAAGAAGATCAAGATGACAGTTATGGTAGTTGACATCCCAACTTCATATGGCATTCTGGTTGGATGGAACTTTTGCAAGGATGTCAGAGGAGAGTTGAGCATGGACTTGTCCCAGGTAAGAATCCCTGTGAAAGGCATGATGCAAAGGTTGCTTCTTGAGAGAGAGACAAAGTATGTGGTCACCCAAACATCAGCCCCTGCAGCTCAAATTCTATTTGAGTCCTCTAGTAGGGGTAATTATTTTCTGACCATAGAAGAGTTTTATGAAGAGCCTATTAAAACCCTTGAGAATGCCAACCAAAAAATTGGTTCAGATGAAAAAATGACAAGTGGGCCTGATACTACCAATCAGTGGTGGGTGTCAAATGAGGACAATCAAATCAGGTGCTGATTGGAACCAGAAGAGCAACCAATTATGGTAGCTGACCATGCTGCTGCGCATCATGATTAGGAAAAAGAAATCTTCACCAAGAAAACAAAGATTCATGGTTTTTGGATCAAAATACAAGTCTTGCTGTGGGGCAGGAGGAGAAAACAAAAGGGAAGGCATAGGAAATTGGTTTCCTAGTGGAAAGTTCCATTCACACATCATCAATTCTATGGAGAAAATGGCCTCTTGCTGGTTTATCAAGATAAAACACCATTGTCACTACCTCTTGAGGAGCAACGTTTGAAGTACTTCAATTCTTGAAGTATCGGATGAGTCCCCCTGTACATATGTATATTTGTATAGTCTTTTACTTTGTTTTGTTCATTTTGTTTTCATTTTTGGAGCCTTTCTTTTTGGGTAGCATGACTTTGTAGCCCAATGTCATGCTTTTAAGGCACTGGAGATTTTGGATTCTACTCCCTTTAATCAATTTTTGCAATAAAAGGAAGTTCCCTAACTGGAGCCAGCTGTTGTCCCCGAAAAATGCCACTCATTTTTTGGGACAACTTACAGATCAAAATCCTCTCTTCCCCTTTCAAAAATTGTTTTGAGAATTTCGGTTCTTTATTTTTCAAAAGCTTTCTCTTAGATCTATGAACTCTACAAACAGGCTCATTTCTACATGTTCAACGGGCTTCACAACTTCTACATGTGGGTTCAATCAAAATAATCGATTTCTAACATTTGGTTATTTTCAGAATTGGTTCATCACCTTGGTTTGAATAGAAATTTCCATCGGCAAGCATCAATAGCAGGTTCAACTTTTGGTTCATCCTTTGGTTCAACGGTTAGTTCAAACACATGGTTTAAAGCCTTTGGTTTAGTGAAATGGTTCAAAACCATGATTCAATGGAGTGGTTCAACAGTTGGTTCATTGCCAGATTTCAAAAAGAGCTCGAAGAAAGCAAAGGAAAATCCCACGAAAAAGTGCTCGATGGAAAAAGACTGTTTGCATCCATCATGTAAGAGCAAAATTTTTTTGCCATCCTTGCATCATTTGGTTTCTTCTATGCAGGAGTGGCAAATTTTGCCACCCCTGCATTCCTATTTTCTCTCCTCCAGGTGCAAGGGTGGTGATTTTTTCTGCCCTTACATGTTCTTCTTCACTAACTCCCTGATGTGCATAGGCGGCAATTTTTGCTGCCTATGCACAAAAACTTCTCCAATATGCAAGGGTGGCAATTTTTTACCGCCCATGCATTCCTTCTCTCTTCTTCTTCTCATGCACTTTTGTCATGTAAAAGTGCATGCAATTTTGTAATGTGTAATTGCATGTAAAAATTCAAAAAAATATCTAAAAAGTCAAAGATGAGTCATCTTTGACTAAGATATTTTTATATTTTAATATTTTCTAATTTTGAAAGTTTCTCCCTATATATAGTGGAGACCTCTTTTGTAAATATATCTCTGATAATTGAGAGCAAAAACTCTGCTAAAATTGAGACACTTCTTGAGATTTTTTGCTCAACTTGTAAATCATATTTTGTTAAATGAATGAGAAGCAGGTTTATTTCAAACTTTGTGTTGAAGTTATCTGTGTTATTTAGGAAACAGTTCTTATGTCCTCTTTCCTGATAATCTCTTATTTGTTTGATTTAATAAGCAAAGTGGGTGTGTTGATATTATCTGAGGGCACTTCTAAAAGATAAAAGAGAGACTTTGAGATACTTTTATCTTTGTGATTTTGTTATCTTTTATAGTTTCAAGTGAAGACTTTATGCTTCGTTTCACTCTACGGTTACGCTTATTTCAAATCAGTGAAAGAGACAACGCAAGACTTTGTGCTTACGCAAGTTTCCTTGTGAACTTTGTTACTTTAGGTATTTTTTGCTCTACATTGGATACCATTCCTGAAAGAAGAGGAATGTTGTTGGCCAATGACCAAGATTTCTCTCTCTTGTTCCTTGTACATCACCTCTAAAAAAAAGAGGTGGATGTTGTTATACCACCCTGAGTATTATTTTCTACTTAATTATATATACATATAGCATATAAATATTCATAGGGAACCTCCCCTTGATGAGAGGAGAGATTTACCTCATCCAGATCTGGTAAACCCACACTTTTCATGGCATAAATCTCCCTATGTTGTGGTTGATATACCCATTTTGTCATCAGTTAGTTGACGACAAAATATTCACCCAACACCCTTAACCCTTCACTAGACAATTATTTTTACCTAACCCTGCCTATCATGTTTAGCCTTGGTAGTGATTCATTTCTACTTCAAGCATGTTCAGTGATTGATGATATATTTAGTTCTAGTAGTTGTTTCAAAATTAAATATTTGAATCAAAATATATGAAATTAGTATGACAGTGGCCTTGGCAATTGCATCCCTCATTTGTAGTTATGTTCCCACCTCATTCTACTAATTATAACTACCTACGGGAAAATTAGTACCACTAACCCTTTGCCATTGTTTCTTAATTTAACCACCTTTGAAAAATTTGGGAACAACACCTTTACTATGCATTACTGTATCACCTTGCCACTAGTGTTGCCATTTACCTTACCATTTGCCTTACCTAAAACTTATTAGTACTTATTTAGATGCATTTTGTGTAGTTATAACTATAGTGACTTTAAGTCCTATAGGACTATGTAAGCAACACTTGATTCAAATTGAGGTTAGATTAGTCACTCCTTTACCATGTTATTACTTTTTTACAAGCATTTTTAAGCCATATGCTCTTCTCATTTTACGACTCAGGCCATTTTTTATCTCATAATTATATATTGAGTTTAGATACTAATAATACCAAAGCATTCAAAGCATTAACCAATTTTTACCATCATAGGTAGAACTACAGTGACTTGAGGTCCTATGAGATTATATAAGCAGTGCTCGATTCATATTAAGGCCAGATCAATCACCTATTTTCCACACTCTCACCATTTTACAAGCAATTTAAGTTTGAACACTCTCATAATTTTATGAGAAACCTAAGCTATGCTCTCATCATTTTGTGAGTTATACAATTTTGTGTCTTTTAATTCTTGATTAAATTCAGATGCCTAGAAAATTCTATAAACATTTAAAATGTTTAAAAATCCCTAAACATTCGTAAAGGACCTAGAAAATTCTAAAAATCACAAAATCATGAAAATTGGTTTAGAATTTACATACAAGATATAAATCTATCAAAATTATCTAGGATAGGCAATCTTATTTGTTTAATTTCATTTATAGACCACCTTGGTCTTTTTCTTCCCATTTCTAAGAGAACTACATCAATTTGAGGTCCACATAGACTATGCAAGTAGCACTTGGATACATGGGGTATATCGAGTTAGCTCAGTCAGACCTTCTTTTACTTTTCAACCACTTATTTACCTTAAGGACTTTGGGGATCTTAAATATTTCATGAGTAATTATTGTCACTTAGATTTTCACCCTTTGATGAGATGTCTCTGCTCTCCTCATCCAAGAGGCACAATTGAAACACCTGTAGACTATGGGTGAGTTTAAGAATGAGGTGAATCTCTAGATAGGGCTTGCTCCCTTGATGTACCACTTTGGATCACTACTACACATAAAATTTATAAGGGAAAAGGGAGAGAGAAAACTAAAATCAAACTATCATAAGGGAGGTGATACACCAAATTGATTAATGATTACCAACTAGCTGCATGTTACACCTAAAACCAAGAGACCAATTGAACATACACTTCTCAAATCTGCATCTTCTCACATCAATGTTACATTATGAGGTTGTGATGAATGTTTAAGATAATAAGACTAAACAAGAGGCATATAATGGCACTATTTTAATAGACTAACTTACTCAACCGTAACACATCCTATAACACTTCACATGTCCTACAAGAAGAAGCTTTCCAACTGAAAATAGGTGAAAGAATGAAACAACACGCTAAAGAAACAAGAGTAATCACTTATGAAAAATAAAAAATTCCAAATGAAATATACTAATAATAGTCATGTAAGAGGTAAAAATTAGTATTCTTATTGATCCATGGTATGAAAATGAGCAGGGCTTCACCATACTCAAGTGGATCATAAGTTACAAAGGCCAAAATGGCTAGTTCTTATAGAACTTGAGAGAGAGAGGAGAAGAAATAAGTCCAAAGGTTATAAAGACACTTGTCAATCTGATTAAATGAGTTAGATATGCATGATAATAAGATATGAAATGAACCATGCAAGGTTAGGAAGTATAGGTGTCCATACAAGCATGAAACTCTTTGTGTTGGCTCAAAAAACTACCTTCATCATCCACACCTATTTGAACATCCCAAAACTAACTATTATAATTTTGATGATTGGAATAAAGGGGAAGGGTTTTATACATGCAATGGTTTCATTCTTGGTCATTTAGGATCATCTAAAAATGAGCTATCACTACTTGTACTCTAAGAAACTCCTCTTTCACACTCCCTACACACTTAGATTCTAAAAAGGTGTTAGTTTTCCATGAAAATCCATGGGAGGGATTGGATTAAACTTTTAAATACCTTACATATGCTTAGAGTCATTAGGCATGTTGGGTGAATATTTTGTCACCAGCTAACTGATGAGTAAAATATGTCTCTTCAACCACAACATAGGGAGATTAGTCGACCAGATGTGTAGGTTTACTACATCAAAAGGGGACAAATCTCTCCTCTCATCAAGGGGAGGTTCCCTATAAATATGTAGGAACTATATACTATATATATAAGCAGAAAATAACACTTAGGGGTAGGATAAACCATCCATCTCTCTTTTTTAGAGATGTTGTCAACAAATCAAAAGAGAAATCTTGATGACAGAAGACACTCCTCTTCTTTCAGAAGTGTTGTTCAGCAGACAAAAGGAACCTTTTCGGTGGTGACAAGTAACTGTAACAAGGTGCAGTAACACAACAGGATGAAATGTAGCACAAATTCTCCACCTTAATTTCCAAAGAGTGAAATATGAAGGACAATGAGGGCACAAAGTCATCCCAGGGTCCTTTACATAGAAACAGAATATGAAGGATAATGAGGACACAAAGTCATCCCAAGATCCTTTACATAGGAATAAAAAGAAAACACACTAAAGATAATTATGGGGGCACAAAGTCTCTCCATAGTTGGCTTCAAGACACCTTTTTGATTATTTTCACTAATTCTACTTATTTAATTAAATGGACAAAAAATGTATTAAGGAAACATACATAAGAACAATTTTCCCAACAACCAAGCTATTCCAGCACAAAGTCTGAAAAGTCACTCATTTTATTATTCAAATAACAAAGTATGATCAACAATATGAGCTCAAAGTCTGAGTAATACCTTTCAATTTGGGCAAAGTTTTGTTTTTAATAATAGAGAGAGATCCCTCAAAACAATAAGAGAGAGTCCAATATATAGTGCTCCAAGAAAAACTTGGGCACTTTGTTTCACAAAAATGTGTTATGATGCATTCAATGCCTTTGATACATTTCAAATTATATCCATGGGCTATGCTAAAATCAGGTGTCGGTCTTAAATATGGGTTGTTTGATGTGTTTCCTTATGTGTGCATAGTTGTTTGCTCTACTTAATGCAAGAAAATAGGCTACACCATTGAATGTCCATGTTCTTTGATGTCCACCTGGTGGACTGCTTCACCTTTTAGAAACATATCCCATGCATGGATATTTTTTATCCTTCTTCACAATTTCCCCTTTCTTGACTGTATTTTGCCCTTTTGTGTGTGATCTGAGCTTTCAGGCTATCTCTTTGGCCGGTCACTGAATTTGTTCACAGGGTATGTACTTAAGCCTACAAGGATCAATAGTTATTTCATTATTGTAAATTTGACATCTTTAGGTCCATCATTATTTGAAAGCCAAAGGCTACTTGGTTGCCTTGAATTTGATAGTTGTAGGCCCATCATCCTCCTTAGCAATTCCTTCATGTCTTTCCTACTTGCTTTTGCCACTTTTTACTAATCTTAACAAGTGACACATGGTGCGTTCCACTGTGAAATAGGCAAAGACACATGGCATCATCCACTGAGTTATAACAGGACATGTGGCACATTCTATAGCTTTGAAACTTATTAGAAACTATGTCCCAGTAGATGACAATTGGTAGCTTTTGCTACAATTTTAACGGGATACGTGGTACATTCTACTACAACTTTAAGGTTTGATCTTTCTCAGAGGGAAATTGTCCTTCAGGGTCTTGGGAAATGGTCCACTTTTCCTGGTGAGAGCCTCCTACAAGGGTACCTACCCTTCGGGATCTTTCGAGTGGCCTTCAAGCTTTTATTTCCTCAGTGGGTTTTTCCTTTTTCAACAGACTTTTTCTTCAGACAAAAAGTCTAAAGGAATTCTTTCAGACAATTTGTCTGAAGGAAATCTTCCTTTGCTTTGTCTCTACTTTCCATTGGGCTTTCTTTTGATAGGCTTTTGTCTTTGCTTTGGGCTTATTTCTTTAAACAAAAGTCCAAAGTAATTCCTTCAGACATTTTGTTCAAAGGAAATACCTTAATCATTTTGTCTTAGTCAATTTTTTGCATCCTTTTCCTGAAAGAGAATTATGCCCTCTGCAAGGACTATTCAAGCCCAAAAATATCCTTCAAACTTTTGCAACAGTCCATCTACTCCTTGCCTACCCTCTGTAAGGGCTATTTGTCCTTGGTTCACTTTTTTGAAGGAATTCTCTTTGTCCATTTTTGCTTGTTTCCCTCTGCAAGGGCAATTGTCTTGGTTCACTGCCCTCTGTAAGGGCACTTAGTTTGGTTCACTACCCTTTGCAAGGGCACTTTTTCCTTTGGCTTTGGGGTAGCCCCTTGAACCTATCGATTGAATTGATTGATTGAACCAAATTTGGTTCAATGGTTCAATCTTGCGTTTGAAGCCATATTTTTGTCTAAGTATTTTGATCACTTTAAATGGATTGAACCCATTGAACCATTAAACCCATTGAACCTGGTTGGTTCAAGGTTCAATGGTTCAATGGTTCAATCACTTTCTTATGTTACACTCATTCACTTGACCACTTGAACCAAACACTTTGAACCAAATTGCATTAAACCATATGATTTGAACCTTTTGAACCTTTGAACCCATTGAACCTTTGAACCAAAGTGGTTCAATGGTTCAATCCTTCTTCTCTTTGATAAGTGTTTTGAAGTCATTGAAACTTAAAGCAGTTAAACTTTGAACCTTAACAAATACGCTTAACTCTTGCTGATGATGTTCAAGGTTCAATGGTTCAATGGCTCAAACACTACATAGACGCTTGCTGATGAATTATTTTGGTTGAACTAAGGCATTGAACCAATCCTAAAAATGACTAAGTGTTGGAAACTTGTTTTTTTGATTGAACTCACCTATAGAAGACTTTGAACCTATTGAACCTACTTGTTTCAAGTATTTTGAGTCTATAGAAACATATCTACAGACTTCATAGATTTAAGCCTATAGAGTTCGTAGAATCAAGCCTGTAGAGTTCATATAACTTAGCTTGCAAAGTCCATAGTTTTAAGCCTACAGAGTCTGTAGAACTTTGAAAAATCTTGAAAAATGGATAATTTGAATTCCCAAAATAATTTTTGAGAAGGGGAGAGAGGATTTTGGTCTATTAGACCAAAATAGTTCAAATGTTGTACCAAAAATGAGTGATATTTTTAGGGGACAACAGCTGGCTCCAGTTGGGGAACTTCTTTCAGTTAGAACAATTGAGGGGAGTAGAAACCAAAATATCCAGTGCCTTGAAGTATGCCATTGGGATATGGAGTCATGCTACCCAAAAATAAAGGCTCCAAAAAAATGAAAATGAACAACACAAAGTAGAAACAAAGACTATACAAATATACATATGTACAGGTGAACTTATCTGATACTTTAAGAGTTGAAGTGCTTCAGATGCTACCCATTGTAAGGTAGAGAAAAGGGCATACCATCTTGATATTTTAATAAAAAACTATTTTCACCATTGAGCTGATGGATAATAAATGGGCCTCTCCAAAGAGAATCAAAATTCCCATGCATCCCCTTTGGTTCTCTTCTCTTGTCCCACAACAGGACTTGATCTCCAACCTGGAAATCACAATTTTTTGCCTTTTGGTCAAAGAGCTTCTTCACCAGACTTTGATGGGAAGCAATTCAGTCCACCACCATAGTTCTCGACTCATCTAGCTTAGTTAGGTACATGATCCTCTTATCAATGGATCTTTCATATGTTTGATCTTCAATTACCTTAGGCAATTTTAATGCTGGCAATTCCAGGGTGATTGGTATCTCAGCATTGAGCCCATAAATAAGTTGGAAAGGAGACATACCAATTACCCTTTTTGGTGTAATTCTATCTACCCATAAAGCATCAACCAATGCTTTATGCCATGTCCTTTGATTGCCATCCACCGGCTTCTTGATGATAGTCATCAGGTTCTTGTTACTTGATTTAGCTTGTCCATCCCCTTGTGGAAAGTAATTAGAAGAGTGAGAAAGAGTGATCCCATAGTAAAAATAGAATTGAGTAATCTCTTGGGAAGTGAAACAAGCTATGTTGTCTATGACAATCTTGGTTGGGACCCTAAACCTAAAAATGATATTCTCCTTGAGGAAATTACACACTACTTCTGAAGTAACATGCTTGGTTGGGATAGCTTCCACCCACTTGGTGAAGTAGTCTATGGTTGTAAGGACATAATCATGTACAACACTTGAAGATGGGTTTATAACTCCAATAAAATCAACTCCCTATTGCTGGAATGACTCTTCTATCACCACTAGCTTGAGAGGTAGGGTAACCAACTTGGGTCTTCCAACAAACTGCTAGCATAGTTCACATTTCTTTACCCACTTATATGCATCTTGGAAAAGAGTTGGCCAATAATACCTGGCTCACAAAATTTTATGGGCATTCACAGGAGCAAAAAAATGTCCTCCATAGGCTAGATTTTGGAAGGATTTCAAAAGTTGGCTTTGCTACTCCTTGTCCACATAGCGAAGAAACACTCCATCAAGGCTCCTCTTGTACAGGCCATTGTCCCAAAGGACAAAATTGGTAGCTTTCAACTTGATAGTCCTCCTTTCTTTGTAAGATAGGTGAGCAAGACACTCACCATAAGTAAGGAAATGAGAAATACCTAAATACCACTCATTCGTGGTGGAGACAAAGAGGACTATCGATGTGTCTTCTACCTCTGCTTCTTCATACTCTATTTCTTTTAGTTTATTATCAATAATTAATTGACATAGGCCTTTTCCTCATACCAGCTTTGTTGGCTTGATGACTAGATCAAACTCTTAGATATTTGCAATATAATTACCTCTTTTCATCCCAAACTCCTATTGAGTTAGTATGGATTTGACCATGGTATCAAGAATCAAGGCAGTAGTGTGAGAATTCAAGATGTAGAAGTGGAAATGCTTGACTGCGTTCACCACTACATAAGCATGCTTCTCCATATTTGAGTATTTTAGCTCATGAGATTTGAGAGGATAGCTCATGAAAGAAATAGGAGATTCCATACCTTCTTTATTCTATTGAACCAGAATTGCTGAAAGCATGTGTTCAAAATCATAACTGTATATGATAAAATCTTTGTCATAGTCTGGACAAACCAAAATTGGGACATGGGCAATGGCAGTTTTGATATCCTCAAATGTTGACTTGCCTTCTTCAGTCTAGTTAAAGGTGGCCTTTCCCTTCATCATGCTCACAATGTGTCGAGTCTTTTTAGCAAACTCAGGGATGAACATTCGTAAGAAATTCACCTTTTCAAAGAAAGAATGAAAATTAGTTTTATTTGTAGGCAAGATAAGCTCTTAGATAGACTTGACTCTATCTAAGTCAATCTTTATGCCTCCTTTGGACACAATGTGTCTGAGAATTTTCCCCTCTATTACTCCAAAAATTGACTTCTTGGGATTCAAAGAAATGCCATTCTGGTGGTAATGCTCCAACACTTGTTGTAAGTGGCATATATGATCTGGGTGATGCTTAAAAAAGATGGTCAAGTCATCAATATAAACTACAATGAACTTACCCATCTCATCCTTGACATCAAGGTCCATTGCTCTTTGAAAAGTGGTGCCAACATTTATCAAGGCAAATGGCATTCTTCAATAAGCAAAGGTGCCCCAAGGTGTGGTGAAGGTAGTCTTATGTTGGTCTACTTCACTAACTTCAACTTGATTGTATCCTAAGAAGTCGTCTAGCATTGATAACATCTCTGAGCCGGTCACTGTCTGAAGCACTTGATCCATAATGGGAAAAAGATAATTATCCTTTAAAGATGACTGATTTAGATTCTTGAAATCCACACAGATGCAAATTTTTCCATTCTTCTTCCTCACAGGGACTATGTTGGCAATCCATGTGAAATGATGGATTGAGAAAATTATCCTAGCATTCAACATTTTTTGTATCTCAGATAGAATAGTACCTGATATCTTTGGATTGTACTACCAAGATTTCTACTTGTAAAGCACTAAATCATCCTTGAAAGGAATTTCATGGTGAATTTCCTCAAGCCTGAGTGACTTCAGATCATCATAAGAATATGCCAAAACATCCATGTAATGGTGAAGCAGGTCAATAAATTTGATTTTTTCCTCTAGAGTACAGTACTTCCTAATGTTCACCATCTTGGGATTTTCCTTGGTACCCAAATTTATTTGATCAAACCCCTAGGAGGAGTTTGAATCCATTTGTTGTTGTTTGATGAACCTGTCGTGCTTGTCAAATAGTTTCTCAAGAGAAACTAGTCCTTTAGGAATCTTATTCCCTTTTAGCTGCAAGAATTCTTCACTTGCATCTAAATTTATTTTAGGAGCTGATTCAATTTTTTGGAGCTTACTGCCTTTGAAGTGATGTTGTTTGAAGCTATCTTTTTGTTCTAAAAAGGTGATGATTTGGTTGTCACCATTGAACACTTGTCAATGATTGACATTATCAGGCACACTTGGTCAAAAGACCAATTCAATAGTGTACTTGTTTCCTTTGAAATCTAGGTGAGAAACTAAGAGAGTTGCCAAAATAGCTAGTGCATCAACCTAGTCATTGAATTCTCTAGGAATGGCAGAGATGTTGAAAGCACCAAAGCTTTCAAGCTGGTCCCAAACTAGATTACGATAGTGGCATAATCTCTCATTTTTATTTTGATATAGGTTCCTTACCTAACAAACCACCAGTTTAGCATCTCCTTTGGCATGAGGGAGTTTGATGCCTTTATCTTGAGCAGCCTTCAATCCAAACAATAGAGATTTGTACTCAGCTATGTTATTGGTGTTGCTGAACTATAACTTGTATGAAGAAGGAAAAATATCTCCTTGAGGAGATACTAAAACAATTTTAGCTCCTAAGTCGATAGAAGAATTGCTGCCATCAAATTTTAGGATCCAAACATCATCAAAATTTGATCTTTCCTTAGATTTCTCCTTGCTTGGAAGGGAAAATTCTTCTATGTTTGCATTGTGCTCTCTCACATATTTTGTTGTTCCATTTGAACCAATTTTTAGACTATCATTTTCAGAAGTTTCATCAACTGAAACATGAGTATCCTCTATGGTCAAGAAATAATTACCCATGTCTGAAGATTCAAATAGAATGTGAGTTTTAGGGGCTGATGTCTGAGTAACAACATATTTTGATTCCTTTTCAAGAAGTAGCCTCTGCATGATGCCTTTGATAGGAATCCTCACTTCAGACAGGTCCATGCTCAATTCTCCACCAACATCCTTGCAGAAATTTTGCCTACGCAGAATGCCATAGGATACTACGACATCGGCCACTAGGATTGTCATCTTGATTCTTTTGTCTAGGAATGTTGCAAATGTAAATTAGGCATCCTTGATTTTTCCCAGTAGAGGTACTTATTTCTTCTCCATGGAGAAGCATCTCCCAAAGGTTTTGGTCAGCATGATTCCAAGAGATTTTACCACTTTGGTTGGCATGACATTGTCAGATGCACCTGAGTCTATGATGCAATTGCTCAGTTGTGACCATTTATCAATAGGGAAACATAGAAATAATCTATTTTCCTAGGGGCAATAGGAGTAATGAAAAGATTGTTTGGAATGGACATGTTCCTTGGAGGATCATGAGTTACCTTTTTAACATCTTGTCTTATAGGGACGGCTTTATTCTTCCTACACTGAACTAACCTATCCAACTGCTCAAGATTAGATTGTAACAATTCAAATTTAGACATTTAAATTTTGGTCTTCTTGACATGGTCGATTATGTCAAATGACTAAAATAGACTAGGAATAGAGGAAGGAAGTTCATCTTTCTAGTTTTTAGGATGGGTGGTACTAGTCTGTGGAATTGAAGTTGAAAATGGAGAAATGCTTGATGTACTTACCTTTTCATTACTCACTGGGTCTTTTAGCTAGAAAGGCATAGAAGTTCCTCATTTGGTAATTGAAATTGCAGGCTAAGAAATTTCCCCTATTTATATTTTATCAACTTGCTAGGCTAACTAGTTCTGGGACTGAGTGAATACAACATATGATCCATCAACTGCTTCACCTTTACCTCTAGGTTCATCCTGGTAATTTAGGAAACCAATGTTGGAGTTGCCAGCTAATTCTTTTTGCCCTTTTGTAAGGAGATTATCATCATTTTATTGGTTTAATTTAGGCTAAAAATAGAAATCAAATTTCATTTTGAGATATCCAACTGCTGAATTGGTTGGGGGTGCTTTAATGGCAAGTTTCCCCTATAGGGGAGGGAGACGATTTGGCTATCCTTGATTTCTAGTAGCATTACCTTGGTATGACTGACTAGGGAATGTCCTTGGCATATCTGTGTATAAAGGAGTTGAAGATATGCCTTGTGTCATTTGCTTCTTGAGAACTAACAACTCATTTGCTAGCTTCTGCACCATTAGATCAGTGGTACCTATAGATGGATATTCAGAAGATGAAGCGGATTTACTTTTGTTAGGATCTCTCCTTATATTTCCTACCAAGATAAGGTCATCTTCCACTTTAGTGGCCAAATCTTGAGCTATAACAAGGTCTATTTGGCCAACATGTCTCAGCAGAAAACTCACTTCAGGCAGCTGAGAGTTGATGAAGAAATATTTGAGGTTTTCAAGTGTTGGTTGAGCAATTGTAGGAATTTTGTTCCTTAGTTTGTCAAACTTGGCTATGAAATCTCTTATTTGTTCATGAGGTTCCTTCTTCATTTGTGTGAGCTAGGCCAATAGGGCATGCACATCTTCTACAGGCTTGAATTTGGCTTCAAATTTGGCTTTGAGAGTGTTCCAATCAGTCACAGTCTAGGCCTACAAATGATATAACCAGTCTATAGCAGCACCTTGTAAAGTTTCCATGAACAGCCTAACTACTACATCCTCATAATCCACACCTATTATGCCACAGGATATGATGAAAGCTATAATATGTTCATCAGGATGAACCTTCCCATCACCATAGAACTTGGCAAAAAAATTTCTTGAACTGTATGGTAGCTCATGTAGAGGTGAAGTTAAATTGAGTGGGCCAAAAGAGTTACCCCAAGGGCTTTGAAATACCATAGTATGACTATGGAAAGGTGGAATAACAAATCTCATAGGGGTAAGTATTGACAAAGCTTTATTAATAGCAAAAATGGAGGCTTTGCCTGATAATGGAGACTTGACTTTAGTAGGAGGAAAGTTCCTAGTTAGTTGGAGGCAAGATGGTGAAGAAAACAGATCAAAATTACTTTACTATACCAACTTGAATATAGGGTCAACAATACCTTTAGCCTTTTGGCTTCACGTATATCATGGATCTGCCAGATTGTAAAACAAAAATAGGAAAGAATTGGCCCTGCTTCAGCTTGAAGCTTGAGGCTTCAATCTACATGTTTTATCCCAATTGGCATGGAGGTGGAGGGAGATGGTAAGGATATAATGATAATGGGTAAGACACAAAATTGAGTTGCCAAAGTCTATAATGGATAAGGGTAGGGACTGCTTCAATCTAAAACTTGAGGCTTCAGAATGCATGTAAATTCCTTAGTGGAGTCACCAAAAATTGTTGGGTGAATATTTTGTCACCAACTAACTGATGAGCAAAATAGGTCTCTTCAACCACAACATAGGGAGATTGGTTAGCCAGATGTGTAGGTTTACTACATCAAAAGGGGACAAATATCTCCTATCATCAAGGGGAGGTTCCCTATAAATATGTAGGAACTATATACTGTATATATAAGTATAAAATAACACTTAGGGGTAGGATAAACCATCTATCTCTCTTTTTTAGAGATGATGTCAAAAAATCAAATGAGAAATCTTGATGAAATGATAGAAGACACTCCTCTTCTTTTAGAAGTGTTGTTCAACAAACAAAAGGAACCTTTTGGATGGTGATAAGTAACTGTAATAGGGTGCAGTAACACATCAGGATGAAATGTAACACAAAGTCTCCACCTTAACTGCCAAAGAGTGAAATATGAAGGACAATGAGGGCACAAAGTTATCCCAAGGTCCTTTACATAGAAACAAAATACGAAGGATAATGAGGACACAAAGTCATCCCAAGATCCTTTACACAAGAATAGAAAGAAAACACACTAAAGGTAATTGTGGGGGCATAAAGTCTCTCCACAATTGGCTTTAGGGCACCTTTCTGATTATTTTCACTAATTTTACTTATTTAATTAAATGGACAAAAAATGTATTAAGGAAATAGACATAAGAAAAATTTCCCCAATAACCAAGCTATTCCAGCACAAAGTCTGAAAAGTCACTCATTTTCTTATTCAAATAACGAAGTATGATCAACAATCTAAGCTCAAAGTCTCAGTAATACCTTTCAATTTGGGCAGAGTTTTGTTTCTGATAACAGAGAGAGATCCCTCAAAACAATAAGAGAGAGTCTAATATATAGTACTCCAAGAAAGACTTGGGTGCTTTGTTTCACAAAAATGTGTTATGATGCATTTGATGCCTTTAATGCATTTTAAATTCTATCCATGGGCTATGCTGGAATTGGATGTCAGTCTTAAATATGGGTTGTTTGATGTGTTTCTTTATGTGTGCATAACTATTCACTCTACTTAATGTAGGAAAATAGGCTACGCCATTGAATTTCCACATTCTCTGATGTCCACTTGGTGGACTACATCACCTTCTAGAAACATATCCCATGCATAGATATTTTTGATCCTTCTTCATCATTCCCCCTTTCTTGGCTGTATTTTGCCCTTTTTTGTGTGATCTAAGCTTTCAGGCCATCTCTTTGGCCAGTCACTAAATTTGTTCACAGGGTATGTACTTAAGCCTACAAAGATCAATAGTTATTTCATTGCCACAAATTTGACATCTTCAAGTCCATCATCATTTAAAAGCCAACAACTACTTGGTTGCCCTAAATTTGATGGTTGCAGGCCCATCATCCTCCTTAGCAATTCCTTCATGTCTTTCCTACTTGCTTTGGCCACTTTCTATTGATCTTAACAAGTGACACATGGTGCGTTCCACTATGAAATAGGCAAGGACATGTGGCAGCATCTGTTGAGTTATAACAGGACATGTGGCATGTTCTGTAGCTTTGAAACTTATTAGAAACTATATCCTGGTAGATGACACTTGGTAGCTTTTGCTATAATTTTAATGGGACACATGGCACATTCCACGACAATTTTAAGGTTTGATCTTTCCCAAAGGGAACTTGCCCTTTGAGGTCTTGAGAAATGGTCCACTTTCCCTGGCAAGAGCCTCCCACAAGGGTACCTACTCTTTGAGATATTTTGGGTGGCCTTCAGGCTTTTATTTCCTCGACAGGTTTTTCCTTTTTCAATAGACTTTTCCTTCAGACAAAAATTCTGAAGGAATTCTTTCAGATAATTTATCTGAAGGAAATATTCCTTTGCTTTGTCTCTGCTTTCCATCGAGCTTTCTTTTGGTGGGATTTTGTCTTTACTTCAGGCTTATTTCTTTAGATAAAAGTTTGAAGGAATTCCTTCAGACATTTTGTTCGAAGGAAATACCTTAATCATTTTGCCTTAGTTGATTTTCTACATTCTTTTCCTGAAAGAGAACTGTGCCTTCTGCAAGGACTATTTAAGCTCAAAAATATCCTTCAGACTTTTGCAACGGTCCATCTACTCCTTGCCTACCCTCTGCAAGGGCTATTTATCCTTGGTTCACTTTTTTGAAGGAATTCTCTTTGTCTATTTTTTCTCATTGCCCTCCACAAGGGTAATTGGCTTGGTTCACTGCCCTCCGCAAGGGCACTCGATTTGGTTCACTACCCTCCACAAGGGAACTTTTTCCTTTGGCTTTGGGGCAGCCCCTTAAACCCATTTATTAAACTAACTGATTGAACCAACTTTGGTTTAATGGTTCAATCTTGCATTTGAAGCCATCTTTTTGTCTAAGTCTTTTGATTGCTTTGAATTGATTGAATCCATTGAACCGTTGAACCCATTAAACCTGGTTGGTTTAAGGTTCAATGGTTCAATAGTCCAATCAATTTCTTGTGTTCCACTCATTCACTTAACCACTTGAACCAAACGATTTGAACCAAACCGTGTTGAACTATACAATTTGAACTTTTTGAAACTTTGAACCAAAGTGGTTCAATGGTTCAACAGTTCAATGGTTCAAGCCTTCTTCTCTTTGATAAGTGTTTTGAAGTCATTTAACCTTGAAGTGGTTGAACTTTGAACCTTGACAAATGCACTTAACTCTTGCTGATGATGTTGAACCTTTAAACCTATTAAACCTATTGAACCAAAATGGTTCAAGGTTCAACGGTTCAATGGTTCAAACACTGCATAGAATCTTGCCGATGAACTCTTTTGGTTGAACCAAGGCATTGAACCAATCTTGAAAATGACTAAGTGTTTTAAAATTGTTCTTTTGATTGAACTCACATGTAGAAGCCTTTGAACCTGTTGAACCTGCTGATTTCAACCATTTTGAGTCTGTAGAAACATATCTGTAGAGTTCATAGATTTAAGCCTACAGAGTCTATATAAATGAGTCCGTATAACTTAGCCTTCAGAGTCCTTAGTTTACAGCTTGTAGAGTCCATAGAACTGAGTTTGTAGAACTTTGAAAAAGCTTGAAAAATGGATAATTTGAATGCCTAGAACAATTTTTGAGAAGGGGAGAGAGGATTTTGGTCTGTTGGACCAAAATAGTTCAAATTTTTTCCCAAAAATGAGTGATATTTTTGGGGGACAACAAGGCACACCTTAAAATTAGCTCACTTGAAGTTTTCCACCCTTCTCACTAGCTTGGTCATTTTGCTAGTTTTGACTGGTTGAGATGAAGCAACTAGCTGAGGCACTTAGGAGTTGTTCTAATTCATTAAATTGACATTAGAAGTTATATTAATTCCTATTGTTACCTTCCCTATGATTTTCATATCTTGAAACCTCTTGTAACCTGCATAATGCATAAAACAATAAAAAAAATCTTATTTTGTACTTTATCCATACAATTTTGTACAACTCAAAAGGATGGGAAGGATCATGAAAGATTAATATACAATTTTAAATAACTTTCATGGTCAAAATATCTCATTTTAATATCCTTCCAAGCTCATTTCTCCAATCAGTTCACTAGCTAGGGTTTTACAAGGGTTTAGGCCTGTTTACCCTCTTAATATTTATTCATAAAGGTTTCACATTAAATTCAAAAAAAATCCACAATATTAGTGTATAATACCCCTATCAACTTCTCCAATCTTATTAGGTCCCCATGCAAAGCATCAAGAGAGATATGAGCACTCAAAGTGCTTATTTAAGCTTGTTTCTTCCATTTACATAGGCTTGAGGTTGTCTTGAGACCAAAAGTGGATTTATTTATACTTAAACTACATCCAAATAGATTTAACATGTCTAAAATGATCCAAAAATCATGTCTTAATCCATGGTAATTCTCATCTCATGCTATAATTGAAGTTGACCTTTCCTTTAGACTATAGGCATAAACATGCCTAGTAGGCTTGATTGCAACTCCTAAGGGTTTTAGACCTACCTATAAGGATTATACTATTTATAATATGTATTTCATGTTTCCTTGTATGTTTTTAAACTCCATACACCTTCATTTGGTTTCCAATCAACTTTTGGTCCACCCTTTTATCTCCATTTCCTAAAACTACTAGTTTGCTCATAAAGGGAAGTACCCTCTGTCTGAGATAAAACAAAGGGTACTTCCCCTAATTATAAAATTTTAAGGTTATATGAGCTTAATCAAGTATTAAATATGTATTTTACCAATTTTTAACTCTTTATCAGGTCATTTGACCTTTCAAAGACTGAAGACAAATAATGTGCATGATATAGAATGTAGACGGTATGATGCATCATTGGACCCATTTATCTACTATATACCCATCATGATGGTGTTATGAGGATATTATGATTATGATGAAGGTTTTATAACCTTAAATAATCCCTCCAAACTTGCACATATTCATCATACTCTCTTCTTGGTCACACTAAAGGTTATTCTTTGACTGTGTTTTTTGCCTTAGAGGGGACACTTGTAGTTATGCTTATCTAATTTGAGCTTGAAAGTAATGCTTGTGATACCCTTATAGTTTCTTATGTAAACCTAACATTTTTTTTGACCTAATTGTTTAATTACCTAGTCTAGGCCATCACTTATAACTCAAATCTACTTATTGTTTGTCAAAAATAGTCACAGTCAACTGTAGCTCAAAAGGATCTTGTCGGTGTGTATGGGAGGTAAAACTTACTATATCATTCTCCTTGAGTGGATTTTAAATCAAAAATACTTATTTAAACTCTTTATAAACATATATCATCTACCATCCTTGGTGATTCCATCTTAAACCTCCATCTTGGATTGTGTGTTGCCTCATTTGAAGCTGTAAGTGTGTATTTCCTTGTGAAGCAGTACCCGTAGGTGCCTCTTGAGAACAAAATCCTGCATATCAAATTATTTATATAAATTATAAACCAAAAATTATATTTTTAAACCTATAAAACCATAAAACATTAAATCATGGTCTAGTATGCAAACTTGGATGAAGAGTCACCTTTGGGCTCAAAACTGTAGATGTTCAATAAAGAAAAATAGTGTTTAAATGGCAACTTTAAGCCTCTTAATAACTAATGCCCACTAGTCATCTACCCTTAAACATTTGTAGATTTATTATCCTATATATAATATATAATTTATATTTATTAACATTCACTAAATACCTTGTCAACACTATTATAAGACCTTCACTAAAATGACCTAGGCCTCTATTTTCCTATTTTATGGATTTGATCCCTGAATACACAGTCTTGCATTTTAGAAGTGATTTTTAACCTTGATTAGAAATATACTACTTAAGGTAAGTCTAACATAATAATTTTAGCATATTAGGACTCCAAATAAGGTCCCACCACATTATTCAATACTTCTCATGACACTTCATCTCTCTGTTAGCACCACCTATAGGTGGTCATTTTCATACACAAGCAGTAAGTACATGTGTAATGTGCATTGTAATTTGACTTTAATGGGTTATATAACAATATTAAAAATTAAAAAATAGAATCATTTCATAATCAATAACCTATCTTAGCTTAAAACTCCTTCTCAACATGATGAGTCCTATGAGGGCACCTGAAGGTGTGTGTGAGTCACTTGCAGGTAGTGAGCAAGGTTATGAACTACACTCATGGTATATGAGTCTCCAACAACCATTGAATAATTTTAAAATGTAAAAATGGATCCCCTCCATATTTTGAATATTATAACAAGTCAAAACTTCATTTTAACATGATTTTATTCATGAGAACACCTGTAGGTAAGCATTTTATCCATAATAGACTGTGTGAAAGTGTTCAATATGAATGTAACAGTTATATTTTTTCACTCTTTAAAATAACTCACTTATTTTTTATTATTAAGGTGATGTATTAAAATACTCAAAACTATGGTTATCACTCCATGGACATGATTTAGAACCCTATATGGCTCACTTAGTTGACTGTGTATGGTAGTCTTCAAGCAAACTAGCTACATGATGTTTCATGAGTGCACCCTCATGGAATATGCCTTGGAAGATGATATTGGAAGGTAAAGGGAAATAATATCACATTAATAATATGTAAATATACATATCACAACCCTCTAAAGCTATTTTCAAAGCATGAAGATCTAAAAATGGTGGAAAACTAGCCTATCATCGTAAATGAGAGCAATATGTAAACTTTAGATGATTTGCTCATAAAAACACCTTTAAATGTGAAAAAAAGCATAGGTAGCATCAAATAAGGAATAAAAAATCATTTTTAATCAACCTTATCAACTATATTATATGGAATTCTCCAAACCAAAGCAAAACTTATGGGGTACATAGAGTAACAAGCAAAAAAACACAGTTAACTTGTTAGGGATGATTCATAAAGCATGGTTGACCAATAATTACCATATTTTTATGTAAGTTTAATTTCACCTCCCGAATGTGTTTTACCTATAATTTCTCCAACTATCCATACCAATCATAAACTTATTGACTGGTTTTGTGTGTCTAGAAGGGTGAAAAAGGAGTAGAATGGTTTTAGCCCAATTTTGACACTTCTATCAAGATCTTGCTCCACCACAATTAGAGCACATATGACTACTTCTCGTATTAGCAACTAAACACAGAATTTAACCAGAATCAATAAGTAACTAGAAATATGAAACAACACAGGAATTGAGAGACAATACACAATTGTATTAATAATTACTCAGAAGAATATACAATAAGGAAGATGCCACTTCTTCCTCCACCTCAAAGGCTCGCCACACCTCAAGACCTTCTTCCCTCTCTCTCTTGGTCCCAACAATCAACTCCAATATAGAATTGATGTTCACCTCACCAACCAGTCAGTAACACGCTGCCAGTTCACCAAGCACACAACCGTACTCCAAGTAGATCTCCCATGAACCTTCAACCTGCAATTCAATAGACCATACTCACAATTGTAGATCTCTCTACACCCTTGAATAACCCTTCTTCAACCAGTACCCTGGTGGATCAGCTCCTTGACCTTGCAGACCTTGCAACTCTCCCTGATCAAACACTCTCAGCACCCCTTTGAAACTAGGAGGAGCTACACTAGCTCTCTCTAAAAGCTCTATGGCTTTCTAGCACACACTTAACAATACAGCCCATGAGTCCATATATAGATCTCATGCTTACAATAATTAGACTAACCTAATTACAATAATTAGACTCGCAACTCAAGACTACAACTAGCCTTCAACATGCAAACTAGCAGTCCAAAAATAGACTCTCCTGGATTCGTCATGCGAACTGCCTGTTCTCACACAGGCTGCCGACATCGGCTCCTCCATGACCGATGTCGGCCAACTAGTAATCGACGCCGGTTGCTTCCTCTTGCTATCTGACCGACGTCGGCTGATCAGACCGACACCATTTTTCCTGCAACTGAATCAGCAACACCCCGCAACTCTGGATCCTCCTTAACTTCTCTTGTTTGCATCCTAGTGAAGCTTTTAGCTCCACAACATAACAAATTCTAGAGTACTTCAAGCATGTAAATGGATATAAATAATCTGAAGATACATTCCCTAACCTTATTTCATGTGTCACACTTCCTTGTGGGTCGTACAAGTGCCAAACTCTTCCCTTTTTCAATAAAACTACCTTTTTTCTGAAGAACCTACCATTTTTTAGTTATAAATAGTTGATTAAGGCATAATATGACACATGAAACATGAAATAACCCATATTACACCTTAAAAATTCCAAAATAGGCTATAAAACTCATTTAATTCTCTTTATAACCTCAAAATGACTCAAAATGATCTAAGGACCAAAAAGACTAATGACCAAGGCTAATATAACATAAAATCACACTAACTAGCCTATAATATACCTTTTTACATAATATATTAGACCCATAAAACACCTAAAAATCAAGTTTTTACCTATAGGGGTCCCAATTTGACCTATAGGGTCAAATTTGTTCAATAATAACCACTTTCATTTAGTTTCCCCATCTTTATGGGCCTAAGCCATATGCTCTCATAATTTTTGTGAGTTGGTGTTGTGAGAATTATATATTCAAATTTGATACATTAATTACCATTTGTATTTCCCTATGCTCTCATCATTTTGTGAGTTCATTCTCATTGTAAGCCTTAGATATAGTAGACACTATGAATTACCAATTCAATTCATTTATGAATACTCATCTATTGACCTTTAGTGTTATTTTAGCCTAAACCATTCTCTCAAAATTTCACAAATTATTTTTTTTGATGATTTTATGAATAAGTGTGATCCTCTTTTTTTCTTATGCACTCATCATTTTGTGAGACCAATCCTATTTTTCTCAACAATATAATCATGTTTTCTTGTCATCATTTTCTTCTATCCCATATCCCAAAAGAATTACATTTGGCCTAAATTTCATGTTTTCACTTAAACTTTCACCTCTTGAGGAGATGAAAATTCTCTCCTCATTCAAGTGGCACAATAGAACCACCTCAGGATTGTGGTTGACCCAACTTTGAGGTGGATCTCTAGATTTGGGGTTAGTTCCCCTTGATGTACCACTTTGATCAATCCTAATAATAAATCTTAGAGGGATGAAAAGGGATAAGAATAACTAAAATTAAATATAATCTATGGGAGGTGATACACCAAATAATTTTTCTACTCACACCATCTAACATGCACTTAGAACCAAGAAGAAATCTGCACATACACTTCATCCAATGACAATCGTCCCTTTCACATCAATGTTTCAAGCATGGGGTCTAAAAGAGAGCCTAGGTTAAGAAGACTTAGACAATAGGAATTATAATAAAAACTATTTAATAGACTACTAATTATACTTGCAATCCAATTAGACACTTCTTACTAACCTGCAAAAGAGAGATTCTAAAAACACATAAGGCATTAGGAAGAGTAACATGTGAAGGTAAGCCAAAATACACTTGAACAAGACCAACAACCATTGTATACACTTAGTGAAATATTAAATGAGGTAAAAATATCTATATTTATTATCTCAAGGAAAAAATTTGGTAGGACTTCACAATACCCAGGTGGAGAGATCCATACAATAACCTAAAGGGCTAGAATTTATAGAAATTATGAGAGGATGGAGAGAAGGGGAAGCTCAAGAGTCACTAATACACTTTTAAAACAAAAAATATTAGCTATTTATGCATGTAAGATAGATATGGGGTGATACATGCAATATAAGGGCTACAAGTGTCATCTCAAATCATCATACTCTTGTAAAGTGGCCTAAAAACTTTTTTCCTTGTATGAAAAAATTGCCTTTATGATTTGCCTTCACAAAACTACTTCATCACTATAAAGGGTAAATTATAATGATGGATCTAAGTATTTGGGGTTACAAAAAATACTTCACATGAATTGGATTAGTTCTTGATTATTCCTATTCCTCTGGCCATGCAAAATCATCCATGACAGTCCTAAAAAGACTTCTTTCCATGCACCTCTCATACTTGACACCCAAAACCTTTCCAATTATATAATCTGATCCATGCATATGGAGGGATTACACTTATCAAGAGTTTTCATATCATTATTTTCATCAAATAGGCCTTAAAAGGCTTCCCAAATGAATTTTCACCCTTTTTTCCTAAGTGTTCACTATTTGCCCACTAGACTGGCTAAAATGAGAGAGGTAGTAAATAGAATTAGGAGATTATATACTTCATAAAATGACCATGGATACTTAAAAAAAGTATAAATCTACCTCCCAAATGTGATTTTATCTTTTTAAAACTTCTCACACCTACAAAACACAAAAAAATGTCAAATAAAGCCCTATTTTTCACTATCTGCACAAGTGTACTACACCCCAATCACGTGTCAGGTCCTTGGAGAGTCCTATATATTTCAAGTTGGTTTCATGTAATTTCCATTAAATTTGGATGCTTTAATTGCAACATTTATCTAATCAAGTTTGGAGTGAGGGTTTATAAGGGTTTTGGAGTGGTTTTAGGTCTTAACATTTGTTCATAAATAAAAGACATTAAAACTCTAATAAAATGCCACTAAGGTATTATTAAGGACCTTTAATAACATCCCTAAATATGTTAGGGTCCCATGAAAATTCTCATAGAAGATACAAGCATCTTAAGTTGACTATTCTAGCCATTTCCATGCATTCCACAGGGTCTAAGTTCACTCCAGGTCAAAATGGCTTCTTGATGAGTTTGTCCTACAAACTGAGGGTCTAGACACCTTTGTATATGTCCCATACACATGATAAAATAATTTTAATATCTCATCAAGAGCTAGAAATAATAATGACCATTCTTTATGAGCTAGGCCTAGACCTTATTCAAAGGGTCTGCTTGTAACCTTAGCTTAGGATGATCTTTTAATGTTTTACTTGCATATATATAAATTTTACACATCCATTATACCTTTTAAATCATGAATCAAATCATTTAAATTATTTCCAAGGACTATAAATGGAAATGACCTCCTATTTGGCCTCTTGGCCTCAATTTTACCTATTGGGTTTGACTGCAACCCTTGTCACCCAAGGCACCATGTCTATCTTCCAACTCTCTTACTTATTTTACCATGTGGTATTATTTGTGATCCAAGTCTAAAAACCTTCTTGAAATATTTTTTTGACCTTTTTTCCATGTTTCTACCCCCTTTTCCAAAAGTTCTTGGGTATTTGCAAGGTGAAAATTACCCTACCTCTAAGATATAACAGAGGAATATTATCCTATTGGTCTCCCAAGACAAAAAAATTTAAGGTTTTATATAGTTAATATGTATTATTCATACCAAATTTCATCATATAAATCCAAATATAGACCTTCCATCTTTCTCAAATTCCAAAACTAGTTTTTAAAGGCAGACTGCCTGCAGGGTATTAGGTCAAGACTATGTTTGTTGAAATTAGGGGCCATCCTTTAATTATTTCTCCCTAATGAAGGTTTTAATAAGTTGTTATATCTTGTGTTGATATATCTTAACTTCCATTCACACTCAAAGCTCCCATAAGCTCCTTACACACCTTGAAACTAGGACCCTGCTTGATTGAGATAATTTTACCCTTTAAGACACTATTATAGGTGTATACATGGGTTTTAGGATCCTATGTAGACTTTAATTTTAATTTGAAAGGGTTTTATGGCATCAATAAAATTATATTTGAAGTTTTCATTAATTTTTTCACTAATTTCAAACTCCCATTCACTACACCAATGTACTTTGAAACCACTATGACTAATTCTCTATCTATAGGGTTGAGACACTCTTAGTGCTTATTATAGGTCATCACCTTACTCTCTACAAACTTTCTTGGAATTTTTGGAAACCATTTGAGTTCACATTAAAAATAAAATCATGTCCTTTCACACATTAATCCTCCTTATGAACCTACAAGGCACTATTTTGTATAATTTCTCATGCCACTACTTGAATTAGGATGCTTTGCCCATAGCCCTTCCTATCAGTGAATACATGGGTATTTTTCCACTTTATCATGATGTACATTAGATCCATATGAAACATTATTATTTCATAAAAAACAAAACTCACCTACACTCATATATATGCCTCTTGGCTCCACGCTTTGGATTTGAAAAGCTCTCAAGCCTAGTTGCATTCAACTAACTGTGAACTCTACCTGGAGGTCACTATTAAACCTCCTCTTAAGTTGATAGTGACATGGTTAGGATCATATTGAATCCCATGAAGTCAAAAACATGTTAAATATATTTGGTCATTTGAGAATACTTATAATAACTCAACAAGGTCTCATTTTAATTCAACTGTTGATCCACCTTGATTGATATAGGTGGATATTGCACTGTGTATGGATAGGGAGAGCTTGGTCAGAGAGTAGAAACCACTTTCAATGCTCCTTTGTCTTGTTTCTTAGATTCATGGTAGGTTATCTTCTCACAAGGGTCCTTCAATGAAATTTTAGGCCTTTGTAGTTGTTTTTTAGGTTTTATGGGTCTCTTAGGCTTAGAATCCTATATATAACACTAAATGGATTCAGTGTTTTTCATGACACCTTTGGACCCTTAGGAAACCTCTCTCCTTTTGTGAACTATCCTTCTCAATTTTTAGAGTCATCATATAATGATAGGGATATAATATTAAGCAATCACCATGCATCATAAGCTCTTGTGCTTTCACTATGAAAACTCCAAAAAACCTTGAGGAGCAATGTTTTGGCCCGTTTGGAATAGTAGGCTTGAAATCATAGTCACATTCTTTTGATCATGGTTTGCCTCTTCCAATGCTCATGACATTGGAGCTAGGTCTACCAAGATGAAATTTAATGCATAAAATTTGAGGTTAGCTTCCTTAAGACCTAAATCCTTCACATAAGGTTCTTCAATCTTTATGGTACCACCTGGAGGTGGTGATGAGATGTAGTGGGTAGTGAATACCAGAAAGGCATGGAGTATTGCTATGATCACCTCCATGAAATGTGAATCAACTTAACTCTTAAAATGCACTCCTAATATATCCAAGAAATTGAAAACATTACCAAGGTTACTATCAAAGTAATGATGTCATCATGGAGACCTCTGTAAGTGCACCCCTTTTGAATTATGCAGATAGTGAAGGAGAAAAGTGGATAAGGTGCATGATTTGGGTTTCATGATTCCTAATTTGGTCATAAAGTGAACCTTTTATAACTTCAAAACATCTAAGACATGTTTCATACTTGATATTAATGTGGAAACCCTGTATTCAAGGCACCTGTAGGTACACATTTTGAGTATAGAGCAATGAAGTTAAAAATAGATCAAGAACAAGTTTAAAAGAGGCTTCTTGGATTATTGAGACTTAAAAAACTAAGATAACCATGGAAAACTTGTGGAGGGACCTTGGAAAACATATATAATAATCAAATCCATCAGACCAAAGCAAATTATTTAGAAACTAGCTCAAATAGTGACCCCTCTTATATGTGAATACATAAAAAGTTTCCTAAGGTCTAAGTGATGGTTCACAAAGGAGAAGATATGGAATAAAAAATTCCTACCATGGATATGAAGTATACTTAGAGTAATTTCATCTCCCAAAATCATTCCTCCCAAATCTAACTGTATGATCCACACCAAGCATTTGAAATTGACTCTCTTTAGCTTGCAAGGACAAAAAGGAAGGAATAGAAGAAAAACTAAACATTTTGATGAAATATATATACAACAAGTGTGTAAATTACCTTAGGTATCTGAAGATACACCATCCCATATTTTTTGCTAAAGCAAGACTTCCCAAGTCTATACAAGTACCAATAAAGGTCTAAAATCAAGGAAAACTCCCCATTTTTTACATATAACTACTTCTTGGATTGAATTTTGACTGATCATAACATATTATAACCCCCTCTATCTTAGGATAAATCTTGGTGACAAATTTTCTCCCTTGAAAGTTCATACATGTCATTTAATGAGCTAGAAATATGCCAAAATGACACTTTTTACACACAAGACATGGTAAATGAAAATTTTATGACTTGTGAACACCTTAAAACATCTCAAAGACCATATTATGAAATTTATAACTTATATTTTGAACATGTTTTACTAGAGTTTACCAACTTTGACTTTGGTTGACTAGGCAATTACAAGGGATATGAGCTTAAACCAAGGCTAGACCAGGCATAAGTAAGGTGTTTAGACCAACATGAGACCCCTATAAGATATATGGAAAATTCTTAAAAGTTTATAAATGTATGGGTTGACCTAATTTGACTAAAATTTAAATATGGTCAATAGTTCACATTGGATCTTGTATCCATGGAGCTATGTAGGCAATGTTCACTTGCCTAGTGCATCTGGAGTTAGCTCATTACCCCTTCCTTTTCTTATATTCCCCCCATTTTGTTTATTTGTGTCATTTTATCCTATAGCCTAGGGGTAATGTTTTTTGTTTTGTTTGTGACATTATCTCTCTATAGCCTAAGAGAAACCTTGTGCTATTTGTTCTTGTGTCATTTTATTTGTGTCACTACTATTTAGATTAGGGGTCACCATGTAGCTAAAAGTAACATATCTATTACATATGCACGAACAATTTGTTTTATGTTTATACTAACATTGTGATTAACCATTGTTGTATATTTTTTTTGTTTAGCTTAGTTTTTTTACTTCTAGTGTGTTTGGAATAGTTTGTTTACTACATTTTTCTTTACTTTAGATTATTTTATTTTATTTGCTTATAACTTTAATTTGTTTATTTAATTATCCTATTTGATTATTTTATATCTCTTTGTTTTCTTTATTTGTTTTGTCTTGTTTATATTATTTGTTAGTTTATAGTTGTTGTTTTTTATTATTTGTTTGTGCCATGTTTGTTTGTTTATTGGTGTTTTATTATTTGTTTTTGTTTGTGTTTTGTTATTTTTTGTTATGGGTGTTTTGTTGGGTTTGTTTATTAGTGTTTTGTTTGTTTTTGTTTTGTTATTTATTTTTATTTGTTTTGGTTTATTGGTGTTTTGTTGTTTGTTTGTATAGTTTGTTTATTTTCTTAGTTTTGTTTATTTATCAATTTTGTTTGCTTGTATGGTTTGTTTATATTTTGTTATGTATGTTTTTTTATTTGTTAGTTTGTAAAGTTTGTTTGTATTTTGTTTTCTATGTTTTGTTATTTATTTCATTTGTTTGTAGTTATTTTTATAATCTATTTATTTTGTTTGTTATTGTTTATTCATTTTATTGTTGATCCATAAATAGGCAGTGTCCAAAACTACACCAATAGCTCTATTTTTATGGATGATTTATAAATTCTCAATTTCTCATTAATTAACTTAAAATTGGCATAATAATTAAAATCAATATTCACAATTGACAATAAACCAAAATCATGAGCCATAAAGACAATATGCAAACCAGTATTGATAACAGAGTTCACCCAATTTGGGTTATGTCTTCAGGTCTTGCTCAAAGGTAGAACTAATTGATTATTGATGTAAAATCACTTTGTACATAAATTATCACTAGTAGGGGTTCTTTATCTATAAATAAATGTTTTTATGTCCACTAGCTCTAGCTCTGGTTATTGGCTCTAGCTACTGGCTCTGGCTTTAGCTATAGATATTGCATCTTGCTCTAGATCTAGCTACTAGCTCTGGCTCTAGCTCTAGCTACTACTTGTCTTTCATAAGTTTGATGTAATGTCTATGCCAAAATAGGTATATGCAATCACTCTAGGCATGTAATTACTACTCTAGCAGTGAAGACATACAAACTTGCTTACTATGCAAAGGGTTAAGCTTCAAGATTTCTTACTCTTTGTGCAAAGGGATAAGCTATAATATTTTATACTCTTTGTTACAAATAGAGATCTCAATCAAAACCCTTTCTCCTCTTAGATGGATGCTTGGTTCCAAAACCTTGGAATGGAAGAGTTGTAATACAAGTGAGAGCTTGATTCTCAAATACTTGCAATGTAAGTGAGATCTTGGAATTCTCTTAGAATAAGTTTACAAATGAGGTTAATGGGTTTTATATAGTTTTTCAAAACCCACTAATTATGGATTTATTCATTATCCATCCTCATGTGCAAGCCTTTATTTAATATTCTTAGCCTTATCTCTTGAAAATGGGGCCTGACAAGTTGATGAGCATCAATGGGTAAAACCACCCTTCATATCTTTATCTTTGGATAAACCTCCCATGCATTTATATGGTAGATATGCCAATTTATATGGGAAATATCCCACATTTGTGGGGAAAGAAATATTAATGGAGTTAATCCCATTTTTCAAGCCTTAGGAAGTGGGATTTATCTAAAATCTTAGAGAATGTTTTGGAGATATTGTAGACACTCCAAATATTAGTTTTTCATTGGTCCAAATTTCAAGAATCTATTGGACCACATGCATGTCTAGTCGTCGTACCTGCACATTTTTTTCCTATTGCTTAAAAACTTCAACAAGCCATAACTTCTCCATACGAAATCCATTTCTCAAACCATAAAATACATTGGAAAGATCTTAATGATATATTCACTATGTAGAGATTTTAGCAAAAATTTGAGACCATATAATTTGGTCACTATTGGAAATCCTCTTGGATCACACCTCCCCACCGAAGAACTTTTGGTCCACCAAAAGTCTACTTCTAAAAAATAAGTGAATTTATCACTTCTTCACCCTTCTAGTTTCTATTTGTGCTTTTCCTACATGAATTTATCCTTTGGAGGATAATTTTTTTAATATCCTTATTTCTCAATATGAACACAAGGATATAAAACTATGTTACATGTTAAGTGATGTTATAACAGGTCATCACTTTTACATTTTTCTCTTCTTGGGGTCTTACATGCAAATTATGTATTGCCTTTATTGGGGTCTTACATGTAAATAATGTATTGCCTTTATTTGGGTCTTACATACAACACACATGTGTTAAAAACATTAACCTTATTAGGTCTTTTACAAATGTGCATACAATGATTATATACATATATCAAAATAGCACACTTCAAAAATAGATGCCCACATACATCCATAAACAACAGTGCTTTAACTGAGTACTACTCACCATGGAAGCACCTTTCATGTTGATGCCACTTTGTCTTCCTCTTGGAAGTACGCCTTAACTCATGGGTATGATAATGATTCCTATCAACATGTCTACTACTATCCTACTCCAAATATCTTGTGTTTGGATGCTCATGCATGCTTTTCAACTTGGATGGTTACTCCATATTCACTTTCAATGAGTGATCTACCTCCACACTTGCTCATATAAATGGTTAGTTTCCTTAATGCTTATCAACCAAATAAGTAAATTTAAAGTTTTTTAAGCATGCTAAATAAAACTTAGCTATGAAAAAATTCTATCCATTTCTTACCAATCTAATCTAATTGACTCTCCCTCTTTATGGAATCTTCTTTGGATAGGTGGGCTTCTTCATGGGTTGCATATGAATTAACAACTTTATTATTTGTTACCCTTTAAACAAGAGCATAAACCATAGTATTCTTACCATATTTAGGATGGAATGATGGATGAATTTTCCAAAAAAATTTAACCATGTGCCCACTCATATGACAATGAGTGTAATAGTTCCTTTTGTCCTTCTTTTTGAACAAGGAAACATATTTGTCATTTCTCACTTCTAGATTATGAGATTGATCTTTAACACCTACCTTATTTTTCACAAAAGGAAACAAATTCTTCATAAAATATTTCCTCTTCCAATAATTAGTCATAGAATGATTAATTAATCCACAAAAAGTACATGGGAAATCATTTCACATTTTTTATATGTCATAGCCATATTGTTTAAACTGAAAGAGAACATCAGAAGTTTTATAATTACCATTATGTTTAGTGTTATGATTTGTGTAAGTATAAGGAGGTGGTAATGCATTACCTCTTTATTTGATTTCTTACACACTTTATCAGCACCCTATTAATTGTCACATTCCTCTACATGGAATAATTTTGAAAAGATATTGGTATGAACACTTGGCAATTGGAAGCTTGTTTTCCTTCAATGGTTTTGAAACTCTCTCTAGTTTCCATTTCTACACTAGCATAACCCAAACATGAAAAAAAGGATGATCCTCTACTTATATTAGTGTTGGGATATTTATCATAGATGTGTTTTCATTTATGTCAAGTGGCATTGGTGATGACAAAGTGGTCTAATAGGTTAGTCAAATAGAGCATGGTGACCCAGTGTACTTGGAGCAATGTGATACTTGAAGGGTGTGTATGGGTATCCTAGGTGGATGTATTATGGCTAAATGGATCTTGGTATGATGATTTTTGAATTTTTATTGATGGTTTATATGCTCAAGGATTGAATTTATGTGGCCTTCATGAGGTATGCAAGCCAGTTTGTGCCTTATAGGCTTGATCATGTATGGATGCCTATAGGTTTTTGAGTTTTATGGCTTGTATGCCATGGTATGGATCTTAGTATTCTTTTAATAAGAATTTTTGACATGTATAGTATGATAAGAGGTTATATAGATGGTTTTCAAGAGGTGGCTAATGGTTTGAAAGACAGTTTGGCCATTGGTTTAATTGACCTAAGTGGGCTTGTAAGGCCTTGTGAAGGGTCAAAGGGTGTTTGCAGGTTGGTGTAGCTTGTATTTTAATGGTATATGATAATATAGGTGTGTTAAATTTTATTTGCCAATTTATAGGTTAGGAGATGAGAGAGGAATTTATAAATGACTTCATGTTCTTTAGAGGGTGATCGAATGGTGCATTTTAAGCTCAAGAGGAAAGTTCTCATATTCATTAGCTCATGTAGAATTTTCATGGGGAGATGATCCTTTTGGAGAAGGTGTATAGGGTTCCTAAGAAGGATCTTCAAACATTTTTTTAGGGGTTAAGGGACACACCTTTATGAATGATTGATAAGAAGTTAAGGAGGTTTTTGAGTGCTAAAACCCTAGTCTTAGACTCGATTGAAAAGATATTGATTTTTGGTACCTAGTATGAAGGTGAAAGGTAAAGATTATTATTGGAGGTTTTAGAGGACTTATTAATATTTTTGATAAAGTATTTTTGGTCTCTTGATAGTGTGTGGGTCCCATAGAAAATGGGTTATTAATAGTATTCTTATTTCTGAGGAAGATTTCTATGAATGACTAGGTAATCTAATGGATGATTGTTGAATCTCAAGACTTGACTAAAATAGTCATGAAAATTTTTATGTCCTCAAAGATGTCTAGTCAATATGAAATAAATGTTTTTATGAGTGAAAAAGACCAATCAGAGTGAGAAGTGAAATTAGGAGGCCTAATCAATGAGTAGGGATGGGTCTGAGCTCTTAGAGGTGATGTATTCACTTTATCCATGAAATTATTATTCCTATTCACATGGAGATAATTGAATGGTTGAATCATAATTGACCATGATGGTTTTGCTAGTTAAAAAGAACTTATTTTGGATGATTAAGTTTGTTTGCAGGGTAGATGGTTAAATCAAGTGTTTTTGATGGTTAGAGATTATTGAGAACTCATTTATGTAATTATTTAGAGATTTTTAAGATTTTACTAATCTTTATTTCATCAAATATAGTCACACAAGTGGTGTTATGCTTCATTTGTGAGGTGTTTGTGATATGAACTCATGGTATGGTATATAAATCTTGTGTAGATGATCATGGCTAACATTAAGAGACACATAATTCTTCTTAAAATATTATAAAGAGATATGGTTGACCATAATTAATATTGGTATATATAAAATGTGTTTTATGCCTTTTGAGTGTGAGAAAAAATCTAGACAAGCAAGTGTGTTTGTTGATATTTGAAGACCTTGTACGAAGGTTATTTAGGGTCTTGGTGACCAATGCTTGTAACAGATTGAGTAGAGTAAAATTTCATTAGACTCAACATATTTTTATGATTCTATTGATTATTTTTATTATATTTATGAGTGCATATTTTAATATGATTAAAATATTTGTGAAGGGTTTATTTGCTTATGTTGAAGAGATAGCTTGGTGTTGGTGACTTGTGTGGAGTTGTAAACTTGGAAAAGAGTGTTATTGCAAGTTTTATCTATCATATTGAGAAGCAATTAGAGTTCAATAATTATTCATTTTATAGGTTTTGTGTTGGTGCTCAACATCTTAGACAAGTTGGTGTTCCTTGTGAAGTGGGTTCTTCACTAAAGTCTCATGTTTGTGATCTTTATAGGATAGTAGTCCACTGTTGTTACAAGATTTAGAGTGGGTTTTACACCCCATGAAGGTTTCCCACATAAACCTTTTTATAATGGCTGCTTTCATGTTTTATCTTTGATTCATCTTTCTTTCATATTGATGTGATTGGTTAAGTAACTTGAAGAGTTGGGAATTGAATTAAATTATTGTTAAACATTGATTTAGCCCCCCTCTCAGTGGTTTATACCTCTATTAATTGGTGTCAAAGTAGGTCCTTTTAAGGCTTAATATCTTGAAAGGTGATTCTAAATTACAATGGAAAGTCAAGGAATATAATGTGGTTTCTCTTCCAAATAAGCTCTATTGTTTAATGGTTCTACTATGCCTTTTGGAGTTCAAGAATGCAAACCTTTATCATGGCTCTAGGATTTGATGTTTGGTAGATTTTTGTTGATGGATATGTTATTCCTACTAGTTCTCATACTAATGTTTCTTATAAAAAACTATTTGAAAGTAATTCAAAGGCTATGAATGCTATTTCTAGTGGTCTATCAAAGACTAAGTTCTCAAAGGTCATTCACTATCAAATAACTAAGGAGATGTGGACTAAATTGAAGACAATATATGAAGGAGACTCAAATGTCAAACTAGAAAAAATAAAAAAATTTAGAAGATAGTTTGAGAGTCTCAAAATGAAGGAGGAGGATTCTATGGCATCCTTCTTGAATGGAGTGGATGATGTGGTCAATATGATCAGGGGTCTTGGAGAAGATCTCAAAGAGGATGTTGTTTTTCAAAAGGTCTTAAGATTTATATCTTATAGGTTTGAATCTAAGGTATTTGAAATTGAGGAAATTCATGATCTTACACTAATGAATATGGATGATCTTTATGGATCTCTCATTGCTTATGAGATGAAGATAAATGAAGACAAGCCTCCTAAGAAGGATGTCACTTTCAAGGCCGAGAACAAGTCTAAACAAAAGAAGACACAAAGTAAGGGGTCTCAAGGAAAAAATGATATGTTAGATGATATATCTGATGATGATTTACTTTTTTTATTTTCAAACAAGTTGAAGACTAGATTAGGTAAGTATAGAGGTAAGATTACTTTTAAGTGCTTCAACTGTGGTGAAGTAGATCATTTTGCAAGCAAATGACCTCACAAGCATAACAAAGATGAGGATGAGAATCAAGTAGAAGGTAAGAAAGGTTTTAGGTCTGATAGAAATAAGATATCATTTAGGAAGGTTGATAAAAAAAGGAAGTTCTATAAGGACAAAAGGATTTTATACACAAAGATGGATGATAATGACTTAGAAGTAGGTGATGATAGTTAATTTGATAACAGTCATAATGAAAGTGAACCTGAGGATGATGAAGTCCTTTTCATGTCAATCAAATCAGATGATGAAGGTGATTATTCTTATCAAATTGAAGGAAACTAGAGTGAATCAGATGAATAAGATGAGTAAGACATTCCAAACTATGAGAGTGAACTAAAAATTGCTCTTGAAGATTTGAAAATTGAAAGAAAGGTATGTAAAGGTTTGAAGGCCAATTTGAAAGACTATGAAGTTCAATTTAGTATTTTTGAGGCTAAGATAACTAATGATAATAGGGAGAATGAAGGAGCAATCATGTTCTTAAATTCCAAATTGGAGTCTATATCCTCAAGCCTAAAAGGTAAAGAAGAAGAGTGTTCCAAGTTGATTATGGAAAATAGGTTTGTAAGTGATGAATTGGAGAAAGCTTTGAGTAAGGCTAGGTCTTTTATCAAGTATGAAAAAAGCACAAATGATCTTGACAATCTGTTGATGAATCAAAAGTCTTCAAGTGATAGAACAGGTATGGGTTCATTGAGAAGCCATTAGTAGTATCTCAAGCAAAGGAGAAAATCATTGAAGAGGAGAAAGATAAACTTGCAAAAATCAATACCCAAATTGAAGGTATTAGCTCAAACAAGGTAAGACAATGTAATGCCATAAAGCATTTGAAATTTAATGGATACTATCATATTTTTCATGAGTTTGGTCATAAGGCCAATGATTATAAGATAAAGGCTAAGAAAATCAATCTATCTAATCCTATGAATGAGATAAAATGATTCAAGTGTTTGGAGATGGGACATTTAGCTAATCAATGTCCAAAGAAGATAAAGTAAGGTGAGTCTACTCCTAAGAATATAACATGTTTCAATTGTTAAAGGAATGGTCACTTAGCCAAATTTTATCAATATAAAAGAAGGATTGCATGTTTTAATTGCAAGGCATTTGATCATATTGCTAAATTTCTTAATAAAAATGGGGATTTTAATCAAGTCAAGACCAATTAGGCTCCAATTTTTCAAGAAAGGAAAAACAAAGTCTTATACAGGCCAAAGGAAGAAAAAAAGTAATAGTTGATATGTCTATAGATAAAGATTGTGTGTTTTCAAAAGTGGAGAGTGCTTCTTTCATTGAATAATTTTCATTATCTACTCATGTTTTCAATGAAGAGATCAAAAATAATGAGAAGTTGAAGAAGGAAGATAAAGACAACCTTGAGATAAGTATGGATCATTCTGCACCTATAGATGATGATATTTCCTATATAGATCAATCATTGATAGACATTGAAAAGGTCAATTTAGTTAATAATATAGATCAAGACATGGTGGCATCCTCATTTGTTTCCTATTTAAGTCTAAAAAGGGAGGAGAAAATTTCAAGAATAGAAGAGGTAGTCATAGGCAAGTCAAAGAAGAATAAGATTGTGTTGATCAAAGAGGAAAAAGAATATGAGAAGATGTCAGCCACTAGGTTTCACACTATTATAAATTAGTATTGAGGGATTGGAGATCTCTATCTATTATTTACAAGAGATTCTTGTAGGTGAAGAATCAAGATTGTTTGTTCAAAAGGTATGTTCAGGTCTTTTGGTCTTAAAGTGTCATTTTGATCAATTTTTGATGTCTTGGTTGAGTGATGATTTGAAGGATAAAGAATAAGTGGTTTGTATGAGGTCTTGAGGAAGATTTTCATGAGTAATTTCTAGGTGGTTTAAGGTCTTGATGAGCTTAGATATGTGTTTTATGGTCAAAAGTCTGAGTTGACCATTTTTGGCAGTAATGACTACCTAAAAAGCACCCAAGTTGCTCATATGGTATTCTAAGGTGAAAAGAAGCTTGAAAATAAGTCATTAAAGTTGGTTTTGATATGTAAAATGAGGAAATATTATTTGGAGATGTTGATGAGATGCTCAAATGTGATTTTGACCATTTGGTTAAGGTGTGTGTTGTAGGTTTTGGTCTTTATGCATAAAATGCATGGTTTTAAGGGTCACTTAAAAAATGAAGATGTGTCATGAAGTATTTTTACTTAGAAAGGTTTGAACATGTGTTTAAGACATGTTTCAGGTGGTTTCATGGGTGGATGAATGATTTTGTGTCAAGTGGAACATTTTGAGTGGTCCTTGGCTTCTCTTCTCAAGAACATTCATTTGGTGCAGTAAAGGAAGTCATGGTTCCCAAAGGTGTGGAGGCTTGAAATTTGGCTTGGAAGTGAGTTTTGATGGTCTCTAGCTCATGTGTTTGTGTTGACTATAGGTTGACTTTTGACTAACTATTGCTTTAAAGGCCTAATGATTTGGGCATGTGTGGAAAATAGGTCAAACTTTGGATTTAGAGGTTGGAAGCTGCAAAACTAGTTGAGTGGGCCAAATGGGTGTCTGAGTCATCTTTTACAGTGGTCTAGAAGTGAGTATAATTCATTTTATTCAAGTTTTAGTTCAGTAGGAGGCTTAATTAGCTACTAGGCTAAAGAAGGAAGTATACTAAGAAGGATGAGTTGGAATCTCATTCTTGGCATGTCTAAGGGGGTATAGTATTAGACTTCAAATATGGAATTTCATGGTTTGAAATGATTAGGGTAGAGAGTTCTAAGGTATGCAGTGCCCAGATAGGTCTACAAGGAGTCCAAGTAGGCTTAGTGAAGAAAATGAAGATTTTTGAGAAAGTTTTCAAAATAAGGTTGTAATTTTTGGTTCTAATTGAGTATGTTGGCCTATTTTAAGTATGTTTTAGGTATATTGGTGTGCTTGAAATGTCTTTAGTGGTTTGTAGGGTGCCTCGAGTGTAAAGGTATGTGAGCCTACATAGTGTTGTGGTGTTCATGCTATTGTTTGAATTCATGGTAGTTATTCTTAGAGGTCTTATAGGTGTGCATGGGTTGTGTAGACTGAGGGGGAGCCTTCAAAGTGGAGCAAGGTCTTAGGGGGAACTATGTTACCTTGAAAATTGGTGATAGGTCCAAGGATCTTGATGGTTCAAGAGTAATTTTTGAGTGAGAGCATCTTCCAAGGGGAGGTTGTGTCTATTTGAGTTCAAAATGGTAATTTATCAGATGTATTATTGAAGGTGATCTTGATTTCTTGTGTTTTATATAGCTTACTTGTTTGATTTTTATGGTGCCCAATGTTGAAGGGTGTCCACTTTATCATTTTGGTAAAGGGGGAGAGAGAAAAGGAGTGTTACCATCAATGAAAAAGGGGGAGATTATTTGGATATTGATGGTAGATGTGTTTTCATTGATGTCAAGTGGAATTGGTGATGACAAAGTGGTCTAATAGATCAGTGAGATAGAGCATGGTGACCCAGTGTACTTGGAGCAATGTGATACTTGCAAGGGTATGTATGGGTGTCTTAGGTGGATGTTGTATGGCTAAATGGAGATTGGTATGATGATTTTTAAATTTTTATTGATGTTTTATATGCTCAAGGGTTGACTTTATGTGGCCTTCATGAGGTATGTAGGTCAGTTTGTGCCTTGTAGACTTGATCATGCATGGTTGCTTATAGGTTTTTGAGTCTTATCACTTGTATGCCATGGTATGGAGCTACATATGCTTGTAATATGAATTTTGGACATGTAATTATGTTGATAGGTCAAATAGATGGTTTTCAAGAGGTGGCTAGTGGTCTACAAGATAATTTGGCCATTGGTCTAGTTGGCCTAGGTGGGCTTATGAGGCCTTGTGAAGGGTCAAAGGGTGTTTTTAGGTTTGTGTAGCTTATATTTTCATGGGAGAAAATAAGAGAGGTGTGTTCAAGTTTATTAACCAAGTCATAGTTTAGCATATGAGAGAGGAAGTTATAAATGACTTCATATTCTTTAGAGGGTAATCGAATGGTGCATTTTGAGCTCGAGAGGAAAGTTATCATGTTCATTAGATCATGTAGACTTTACATGGGGATATGAGACATTTGGATAATGTGTATAGGGTTCCTAAGAAGGATCACTAAGCATTTTTTCATGGTTTAAGGTGAATAACTTTATGAATGATCGTTAAGAAGCTAAGGAGGTTTTTGAGTGCTAAAACCCTAGTCTTCAACATGATTGAAAAGATCTTGCTTTTTGGTGCCCAGTATGATGGTGAAAGTTCAATATGATGATCAGAGGTTTTAGAGGACTTCTTCAAGTTTTTGAGAAAGTATTTTTGGTCTCTTTATAGCATGTGGGTCTCACAAAAAATGGGTTGTTAATAGTATTCTTGTTTCTAAGGAAGATTTATATGAATGAATAGGTAATATAATGGGTGATTGTTGAAGCTCAATAATTGCCTCAAACATTAATGAAATTTTCTAGGAATATTCATTTCTCTATGTCAAATTTCTAGGTCCTCAAAGATGTCTAGTTGATATGAAGGAAATGTTGTCATGAGTGAAAAAGACTAATCAGAGTGAGAATTGAAATTGGAAGGCCTAATCAGTGAGTAAGGATGGGTCTAAGCTCTTGGAGGTGATTTATTGGATGTATTCCCTCTATAAATGAGAGTATTATTATTCCTAGTCACTTGGAGATGATTGAATGGTTGACTCATAATTGACCAAGATGGTTTTGCTAGTTAAAAGGAACTTATTTTGGATGATTGAGTTTGTTTACAATGTAAATGGTTAGATAAAGTGTTTTTGATGGTTATAGAGTATGGAATAATCCTTTAATTACTTATTTATATATTTTTAAGATTTTAATAATCTTTATTTAGTCAAATATAGTCACACAAGTGGTGATATGCTTCATTTGTGAGGTGTTTATGATATGAACTCATGGTATGGTAGAGAAAGCTTATGCAGATGATAATGGCCAACCTTAGGAGACATAAATAATTCTTATTAAAATATTTTAAAGAGATATGGACAAGTATAATTAATATTGGTATATATATAAGGTGTTTTATGACTTTTGAGTGTGATAAAAAAGCTAGACAAGCAACTGTGTGTCTTAATATTTGAAGACCTTATACGAAGGTTGTTGGGGGTCTTGGTGACCGATGTTTATATTGGATTGATCTGAGGAAAATTTTATTAGACTAAACATATTTTTATGATTCTCTTGATTATTTTTATTATATTTATGAGTGCATATTTGAATATGAGTGAAAGATTTGTGAAGGGGTTATTTGCTTATGTTGAAGAGATAAATTGGTGTTGGTGACTTGTGTGGAGTTGCAGACTTGGAGAAGATTATTATTGTAGGTTTTCTATATCATATTGAGAATCAATCAGAGTTCAAGAATTGTTCATTTGATAGGTGTTGTGTTGGTTCTCAACATCTTAGGTAACTTGGTGCTTATCATCTGTAGGGGTTGGTGATCCTTGTGAAGTGGGTGCTTCACTAAAGTCTAAAATTTGTGATATTTATAGGATAGTAGTCCATTTTTGTTGTAGGCTTGAGATCGGGTTTTCTACTCCATGAGGGTTTCCCACATAAACATTTTTTTAATAGTCACTTTCATGTTTTCTCTTTGACTCATCTTTCTTGCATATTGATGTGATTGGTTAAGTAACTTGAAAAGTGGGGAATTGAATTACATTATTCTTAAACACTGATTCAACCCCCCTCTTAGTGGTTTGTACCTCTATCAATTAGGTTAATCAAACCTCAACCATTTTTACCAAGGCCTTTTCCATCATATCCCATTTTAAATAGTAATCAAGATCTAATGCCTTTAGTGTGTTTTTAAAATGAACCAAAAACATCATTACCTAAATCCAAATCAAAATGAGAGGAAGAATAATTACATGGTGAATAACTTACAATGTACTCATTAGTCATGGTTTTTTCATCTGAAGTGGAAGGTAAATCCTTCTTTGGCTCACCATACTACAATCTAATCAAGAGTTCATCCTTCGATTCAAGCTCAGATCTAAAACATGCAATTTATTATTTGAGGGGATAGAGATTCAATCTTAAGAAATCATTCTCTTCCTAAATTTTCTTGTTGATACTTTCTAGCTCTTCTATCCTCTCTCTCTTCAAGGCTTTCCCCATGGTTTCTTGCAAACAACCTATACTTCTAACACAATTACAAACTACAAATAGAAGATCGAAATAATCCAACAAGTCTATAAATAACCCAATAGAATAGAATAATAAAACTTATTTCAAAACTCTATTCAAGAGTATATCACATAATCAAAAGCAAATCTAGCATTCTAACTACTCTGATACCAAACTTGATTCATAAACATGCAGTGTCCAAAACTACACCAATTTCTCTATTTTTATGGATGCTTTATAAATTATTAATTTATCATTAATTACATTTAAATTGGTATAATAATTAAAATCAACATTCAAAAATTATTTTAAAATAAAAACATGAGTCACAAAGACAATATACAAACTAGGGTTGATAACAGAGTTCACCCGATCTGGGTTACATCTCCAAGTCCTACTCAAAGGTAGAACTGATTGATTATTGATGAAAAATCACTTTGTACATTAGTTATCCCCATTATGTGTTCTCAATATATAAATAAATGTTTTTATGTCCACTATATCTAGCTCTGACAACTAGCTATTGGCTCTGGCTACTAGCTCTGACTATTGGCTCTGGCTCTAGCTCTAGCTCTAGATACTAACTTTGGCTCTGGCTCTAGCTACTAGATTTGGCTCTCACTTTGGCTAATAATTTTATTTCACAAGTATAATGTAATGTCTCTACAAAATTATGTCTATGCAATAACTATAAGCCTATAATTTTTGCTCCAATAGTGAAGACATACAAACTTGCTTACTATGCAAAGGGCTAAGCTTCAAGCTTTCTTACTTTTCGTGCAAAGGGTTAAGATATAATTTTTCTTACTCTTTGTGTAAAGGGATAAGCTATAATATTTTTTACTCTTTGTTAAAAATAGATCTCTCACCAAATTCTTCTTAAGATGTCTTAATCAAAAACCTTTCTCCTCCTAGATGGATGCTTGGCTCTAAAACCTTGGAATGGAAGAGTTGTAATGCAAGTGAGATCTTAGAGTGATCTTGTAATTCTCTTTTAATTATCTTATAATGGTTAAAAATGAGGTTCATGGGTTTATATAGTTTTTCAAAACCCACCAATTATAGATTTCTTCATTATCCATCCCCATGTACAAGATTTTATTTAAGATTTTTAGCCTTATCTCCCAAAATAGGGCATGGCAAGTTTATTAGGGTCAATGGGTTTAACCACCCTTCATATCTTACTCTTTGGATAAGCCTCCCTTTCATTTATATGGGAGATATCCCAATTTATATGAGAAATATCCCACATTTGTGGGGAAAGAGATATTCATGGAGTTAATCCCATCTTTCAAGCCTTATGATGTGGGCTTTGTCTAAAATCTTAGATAATATTTTGGAGATATTGTGGAAACTCCAAATGTGAGTATTTCATTGGTCCACATGTCAATAATATATTGGAACATGTGCATGTCCAGTCATTGTACCTACATATTTTCCCCTATTGTTTGAAAACTTCAACAGGCCATCACTTTTGCATACAGAGTCCATTTTTCAAAACATAAAATTCATAGGAAAGATATTGATGATATATTAACTATGTAGATGTTTTATGGAAAATTTAAGACCATATAATTTGGTCACTATTGTAAATTATCCTTGATCAATTTTTGTTTTGGCTTTTTGGGCCTTTTTGTTTCTAAGTTGTCATAAGATTATTACATTTTGTTTACACTTAAGTCTTGATTATCCATATCATGTACTTAGGTTGTGAATTTTTATTTTTAGTCTTACACTTGTTTTATTTTTTATATTTACATCTTGTTATTTGATTATTCATATCTTATTCCTAGGTTGTTTATATTTAAAGTTAGATTAAATTTTACATGCTTATGGTATATATTGTCATTTTAATTATTCATAACTATCATGCATAATACCACAAGTTAAATTAAAAATGTGTACATAGAGTCTATCATAGCAATTAAATGGTAGTACTTCTTTGATATAATCAAGCCATCTAACTTCCTAAGTACATGCTTGAATCCATGAGTGCTAAATAAGAGTAATAATGATTTATATTGTGTTTATATAGACATGCATATCTAAATAATCATACATATGAGTCATATAATATAATTAGATGATAACCAATAGAAAATCTCATAACATGACATAATAAATAAATTAACAAATCATACATAAGCATCAACATCAACAATTTTAAACATACATAATGATAATCAATACTAACCAATGCTAAATATGATCTAAACAAGATAATAACCATGGCATCATATATATACCATAAGAATATCATATGCATATTACATCAACCTCAAAGGACATAAAATTTAATTTTAATATATCTCAAATGTAATAATACATAGAGGATATATACATATCATAGTAGTGTCTCAAAAGTACATCAATAGTGTTGATACAATAAATATAATGTCATATTCCATATGCTAAAATTATGCCAAAATGCCACAATGTTGAGGTCCCTATGTTAAACTATAGATATGTGTCCATGGTACCGATAAATAGATAAATCTTTGGTGGCCTTGATAATCCTAGTGGTGGTGGTCTTGGCTGATGAAAAAACTAGCTTGAGTAACCTGTAACATGAGTCTTGCTCTGAGACTGACTAGATCAACTCACTATCCTCTATGTATCCCAGATATCAAAATTAATAATATGTTGATCCTTGGGCATGGTATACTCATAGGATTTACTTTAGTATAATTCCCCATCCTTTGTATGAAGTCACTCCCTAACCATCTACAAAAACCCATCATGTGTAATGACTCCTCGAGCCACATCTCACTCCCACATGAGCATGCCAATGGTAGATAATGCCTAATCTCACTCACTAATGGATTAATATCTCTCTATCATTAAATGTAAATAAACCAAAACAAACCTATCTATTTTAGCCTTTAATCAAGATATCTTTAACTAAAGTAGTGGCATGTCATCATCTCTAATATCTAGGGTGCTTTGTAAATTAGTCACATGTCATTGTAAACCTACAATCTCGTATACCTAGTAAATGATATCATGCACTATAAAACCAATATATATACCCATTTTAGCCATGTAAAAAGGCCCTAATTGGAGTAGATCCACATGTGTGCCTGACTAACCTACCTAATGTAATCTAATCTATGCCACTATAACCATTACAAAGCTAGGATCAAGTATCATCAAATCTGGGCTATCATCTCCATCTCCATCACCATCATCTATATCTCCATATCCATCTCCCCCACCATGTCCTCTATCAAATACATCACCATCATCATCATCCCCAACCTCACCACTACTATCCTACCAAGTGTTGCCATTATCATTCAATGTCTCAACCTCCATCTCCTTGATATTCATGGGCATCTAACCTTTGGTTAGAATTAGATATATAAACCTTAGAGGGAACACATGTACCCACAAATGTATGTAATTTAGAGTGACCCTCATGTTTGCATCTCCTCCTATGTAACCTCAAATTACTCATGGTACAAAAATGTAGTTATCTTTTTCCTTATTCCTCGATATCATAGGAGTATCTTGACTGATCTCTCATGTCACATGGGAAAACCATATAGGCCCCTTAGGAACATCTTATGTGTAGCCAAAATATAAAATTACCTAATCAAGGTAGTACTTCTATATAATGTGGGACTACCTCCTAATAATAAAGCATTGGGTGGCCATAAAAGACACATACCATCCATCCCTAAACCATTACAACTAACATATAAGGTATGACCTCTAAATTAAAAATTATTATGTAAAATCATCAAATATATGATAATAGAATGGGATGTACCCATATGACCATGCCTACTAAATCATATCTAAGACCAACCATAAGCTATTAGATCCTCTAGATCCCATATTCTATTCATCTTAACTAGTTCATGATTGAGATATACTCCCAACCCTAAACCATCAGTAGAGTGTAAGCCTTGATGTTATGTCCACCCAAATACATTATCATATGAAGATCTTTATACAGTTGTGCCAAGATAATTGGCCCCAATAAAAACATACATAAGCCTCTAGTATGCTCCTGACAATGCCACCTAGGCCCATATGGAAATATCAACCACTCTTGTTAGGTATCAAAATGTCATTGACAATGGCCATGAGAATAATAACCTCCCTATCAATCATAACTAGTGGTGATAGATCCCTAATAGGTAAATCATCTAGTTGAATGTTTATATAGGTCTCAATGAGGTCTATATCAACCTTTCCCTAAAACATGGGGATACCATTATAGCTGAATAAATCATCAAGAACTATTTGTTGATGTGTTGGTGGTGTCTAGAATAATTTATGTTAGTGTATAGGCAACTTCAAGATATGCTAGCTATCCTCAAGTGTAGCAGTAGCCTTGCCAATAGGTAAGTGAAATATGGATGTCTCACTATACTAGTGCTTAGCTAATGCACTCAAGTAAGCTTGACTTGATTAGATGAGTGATATCCATGCCACATCATGTAAATCCAACATCTACAAAAATCCAACCCTGTCCTCAGTCTAAATTTATGGGGTTCATAAATAGTGTGATCATCACTCTCAGCATATGAGGATAACCAATCACTCCTAAAATAAAAAATGTTATCATAAACCTAACTATATGTAGTTACTTGAGCCTAAGCCTAGCATACTAATTCTAATTGACCCTCTTCTAAAGGTTGGCCCCTTTTCAAGTCCTAAAAATAATTGTTTTTGGCTTCCAAGGTGAAGCTTTTATTTTTTATAGGTCAAAGCTACTATTTATGTGATTTTACACATTTTTTGGTGATATCATCATTTTCATTTTCATGAAAATGGTGACTTTACCTAAAAATAGGAAAAATCACTATTTTGGAAATTTATAGCCAATTTTGGCATTATTATTATTTTTAAGAATGGTGACTTCACACAAAGTTATCTTCTTCCTTAGTGAAACCATTGTTTGCCCTAAAATTCAAATGATGACTTCATTAATTTCTGTCCTACAACATGTGATAAATGTTAAAAAATAACATTAATGACAAAATTAATATTACTTACCAGTGATCCATCATGTGGTGGCCACATATGCTCCCTCACCTATTTCAAAATATGACATCGATCTTCTCTATGAGCCATTTTTATCAGCTCAATCATAAAAAAACCAAATCTTAAATTCTCAATAGGGCTAGGGTGAAAATGAATTATTTTTCACCCCAAGGGTGAATATATAGCCAAATAATTGAATTTTTAACCCCCTAAGGCCCATAGTTCATTCTGTGTACTCTAATAAATGTATTTTTCACATGTGTGGTCCTTTTTTACATCATTTGATCCTATGTGCCATATTTTTCAATTGTATTGTAACCAAGACATATTTTTGGATCTCTCCTAAGACCCATTTAACAACATGATTTTTCAACCTATATCTTGTGTTTGTTCTAATGTGCATCTTCAAACTCACATTTGAGCTAGAAATGCATTATTATCCTTTGCCATCTCATCGTAAATCCATTTTTTAGATTTTTTGCATAAGCTACCCTTGCCATTTGCCCTATTGTGGTAAATTAATTTTTCAATCAATCAATGACATATTCTACCTTTATGGGGTAATGTGTTTTAAATTAAGTGATTTAAATGTGTAAATGATTTTACCCACCTTTGGACAAATCATTATATTTTTAACCAATTTAATGATTATAATTGTTTGTAGACAAATCATTATTTTTGTGTCATTTTAATGATTATAACCACTTTTATGTAAATCATTATTTTTTCTCACTCCACCCACCCTATAGGGGCAAATTCGTATGTCACTGATTATAAACACCTTTGGGAAAATCAATGACCCACATTCTGATCCTGATTATAACCACCTTTGGTCAAATTAGTGTTTCACATTATTTTATTGATTATAACCACCTTTGGAAAAATTAATATTCATCCCATATCCCTACTAGGGTAAATATTTATGCCACTTCTTATAACCACCTTTGGGAAAAATAATGTCATACCCTTTGTTAATGATTATAACTACCTTTGACCAAATTAGTGACTCCACTGCCATTACTATTTATAACCGCCTTTAGGAAATTTAGTAATTCCACCCCCATTACCACTAGATCATGTCATTTTATTCATTTCAAGGGAACATTTGATGAATTTGTATTACCACCTGCTCCATCAAGGTAGCATCAAGGGCTTATCATCCACCTTTTAGAGCAACAAATATTTGAATTAATGACATTTGCATTATTTTAAAAGATGTTATTGTGCCTACATCTTACAACATATTCTCAAATAGGGGCAAACTATAGACACTTATTTTTAGCCACCTTTTTACCTAAACTGAGAATCAGTTCAATTTATATCAAGCAACACAATCTAATCCTAGAAATCACTTGAATTATCCAAATTTATTTACATAAGGGATTTAATTTCCCATAAACATGATGAGACTAGTTTATTTTGCATATTACCTTTTATGCACCAATAACCTATTTTGGTTTCAACCCTAGTCAAATTATGACCTAGTAATTTGACACTTTTGGCATGTTAAGCTACTAATTAAAAACATTTAAAATTTACAAAATATAAAAAACACTAAGATTGATTACATTGAAAATATTATTTAACTTTCCTAAAAAAAAAATCCAAATCAAATTAGTGAATTTTATTTACCAAAAAAAGGAATTTTTAACCAAATATGAAGTTAAAGGTCAAAGGAGATAATAAAATGATTTATTACTTCTTAAAAATTTCAAAATTATGAGTCAAAATCTCACAAATATCTAAAATGAGTTGTCATACCTCACAAATATCTAAAATTGAGGTGTCAAGATTTTATGAGTGATTTAACCCAACCCAGGGTTATCTTGACTCAACCTAGGTTATTTTAGACTCAACCAAAGTTATAATTTAACCTAACCTCCCTAGGGTTATATTTAGTTCTTAGAGCTATAAATACAAGTGCGCACACCATATGCCAACAATTTTTTATGTGTAAGGTTATTCTACTAAAATACCTTCAAGAAGCCATTGAGAGTAGTGTTATAATTCCCATTTTATGCCAAGACTCACACCAAGACACTAGTGACCATTGGAGAGATGATACCACCATGGATTAGCATTGTTATAAGACTCTAATTGTCATAGAATAAGTAGGAACATCCTTATGCCAACAAGTAAACATAAAATTTGACAAAGTAAATTACTTGTGTTATTTTTATCTTTATTTTATGATCTTGTTTACTATGTTATGCTCCCCCTAGTTCTTAGGCAAGAGTATTTAGTCACAGTGTATTTTTATTCTTGATTTTTGTCATTTTGACTAACAAGGGACTAATCTATGTTTTGTTTACTCTTCAAATGCCTAAGATATACTTTATAGATTATTTTTCTAAAATTTTAGAATAGAAGGGTTCGATTCATAAGGATGCACCATTGGCCCTCATAAGGATTTATTTTGATATTACTAGAGATTTTTGAGTTAAGGTATGTGTTATGACTGAATTAGGTCTTGATTTGATTAGATGAGTTTAATAGACCTCAAGGACTTATTCTGATATAATCATGCAAATTTTAGAAAGACTTTCCATGTCAAAAGATTAACTACACTATAACATGTTAAAAATTGGATGAGTGATAATAAAATATAAATGAATGTACAATGATACATATGTATTGATTGAAATAAGTTTTGTTATACATACACCTAGCCAAGCTGATTTCCAACCTTTCTTCTATCTATGTTTTCATATATATATATAGAAAAGGATGATTGTGTAATTTCTACTAGTTTTATGGATGTCTGATTAGTAGTAAGCAAGGTTTTGAGTAGAATTAGAGGTATCTCTATTGGGGCTATGGATGTCTAGCTGGTAGAAGAATAATATCTAGGCTTTCTTTACTATTTGGTTACCAAAATCTGAGATCAAATGAAAACTATAGTGTTTGTCCAGAACTTTAGCAAAACTCCCATAAAAATGAATTTTGAATCCATAAAATCACACTCATATCCAAAGAATGGAAAGTGTTTATTTATTTCATGAGGAAGTAGGAGTTTGTTTTAGGTCTAGTTTGTTTAATCATTTCTTGGTAGGGCTTAAATTATGTTATGGTACATTTCTAAGTTTCTAGGTTCTCAAAATACTTAGTAGTATTTTCTCTTGTAAGTCACCATTTATTTTACCTAACACACACACACACACACACACACACACACACACACACACACACACACACACACACACACACACACACACACACACACACACACACACACACACACACACACACACACACACACACACACACACACACACACCATTTTTTATGAAATTCAATTGGGACCCATTATGACTTAAATACTTTTATTTAGGGTCCTCTAGGACTTATATGTTCATGACTTTGGTTCTACTCTACAAAAGTCTAAGGTTGTTCTGGAAGTCTACATTTTCATAAAGTTTAAATTATGAAAATTAAAGCTTGAATGATTATTTTAATGCATCTTGAACCATGGGTTTTCATATTTTTGTGGTTTATTTGTAATAATGGCACTAATGTCCTTTGATGTAGTTTCTTACATTTGTGTACTTGTAAAGTTACCATCAAAGGCTTGTCAAAGTTAATCCTATTAGGGACTTCCTTTATTAATGAGAGATAGTGATAAGTTTTAACCTTACATTATCTAAAACCTATATCCCTTTGAAAAAGTTGCTAAGTCTTCAATGATCCCAAGTTCAAAGAGTTGTATAGGTGTCACTACCATGTTACATATAACCTTACATGCCTCAAATAAAAAGCTAATTGATTTAAGTCTCCAAACCCTAAGAGCATGACCCATGAATGTTTTTTATTACATAAAACCCTAAAAGCTTTGAAAGTGGAGAAAATTATCACTTGATATATTCTTGTCAATCTAGAACCATATAAGGATTAGCACAGTCTAATAGTTCTAAGTTCCTATATTTTAATGGTTTTAAGCTTCTAAGTTTAGAGGGTTTGACACTTGAAATATTCTTATCAATCTAGAACCATAAAAAGATTAACATAGTCTAATGGTTTTGAGTTTTTATAGTCTAATGTTTCCAAGATTTTAAGTTCCAAGTGTTTGACACATAACACATTTTCATTTACCCTTAACCACATAAGGATTAAAGCAAAGATGATTGTTCAATGGTTTTGTGGCTCTGATTATTCATGCCTCTAAGGCCTCAAGATCATGCCATGTGTTAACATCATATTACATATAACCTTTGCATTAATGTGTGTAGTTTAAAAGGCTCAAGTGCCCATGTTACCATGCCCCTAAGTCCCTGTAGGCCTAAGGTTACTCCACATGGCATAATTATATTAACTCATGGCCCTAGAGTATATAAATTAAATATTCAAATCTAAAGGGTTGAGTGAATGATAATTGGATAAGTTTCATAATATAAGAGATGTAGGCTCAAAGTACATATAAATGAGTTTTATGTAAAGGCAAAGAAGTGGTAAGTGAGAATTTGACAACTATCTAGAACATGATTATTGGACACATAAAATTAATGAATAGTTTTTATTTGAGAAGTAAACCTGTCAAAACTAGCTGACACATTCAATTAAAATAGGAATGAAATAAAAATACATTAGATATATTGAAGTAACATGAATTAGGCATTCATAATATAGACATAATATGATATATGTAAAATATAAATGAAGTGCAAATCATTTTTCCATCAATATTTAATCAAAACATTGTGATTTTGAGCTCTCTTGTGACCAAAAGACCTAATTTTCTTGATAACTTGTAGATAATTTTCATACAGGTAGTAAATGAACTCAAATAGCTTAAAATCACTAAAATGGATTTCTATTCAAAATTATTATGTGTGCAAGCCCCCTATGCATACTCTTATCTGGGATATATGAAATAGATGGATATAATATTTATAAATATTTCCCTCGAGTTCAAATTCATGTTCTACTTGTCACTATGAAATGTAGTGGACTTGATGGTTCCCTACTCTACACAAATCCAGTTATTTGAGGATGAAGAGTAATAAATTGATGACTTACTACCTCTCAAAATTGTATGACTGCAACATCAAAACCTAAGGTAATGCCATGTATCAATATGCTTAAAGATTTATTTTTTAATGGAACTTGTGTTAGATATTGCCTACATGTCATGAAAGGCAAGAATGTAATTGCTTAGAACTCTAAAAGGGAATTTGAAAGATATCTTAGGCTACCCTTGCCTGAGATTTCCTATAATCAAGTCTTATCCAATTCATGGCTCTAGTACAACATAGTAGATGGAAAACTCAAACAATGGCTATCGAAAGGCCAAATATTAAATCCCAAGAGATCCCTCTCATCTAATAGGATTATCAAATTTAGACTAGGGATTAGGATTGCCATGGATATCCTAAATAGACTATATAAATTCCCTATCATCACCTATGTGCAAGTAGAATGGGTCCCTTTACTAGACATTTTGTTAAAATTAGACAAGATTGTTGCATTAGGGGAAACTATATATGTTAAGTTAAAAACCAAGATGTATCAACCTAAGCAAAGGATCATAGATGATAGCTTTTATATGATGTCATATTGACTAGTTGTAGTCCTCAGCACAATCCATAGCGTAAATGGAGAGTTTGGCCAATAATCAATTGAATACATTGATAATATAATCTATGAAGACTATGCATTAATGTTTGTTTATAGACTCAGAGTTGAAATTAAGAGGATTTGTGTAGAGGTTTGCCCTTAGGTGTACCAAGTAATTCATGACACCCAAATGCCTAGGCTATCAAAATTTTTGAGGAAAACCATTGATAAATGGGGATACTATTAGTACTACACTAATGTTACAATCATTATAATTTCAAGAATAATGGCACCTCCTTTGTTTCTACCACATCAAGTTCCTAATAAAATTATAGAACAAAAAATTACTTACCAAATATATAATAGCATTGATGAGGATACAAGTCAAAACCATTTATCCTATTACTTTAGAACTCTAAGTATTGGTAAACCAAGCATGTAGTGAGATCCCACTTCAATCAAGAGGGGAAGATCAAGACCCAGTACAATCTTGATGAGGCCTAGTTCAGAGAATGGGACCCTAAGAAGAAAATCATGAATTATCTTCAACTCTTGAGAGAAAATAAGTAGGTGATTTTCATTTATGTTCATTAGTAATATGACCATGATGTAATTTTTTTAAATGAGTTCGATGACTCAGAAGTATGGATAAGAATTAAAGACACACAAATGTCTATGATGATATCTCAGGCTATATAATATAATCTAGGAATTACTAAGGAAAAGGAAAGTGAAATGGTAGTAAAAACACATAAGTCATAGAGCAATCAATGGCCCCTATACCAACCATATGATTTAGTAGGCCCAACCCAACCGCCCTCTCCTATAGTAGAAGAGGTACATCCACAAGAGGAGCGATCAAACAACCAAAGGGAGGAGAAATTATAAATAATAAAATAAATTATAAAGAATCTACTTGGTCCGAAGCCAACTCCTACTCAATCTACCTTAATTACTACATTTATGGGCACAACCACTATAGTGCAGAGAGATCCACCTTTATAAGACAGGTAGAGTGCATTTTTTATGACACCTCTACCACCTCTTATAACTACTACATAAGTTAGTCTTTTAGAGTTTATACAGTCTTTTTTATCATCTATTTCATCCCCCCCTCCATCTCCTTAATTAGTTCCAAGTCCTTATACTCCCCCTTCTAGTATTATTGGTACACCTTTCATTTCATCAACACCACCTAAAATAGCAGTTCCTACTATTATGGTTCCCTCAAACATTTCATCATTACTCTCACTTCTTACCCCTCCCATAACCACATACTAAAGGAGATCTAAAGTTCTTACAATCCCATCCATAATTTATCAAGTAGAAGAGAGACCATATTTTGGTTTGACTACCATAGAGGAATCTCTTTCTAAGGAGGAAGTAAAATAAAAAGAATAAGAACAAGTGATAACCTTGGTAGACTATGCCATAGATGAGGAAGAGAGTACATAATTTATGACATAAATAAAATAAAAAGTGACTAAATAGGAGGCTCTGAGTGAAGAAGATGAAGAGGTTGAGTTAGATAGGGCTAAATATTTGAGTTTAGGAAGGATGGAAGAAGAAGAAACACTAGATAGTGCCATAGACCAACCAATCCTCACAATGGAGCAAAGCCATAAGATAAGTGAGGTAGTTTCTTCTTTAATTTCTTTTATTTTAATTGTAGGTACTTAAAAATATCTAGTTATTTTGATTCATCTATTCTTTTAACATCTACCCAAACAAGGACTCTTAAGAAAGCAATCCATTTTGAAGACTTGGTAATTGTTTCTATTTTTGATCCCAAAATAAGAGCAGTCCCAAGGAAACCTTCAGCTTAGTTATAATTACTTATGCCATAAACATACCTTATATAATCAACCATATTATCAATTGAAAATACTCCTAGCTTGACTATATTCATAATTGAGGTATATCCATTGATGGATCCCTCACCATGGCAAAGGCTTGTATACCCCCCATTATAATTCCATATTCAAATAAATTATACATTAACACCTTCTAAATTTACTCTTCCAGCTACAAATCCTCTTATTACACCTCCACCCTCTACCTCAGAATACCCAAGTCCCTTAGGATAAGAAGGGGAACTTAATTTTCTTAAATGGGTTATAAAGATGTAGGAAAAACAAGATGAGAGGCAAAATTTATTTGTGACTGAATTGCCCACAATCTCTACCAAATTTGATAAGTAGAGTGGCACAATATAAAGGGTGAGTAAGAGGAAGGTAGTAAATGGTAATACAAGTGAAGAAATTAAATTTGAGTAGAGATAAAATCTATTTCCCTTGGTCGTAAAAGTTAAAAGGAATCCTAGTGATCCAAATGAATATATTGAAGATTTATATGCTTATGTGGACTCAACTGGTAAAAATATGAAATAAATTAAAAAAGTCAAAGAGGAAGCACAATAGAGATTATTTTAGAGATAGATTATACATGATCCTTGGGAGATAATTGATGATGTGCATAGTGTGGCCACTAAATTGTACAACATTTTGCATAATATTCAATTTTCCAAAGCAAGAATATAATTAGATGAAATAAAGGGGATTAAAATTTGGCACCAATTGAAATATTTGGAGAAAAGATTGAATATTTCAATTTAGTGTTCTATAACTTGTACCTTAAATGAACTAAACTTAATGTCTAGCATAGATGCATCATGGTGCCTCAATTATGTAATTTAAAAAAAGGATGGTTCTCTTAATTGGTATACATAGATGAATACTCTATTGGGATGCTTTAAAAATCCTGAAAGTGAGGCCTTGAAAATTCTAAAAGAAATGAGGGTCACTGATGTCATTACCCATATATGTTAATTAGTAAATAGGATAAATTTTTAGATCCTCCTCCAAGATGCTACAAACAAATTCAAGTAGGAATTTAAAGGCATAATATATAGGACTAATGATGAAATTTTATAATTGGTAAATTTTGTCAAGGATAGGGTAACAAAATTTGAGGCTTTGGGAGTAGAGTTCAATATGTTGGAAGTTGAATATACAAGTTTGGTGTCTAAGGCCATCAAACTCTTCAAACCTTCCTTACTCAAGTTTGACATCATTAATAATGATTTCAAAGCATCATGTACATTATTTGAAGAACTTAGGGTAAAAAAACAACTTCAGGTTCAACACCAATCATGTATCCAACGCTAGTGTTGCCACATCATCTCAAGGTTCATAGTTTTTAGGATTTTTAGTCATGTAAAATCCAATGGGCCTATTTTTAATTCCCTAAGGAACAACAGTGACTACTTCAGTTCCTCTAGTTAACACTCCATCATCTTCTTTATCTATTGGTATTACATTAGCACCTTGGTAAATGTAACTATATACTTCCATGTTCTTGTTAATTTAGAGCTTTGGTTCTAAATTTATGTTGCATGTTATATTATTTTTTAGCATTGAAATTCTATTCTTGACTAACTATTGTACATGCATCCTTTACATGAGATTTGAACACAAGTCCTATTTTTTTAAATGTATTTTTAGACTTCACTTGAGAGATGAGACCTTCCCCATCCCAAGCTCTGTATACTTATATCCTCCTAATATTAAAGGGGGGAGACTTTTGGCTTTTGTTATTAATAGGAAATTTTGAAGAAGTTTTTTAATTTTAGTCTTGATGTGCAAAATTTGATTCTTATCCAACTTATGGACTGTTTAGGATGGTATATCATTCTAGTTTCTTAATCTTTTATTTGTGAGTTGTCTCTTTTATATATATTCATTTATATTAAACTATAGCTGATCTAAATACATTTTTGCATATAAATCATAATCCCCTCTTGTAGATGTGTTATTGTAGTCTAAAAAACATGGCAATCTTTGATTTTATGCATTTAAGTATGTTGTATTCTAGTTCTTTTTTACTCCTAGCTATGTTTTATTTTTGGTGTACTATAATAGTCTATAGTAAATATTAGTTTGTGATTCTCTGTCCAACCTTTATCTCAAGTTCTGATCTTGAAAAAATTTATCTAGTGTGGTCCACATGCCTTCTTTCCTGCCTTACCTTTCCCTCTTTTTGAGTTTATTTTTACTTCCTACCCACCTTAGGTTAGAACCATCATCATTCCACCCATCTCAAGTAGAATTATATTCATACATAACCAACCCATCTATGGTAAATAGACTACCTCACTCACCACTATTTCACCAATAGGTTGTTTACAAAACCCAAAACCCTGCATCTCATGCCTTGGAGTGAATACTTTTTACTAATCTTAAAATGTTGAGTCTACCTTGTAAAATTTTTATGTGGTGTGCGTAAAACCCACATCAATAATAGATAGTTATGGTAGAATGTAATGTTTTTGAGTGTGTTCATAAAAATAGTAAACCTTAAATTTGATGTCCATTATAGGTTAGTTTTTCTTCTTGATCATATAAGGAAATTAAAAAATCATGATATATTGTTCATACTTTGGAGTTTGGAACATTTTATTTTCAACCTAGGATGGTTTTTTTAGCACAACACACTAGTGAAACTAGATTGAGACTATATGTCACTAGTGAATGAGAAATTTTTGGGGAGAGTGATGGAGTTTTTAATTAGTATAGATCCCTTCAATGGGAAAACCTATTTGACAAATCCAAGATTGAAACATTGAGATTAAAACATCTTGATGTGTCTAAGACCTAAATATATTTAAAATGTTTGAATTAGTTTCCCATAATGTATAACCCATTTCATAATATTATTTGATTGTTAAGGCTTATATATAGTCAAATGCTTAAAATCTCATCATCATAAATGCCTTAATTAATTAGTTAGCTCTTATTTGACCATGACAAACATGAATAATTAAGGTTTTTTAAAGCTAAACCTACATATAACTTGAGCATTTATAAAATGACCTTAACCTCATTTTGTTATATCTAAACAAGGCTATCAAGTGGAAGTATTACCAACATTGGTGAAAAATAGAGAGTTATAATAAATAACTATCTATCATGTTTTAAAATAAATAATATTGTATAACTTACCTCATATGATGAAATTGAAATCAATAATTCATGCAAAATTTTCTAAGATGTGTGCTAAACATTATAAATCAATATAAGTGGTTTGATCAAGTAAGCAAAATAAAGTTTATTACTAGGCAATTTTTTTTTGAAAGAGCTTGAACTAGATAAGAAATTGAAAAATTTTCATAAAAAATTATTGATATTCATTACCCATGAAATGTTAAACATTCAAAATCAAATAAATAAATTTATATTTTTCACTAAACTAGATTAAGATATAAATAAAACATTTGACTAATAGATTTAGAGTTTCAACTATAAAATAATAGTGTGTAGTGACTTCTTCAAAGAATGGAATAGGTGAAAAAAATCGTGTATGTGAATCGTGTACATAGTAAAGGAAAAATAACCAAGTAGATCCTACATTATGGTAATCAAAGGACAAAATGAGATTGCCTAAAATTGTCTTGAACTATTGAAGCAATAATATATTTACAATTTGAAAATGACATTACTATGCATACACTTTGACAAAATTTTGAGTTACTCTAAAATAAATTAAAAAGATGTGAGGAGGCTCTTGAAATAACTGCTAAATGTCAAAAAAATAAAGATATAGACATAACATCAACTAAGGAATAAAATATGTACATGTCAAACTAGTTATAAAAATTCAATGTATCAAATCCATTTTAGAGGGTAATCATTTTACATGTGATTATTATTATATATTATTGATAAATTTGGAAGTAGACCTTCCCTGATGTAGAATAAATGGTTTATGAGAGTAACACAAATAAATATTTTATGAGTGAAATGTGCACAATATAATATTTTAATTATTTTATTTGTTATGTCTTCTAGTTCAAGAAATTGCTCACAAAGGTCACAATCAATAATATTTTAGACAATTGAATTCCTCATCTTAATAGACATAAAAAACATAGTTTCACTAGATATTGAATTGGTCTATAAGCTCTGTGATATTTTTAAATCAAAAAATGATTTTCTTGCTTCAAACACACTCTAAGTAAAAAAATGAATCAATATTTCTCTAGGTGAAAGGAAAAATAGCCCCAAACTTCTCACCACATCAGCAACATGAAAATACGTTATTTCTTCTACTTTGTTGAGTGATCCATTTATCTTTCTATGTTCCTACTAATTAAATCATCTTAAATATATTTATCATACATCTTGTGCTAAACAAATAAGGTAAACATTTCTAAATTTATATAACTGAATTTCATTGTGCTAATACTTTGTAAAATGAAATTGTTGTAGAAACACATATGAAAGCAGTTAACATACTCATTAAAAACATGTGAATGTTACATATGGAAAAGTTAAAAATGGTTGAATAAATAATTCACTAGCATATTAACTTATATTTTCATCACTTATAAAATAAATATCATCATAATTAATGTGTATTATTAAGCATGGGCATCCAAACTAAATTAGATATCTAGAAGCCAAGTGTTGAGAAATAAAACAAATTTAAAAATCAAATGTTGAGAGAGAAAATAAAACTTTAAGTCAAATTTTGAGAAAAAAAATCATAATAATGTTCACAAATGAGGAAAAAATAACCAATGGTGAGTAGAACTTACAAACACAACATATTATACAAATTATTAAGGCTCTAAAAGTTAAATGCAATGGAAAAAATATTGACTATATAATGAGATTGATTATATGAGGACATGCACTTAGTATGATATAATTGTATAATATCATAGAAACATAAATGTTAGCAAGGTTGGATCATAGTCTAGTTAGATAAAAGTCAAAAGAACTCATAAAAATATAGAATGATGGATAGATAATTTTTACTCAAGATAATACTAGAAAAGGTTTATACATAAGTGAAAAATCAACCTCTGACAACTAACACCTTTCAAGAGAAACAAAAATAGGATCATCAATACACAAATCTAATAATTTTTTTGCAATTAATCAAAATACATAAAAGAATAATAATAATAATAATAATAATAATAATAATAATAATAATAATAATAATAATAATAATAATAATAATAAATAACCCATATAATAATCAAAATAAAACAAGGTAACATAAATATTTCTCTATTTATGAATAACTAATTTTTAGTGAAATATTCATAAGATTCAAAATAGGAAATAGCCAAGAACATGCATGAGTAATAAAGCCTTTAATAATATCATGAAAATTTTATCATTTGTAATGTAGAGGTTTTTTAGTTGTATACTCAATGTTATTCTCTCATGTATTTAAAGAACATTAAATATTAAATAGTATCAGTTATGAATTTGCATCATGATTGTTAAATTTACAACTTAAGTCATTATCACATTTAGCTAAAAAATAGAAAGTGAATATGGAGTAAATGGAATTTTAGGTCTACACAATATAGTCACATCTCACAAATGAAAAGACATAAGAAAATATGCATATTTAAGAAAAGTTATATTAGATGTGAAAATTACTATGAAATTTTACTATTAGTTGGGTCATCTTTAATAATTTATGATAGAATTTGTGTTAAACAAACCAGGCAAGTATTTTTGAAGTTATAAATTTGATTCTCATGCGATATATACTTTGTATAATGAAATTATTGTAGAAATATGATTGAAATTAGTTAATAGACTCATTAAAAATACATGTGTGTTAGATATTACGTTGTCATTCTATTCATTTATCATTTTGATCAATAAAAAACTATCAAAAAATAAAGCAACAAAATTTCATAATAAAATAATTGTTTCATGCCTTTATTGATATGAAGCAAGCATGAGGTGAAGGGATATACTAAGGTATTGAAACAAATGTCAATTAGATGTTTATTTGAAAAATATGAAAATAAATGTCTAAAAATAAGGACTCTTAAATGTATTATAATTTTTTTTTAAACATATTAATATAATGCAACCAACTATATGCACATTGATCCAATGAAATAAATAACATTTCTTATTCTAAATTAAAATCCTTTTTTCATTATCTATTTCATTAGTAGTACTTTTCAATACAAAAAAACTAGAACCCACCCCATTCTAGTGATCATACACCCGATACAACAAAATAAATTATATGTACACCCCTACATTGTGCACATATCTCACTAATTTTAGTCATTTTTATTGATATTACTATAGGTCTTGAACATAGTTTAAAACATTAATCCTTACCATGGGATACCATGAACCCTTAAACCTACAATTATTGTGCTATAAAATAAAAAGAAACACCCCAAATGTAATTGTAATTGATGGAAATTTTCTACAATAACATACTTGTAGACACCTAATTTTGGTACAAGACCCTTTTCCATCATTTTTTTCTCATTTTGTCACATTTGGTCTATTTATATATATTTAGCTATTTCTTGACACTTAATGCCCCACATAAGACTCTCTTTAGCCTTTGATCCATATATATCTTCAACATTCACTTATTCTTAACATTGAGCCTTATTGCTCTATTTTCCAAGCCCTTGCCCTCATTTTGGACATTTGTTTCTCTTGAGACAAATCTAGAAATTACAAGTGAACCATCAATTTTTCCCATGTAGATTTAGCAGGATCTCAAATCTATCCCCTATGTTTTTTGGGTCTTTCGACCTTGGATTTATTTACCACACCTTTTATTTCACTTATTTCTATTTTTCATGGTCATCTATAATACATGTCATGTCCTAGAGATCCCTATATATACAAGTCATTCCTAGTCATTTTACCAAGTTTCAAATGTTTAACAATCCTTCTCCATTTTCAATTTATAGCATTCACTGGTCATATCTTTTTCTACACTTGTGATAGATCTATCACCTTGATACTTAAACCTTCTTTAAGCCATTGTGACATCATCAACTTATACCAAGAAAAGGTTTACTAAATGTTCATGTAATTGCATCACACATCACTAGAGTCAAGAGATAAAGCTCTCATTCTAAATTCCATTCACATGCATGATATAATTACATTGACTTTGATTCCATGTTTGTAGGATATGTAGTTACAACTCCTTAAGAGTAGCTTAAGTTAGCTAAATTTTCATACACTTATCTTATTATCATTTTAAAGGGTTAGGTGGAGGATCAAAAAGAATACAAAACAAAAACAATTGCCCAAATATTTTGTGTTACCATCACAAAAAAATGTAATACCAATGATGTCACACCTAAATATAAAAGTTAAGATTCCATGAAAGTGCTAGGTGCATATTTGATGGTTCAAAATAGGTTTAGTGGTTATAGAGTTGGTTTGTCAAATCTTCCCTAGGCAAATTTGGTGGTTCATATTGAAGCATTGATTATGTCATTTGATAGTTGGAGATTAGGATTTGATAGATAATTATATCACCACATACAAATAATTTTTTCAACTCTAGATTCCAAATATTCTACTTGAATGTGTTATATTATTATCTCCTTTATATTTTCATTACTATTTAACTATTTCAGTTTTTACTTGTAATGTCTGTCACTATTTTATGAAAAAATAAGGTTATTAATTTACTTTTTATATTTTAAATATGTAAAAATCATATATATTCATCATTTAAATAATTATGCATTAGGTTATTAACCCTAGTATCTAAAATAGTTAAAATATTTGGTGAAAATTTCCTTCTTCAAACACTTATACTTTCTAAAGTTTTCCCCCAAGGTTTAATGTTTTATTTCATATTTTTTTCATATATGTTTCTTATCTTACATGGATAAAACCTTAGTATATACTTTTTAATATATTTATAATTTATATTTACATCTGCCTTTTTATAATTATATGCATGTAAATTAGGTTTTTAACCCCTCATCCCCTTTAGGTCAATTTTTTCTAATTTTATTGTTTATTTTTTTTATTTTAAGGGTTGAATTTTGATTATGCACATTTTTTTTTATCAAACACTAGTTTTCCCTTCACCTCTTTATGCTTTCACATTTATATACACCTTCATATTAATGCACATAACTTCATTCTTTGAAATCATGCACTTTATGAGGTTTCTCTGTAGTTTGTTCATAAATTTAAAAATCTAATTTTCAGATTTCCATTTTTTTATTCTTATTACATTACTCAATCATTATCCTTAACTCATTCATGTTTTTCATAATTATATAATATTCCAACTAGGAATCTTATTTTTACACATCTTACTAGGTGAAGTGCTAGATTGAGTGGTGTTATCCGAATAGCCAAGGAGATGAAATAACCTACACGATCAATCTGGAAGATAAGATCACTCCAACAAGCCTTTCACAGAAAAAATAACTCAACTAGGAAATAAATAAACTAAAAAAAAATTGTTTCTCAATGAAATGCTTAATAAACACTTCGCAATAATCTGAAAATACCATTATTCTCTCCTCATTTTATACACTATGGAAATAAGAATATATAGACTAATAGTTTATTTTTTCAAACAAACTATAGTTGTGCAAACACTAATTTAGGATTAAGTTTCCATATTTTGTGTGCACACAATACTATGTGATAATAGAATTTTCAAGAATCACAACTAAATAACAAACATATTATGTAAATATAAACTCTATGAGAATAGACAAATATTATCCTATGTGAGCTTATTACTACATATAGTAACTTGATGTAACTAAGGGAATTATTAGACATAAGTTTACACACACTAATCCAACACCCTCCCATAAGCAAAACATAGGGAATGTAATAAAAAAATCAAATATGGGTCCCAGCTACTAGCATAATAAGGTACCCATGTACAATTCAAAAAAAGAAAAAAAATAAGGAATTCATGTAAAATCTCCTCAAGGACTTCCTTTGCCCCAAGTAATTCTCATAGCTAAAGATAATGATGACAATCTAAGTACTTGGTGAATATGTCAATAATCTACTTAGTATTAGGCATGAACTCTAAAAAAATGACTCCATCATAAATAAGTTATTGAATTAAGTGCATATGTAGCTCAATGTGTTTGGTTCGTTGATACTCAACAGGATTGTCTGAGATAACAATTACACTTTGGTTATCACACCAAAGAATGGTAGTACCATATTGGGTGAATCCAAACTCTCCAAATAGCTATTAAATCCAAATAATCTCTTGACTATCCTTGACACATCAATACTTAGCTTCAATGGAGGGAAATGTAATATTTATCTACTTTTTGAAAACCCATACAACTAGACCATAACCAAGTGTGTATACAAATACAAAAGTGGTTTTGTGAGTGTCAATATCACCATACCAATCACAGTCGATGTACCTAGTAAATTATGTATAACACCATGGTTTTTACTCAATATCAAAGTATGTGGTGATATAAATGTAGTGTAAAATATACTTGGCTACTAGACAATGAATCTCATGAACTTAAGTTAAAAATAAGAGATTATATTTATTATAAATTTGATGTCGAGATGAGTGTGTTTTAGGTATAGAATACTTCCTAAAAACTATTTTTACAAATTTGTATTAACTAAAGGATTCATATAAGTAACATTCAATATAACACTTGACTAATATGGAGTGGGGGAAACCTTACAACCAGTGATGTGAAACTAATGGAGAATATATATAGAATACTTATGTTACCCAATAAAGATACCCTAATAATATTGATAAACCTATAGGCCAAGAAAGTAATGCAAAATTCCTAGATCAGTCATGTCAAACCTATTTCTCAGCTTGTCCTTGATGTCCTGAATTAAGGATTCTAAATTTCCTATGAGAATGAGGTTGTCAACATAAAAAACCAAGATCATAATGTCCTCATCTTGCTTCAGGATGTATATATTGTGGTCTAACTCATAATGATAAAAAATAGAACTCTATAGAAATTTATCCATCTTCTCATACCAAACTTGAGGATCTTATTTGAGAGCATAAAGATAATGATGAAGTCTAAAAAATAATTATGAGTCATGTATAAATCCCTAAGGTTAGTCCATAAATATATCCTCTTATAGATCACCATGTAAAAAAACACTCTTCACATCCATCTGAGAGAGACCATCCAATGATGTGAAGATGCAAGTGAATGTACAAGATGAATAGAATTCATCTTAGAAATAGGGGAAATTTTTTTAGATTAATCAACCCCTTTAACCTTTAAAAAACCCTTTGTTATGAGTCATGAGTTATACTTATCTATTGATCCATCTACAACATACTTGGTCTCATAGACCCATTTACATTTGAAAAAAATTCTTCCCTTAATAAGAGGTAAAATATCCCATGTATTATTATTCATCAATGAAAAACTTTTTTTCTTCATAATGACATCCCACAATGTGTAAACATATAATATGTTAAGAAATAGGATTAGAACCTAGGTTGACATTATTCAATGAGCTTTCTTAGCATATCACGTAGAAATTATGCAATAGATAGGCAAGAAATAAAGGTAGGGTTTGGAGAACTATAGAACACCGTGGAAGTCCAAAAAATTATGCTTCCAAAATAATGTATGATTGCATACATAAGTGTATGACTTGATTGCACTTTGCTTAAGATTAGTAAAAAATATACTGAGAGGTTTAAATCTAGATAGATACTTATACAACCTAGAAAGGGATGATATCTGTATATTCAACATAACAAAAAACACCAAAAGTCCTCCACAAAGGTAGAAACATATATTTTCTAGGAATATATTTGAATTGAATATTCAATTAACTTGTCATAAATTCCCACTGAGTGTGTATAATATAAAAGGAACCTAAAACTAGAAAATCATATGGATCTGATACATATTATAATATCTAAGGATATGAAATAAATCATAGGATCAATCTAGAATGCAATATCATTACAATAATCCTTGTACAAACAAGATAACTCAACTAGAAAATAAAGAAATTGGAAAAAATAAATATTGCTTCTCAATAGTTTAATAAACCACTCTCTAATAATCTCAAAATACCATTATTTTCTTCTCATTTTATACACTATAAGAATGAGAATATATAGACTAATAGTTTGTTTGTCAATCAAACTATAATTATGAAAACACTAGTTTAGGATTTCGTTTCCCAATTGTGTGTGTGCATGATCCTATGTGCTAATAAAAGTTGTGAGAATCATAACTAAATAAAAAACAAGTTATGAAAATATAAACCTCTATAGTAATAGACAAATAGTATCCTATATTATCTTATTGTTACATGTGGTAACTAGACATAAGTAAGGGAATTACTAGATGTAATTTTACACACACTACTCCATCATGTGCTACTTGTGATTTAACCCAATTGTCATTGTTTGTTATAGGTTCTTCTTTCAAATAAAACATGGATAGTTATAGTGATGTTCCTTTTTTTATGGTTCATATCAATTCAAATGAGAATGTTCAATATTTTAATAATAAAATGCCTTTTATTATTCCTTTATATGATGAACATGATAATGATTATATATTTTATGATGTAATTTGATGATATTAATGAACATAGAGTTATAAGAATTGCTAAATTTAAAGCCATGATTAATAAACATCCTAAATGTTTAGAACCTTTATTACTTAAGTTAAAATTTGTATAAAACTTGTTGGGAATAGGGAACCTACCCCTGATATTATTTATATTAATCATATAAACTAGTCTAATCCACCTAATTGAGTCCCCACATCTACATTGGGTGGTGAGACTAGTACTCCTAGTTATCTTGATCCTTATATACATTTGCCTAGTACTACACATATTCAAGTTAATCATATTATTCCTATACAACATAAGGCTTTTATGGTTCCTCCTATTATCAATCCATTAACCAATGTGCCTAATTCATATATTTTATCTCTTATTCCTGGACATATTCAAAATACCAATTATGCTTCCATTATAACCAACATAATCCTATGAATGTATCTATTCCTACACATATTCATTTTGATGTTAATCATGCTTTGAATTATACACCTAGTAATGCATCTCAATATTCAATAGTTCAGTAATAAATTAATGTTATGTAATTAAAAATCATGCAACTATATCAAATATTCTAAAAGCCTAGTCATGTGGTTTTTTATGCATAGGTTAGGATGATCTATAACTATCATCTTTCTCTCAATATACTAGGACTCAAATAATATCAATTAATAGATATTTTGTATAATTGGATGATTAGGTAAGGACCTAGAATAAGTGTAGAATTATCAAGGGTAATCTACACTCAAGTTTCATGAGGGAAGGGTTCCAAAGCCTAAGCCTATGACATCGGGTATATCTATCATAGGCCTCAATTATGGGTAAGTGATTGTAAGGATCAAGTGAAATTAAATGATGATTAAGTGTCTTTTTAAAAAGGTAAGGTGCAATGTTCAACCAAATGGGGGTCTATGCAACCTAAAGTGTTAAATGGTAAGCCTAAGCAACCCTATATTTGTATTAGCTTATTCAGTATAAGGAATATCATAAGGATATACACATACATCCAAAAAATGATAAACCAATAAATGTCTCATTCACTAAGTCAATAAATAAAAGAGTGTAAGGATATAAATAATTACCTTTAGGTGGACCTATTGACACTTTAATATCTACCTTTGGCTCAAGTGGCACTTTGCAAAAGATGTTTTAGGTTGAAGACCTCAAATAGTGAGATAAATACCTATATATCCTTAATTAAGGACTCTAAATACCATTCATATTGAGATTTAATGGCACCACATGACAAGACTTCCAAGATAAGGTTTTAAACCTCTAACTCTTCCAAATACTACTCAATGACATAAATGAAAGCATAAGTAGAGTATATGAATGTGATATATCTCTTAAGAATTAAATATTACCCTCATATATATGACACTAATACCCAAAACTAAAATTGAAATCTAAGATGATAATATTGGCCAGGCTAATATAATTGTAAGATGTTGGCTAACACAATACAATATTGACCAGGTTGATATAATATAAATGACATAAGGTAGTCTTAGAGCTATATTAGGTTTGATGATATAGTACAAGGAAGATGAAGTATGAAACATATTATATCTGTCAAAATGATATAGTATGATATAGGGAAGCTATAAATTTGGATGTAAAGTAGACAGAGAGGTAAGATGAAAATAGACTCAGAGGAGGTCATAATGATGGTATGAAAAAATAGTATGCAAACATCTCTTGAAAAATATTACAAACCAATCCCACCCTATTAGTAGTTCACCTTTTAAGGTGTGCACTTAGGGATATTGATGCATTGATAAATGCTTAAAATGGAAAGTATCCGTAATTTGATAAAAGTGAAAATATAAAATGTATACACGTGTCTCACCTAAATCTCATCACATGTCATAATAGTGTAGCATGGGATGGTACTTCGGGATAGAAACATAGTAACACAAAAGAGTATAACTAAAAATAAATATTGAAATAACTATCGATAGATGAGTAACTAAAAATACCATATACATATCTTGACTTGCCTTTCCACTGGATGATTGCATGCAAATACCATAGTCTCAATCATAGAGGGCATAGTAACTACATTTGAGAAACCTTAAGGATACAAGGCTAAAAATAGATAAAATTAATGTGTGCATACGTAAAATGATCAATAAATGGATGTAAAATGGAAAACTCTCAAAAATGATTGAAACCTTTAAAATTTTATAAATCCTAGATTGATAAGACTATGATAAAAAATAAGTGATCCAAGGAAGTAGATAAAAATAAAATAAAATTAGTAAGCCAAAATTCCAAGGCTACTTATAACCCAAAAACCCAAAAAATGTGCCCAAAGTAAAATAAATAATAATCCAATTTAAATGAAGGACATAAATAATAATTGCATACTAAAAAAAACATCAATATAAGAGAATTAACAAATGAAACTCAAACAAATATGTGAAAGGTATAAATGGTATGGAATGGCTCACAAAAAGTTGAAACATGAAATCATAAAAGGGAAAAGGGGATCAGATGGATCACAAAAAATAAAAAATAAAACTCAAGATCCCAAACATAACTAAGAGAAATCTTAGAAATGTAAAGAAATGACCAAGAGATCATCCTACAACAAATCAAAGATATAAATTTTATTCTAAAGATGGAAAAGTTAGAATTGGCATGATACCACCATGTTTGAAAGATATAGAGAATATGAAGTACATAAAATGGGGAATATTTAGAAACAAACCCATCTATAAATGGGGGGAGGAGGAAGAGAAAATAGGGTGCCACCAAGGCAAAAACATGGTATTTACCTGAAACAAGACACTCAAATAAAGTTGGCACCACTAATAAGTTTCAACAACAATAACCCTAGAGTACCCTACCTAGTAAACATAAACTTAGGATAACTAGTGAAATATATAGATCATCCCATGAAAGCTAGCATGTATGAAAAATACAAGGATCTTACCTTCCCATAATGTATTTTATATGCCTTAGGACCCTGTATAGATATGTCAATCTATTGTGAATATTTATTACCTATATGAGAATGTAGGTGACACTAGAATGTAATGAGACCTCATACCAAAGTCTACTAGTTTATTTTACCCCAATGGACCTTGGATTTATAATGAGGCCAAATTTTGAGTCTGAGCTTTGACTATAATAGGAGATGTGCCAAAAAACACCATGTCTTTTAGTATGATCTGACTTTTAATATATAATTTACATTTTAAAATTACCTTTTATTATGATATGGGTATTAACTTTTTTTTCTTTTTCTATTTTCCTCCTCCATACAAATTTGGAAAAAATAACAATGGGTGTTAAAGGTTACTGTCAAAAGAGAGAATTCACTTAGTTTCTATAGATGAGAACCTAAATACCAACATACCTAAAGATACTAGACTCACACGTCAGGAAAGAGTGCAGTCTTGAAACTAACCTTGGTGTGTCTAAAAGGAAAGTGAAAATATGGAGATAATAGAGGTGATCATAAAATGATTGGGTTGTGTCAATCTCAAAACATATGTAAGCTAAGATGGTATAATGATAGGTATATATTAATCATCATCATAATAGAAGGTAAAATGTGGATAAGGACATTAATATAGATCACTATAGTTTTACCACAAGATAATATGACTAACTCTATGTGAGTAAAACACTACTCTTGACCGTTACCTTATTTTTATAAGATTATGTATAGATAAGGATACTTAAAAAAGTAATATATGTATCAAAATGATGGGCATTTGTGAGGAGAGACTATTTTATTCTCTAGGTCTTACCATGGAACTCACAAACTCAAAATCCAAGAGACATAAGCAAGATAAAACTATGAGGTATGATAAAGCTATGAAGCATAAAAAATATAAAATGGACCCAAAGGGTGTATATACTAATAAAAGAGACTAAATAATCAAAAAATAGACATTGATTGATGAAATGAAGCAAATAAATGTAGAAATAAGATGAAGAGGATGGGTGTTTATGAGGATGGCTTGGTTGATCCCCCAAGTCTTATCATGAAACTCACAAACTAAAAAACCAAAAGATGTAAAAATGAAAAAAGACTAAAGACCAAGCATAAGTATTGTTGATATTTTTGTGCCAAAAACCTCAAAATACCTTGTTCCTTAGAGGATACCTATAAAATTTGGTGAATAAAATATTTAGAATGGCCTAAGTACTCTTTTTTAAGACACAAGCAAAAATTAGAGATTTCTATGTACTTTGCAACTTTGCAAAGTTTAAAAAGTGCACCTAAACCTCTGATTTCCCACCTATCAAGTCCTAAGTGGAAAATATAATTTGTATTACACTTTATAACTTTTAAAAGTTGCAAAGTGTGATGTAGACTTTTCTTCTCGCTTTTCATTAAGAGCTAAGTGGGAACCAGAATTCCCACTACACTTTGCAAAGTTACAAAGCATAATCCAAATCCCACTCCCTAATTATTAAATCATATCTACCTCCAAAATCCCTCAATAACAAGCAAGAAATAATAAATTGTAAACATATTTCAAATTTTAAACTTGTAAAGTGACTCTGGAAACCTGCATTTCTACCTATTAACCCATCTACCACCATTAATGGCATACATGACATTTATTATTGGTTTTAGTATATAATTTAGTTTGTTTACATCATTTTTAACATTAAAAACCAAAGATATATTTCCAAGCAACATTGTGAATGAGATCCCTTCACCTCTAATTCAAGCAGCACCATGAACTAGAGCTTCATTTCGAACAAATGAACACTAGATCTGTCACTTATAAAACCCTACGTGCACATGCTCGATATTCTCCTAGGTCACATATGCCTCCATTGTTATTTTTATATGATATTAGTTGTTTTCTATTGACATACTTAGGGTTTTATATGAAATTGTTGAAATCATCATCATTTGCTCACAAATTTCTAGTTTTTAACATTTACATGTTAAAAAACTTATTGAGATTGGTCTAGGTACTTGTTGTAATTACCTTATGGTTTTTTATGAAAATTGTCTATATCTAGGTAGATATCCTTCTTATATTCTAAATCTAAACCTCCACTATATATTTTAACTACATAAACACCTAAAATCCCTATTCATATCTAGGAGAGATCCCTTTTGTTCTCTCACCATAAATTCCCATTAGAGATCTAACTTGCAAATACAAACCATAACCCTGTCAGAACTTTAGTCAAACTTTGTAAGTGTAATTTAAAATCAAAATCCCATTAAATTTGTATCATGTTTTATCACTAATATTGCATACCATATTCCCATTGGAGCTAAACCCCTATAGAAGCATAATGAAGCTCTACCAAGTTAAAAATGGAAATCTTACCTATGATTATAAACCCAAAGCCCAAATAGCTTTGTAGTTGGTTTCCTTCACACATTTTCCTAGTGTATCTATCTATAAAGGAGATGAAGTTAAAATTAAATGGATTTGGTGTCTCTTCCATCTTGGATTCTAACATTAATGAGATAACTGATAATGACCTAGGCCACACAGACCTAGCTGACTTCTAGACTAGGATCAATGTAAAATTCAAAAATGAATAGATTTAGAGAATATATGATAGTGGTTTACCTTAGGCTGTAACCTTTCCATTCTTAGTGAAAATCCCTAAGCTTGTGCTCACTTTTCCAAGCATTATTATGCATAGAAAAGAGAGGTAGTGAATGATAAGGGAGAAAAAATTATGAGAGTAAATCTCGATTTCAGTGACACTATTTTTTTTAATCTCAAAATTTGAAAGTTATATAGATATTACTCCTGACTCCTCCAATAAATTATACCAACACAACACCTAAGCCTATTCATGGATTATAAATAAATAGTGGTTGAAGACCCCTAAATTTTTAGCCTCAATATTGCTTAAGACCTTGGCCAAGATAGAATTCAAATACAAGGTAGGGGATATCATTGCACTCTTACATAGAGTTACAAGAATATAAAATGCAAATAACTACCAAGATTGGATGTACCACTATATCTGGGTAATCTAACAAAACAAACAATACATTCATTGGGCTTAATTAATTAGTGACTCCATTCACAAATAGTTGGTATAATTTCAAATAACTAGTAATCTCTACATGACCTCTTACCTCATCTATGCTTTGGTAAAAGGAAGGGTATTCCCAAGGTTAAACATAATGGTAGATAAAGTTAAAAAATTGTATAATTACTCTCCTAATCTCACTTTTGATGGAAGTAAATAATAATATAGTAGAGTTAACAATGCCTTTATCTATTTCATCATAACTATGCTCAAACAATAACTAAGGAAGACAAGGTTTTTTGATGCTACGATAATAGAGATTATAAGTTAGGTATCATATTTCATCCATTTCCTCATTTTTTTATATCAAAGTTACTAGTTTAGTGGGTGTCCTTACACCCTTCCCAATTATGTTAGTGATAAGTGGGCTTTAATGGAACTTTTAAGACCACTAATGGAAACCCACAAGTTCTTGTCAAGCAGGCAAAAGATAGGCATACACTTCCATATCAATATAGGGAGATACACATGCCCATCATTATCCAAGGCCAAATGTGTAGAGGTATAAATGACTCAGGTGACTTTGAGAACCCTTGACGATAGGCCTTTTTATAGTGTTATAATTTTTGCTCTTAATTTATTGGGTTCCTCATTTACTCATATTCCCTTCTATGAAGATTATTCGGAGGACATGCAGGATGAAGAAGAGGTTAAGTTAACATAATATTCTAGGATGACTCTAGAATAGATTAATAACTATTACATGGCACTAGGTTTGTATTATTTAAAAGATGAGGAATAGCTAGTGGATAAGGTGTATTATGATAATCATATCTACCTCCAACCCCTTCCTCAAGTCAAGTGGTCTATACCCAAATCCTTTTCTTTACTAGATAAGAATACCCTAGTCATCAACATGACTTTAAATTAGTTAATAAGTAAGGGTTTAAATATAAAAAAACAAATCCTAAACATCATATATAGTTTCAAAAATGCAAAGGAGAAAGGGGTAGAGGAAGAATCAATAGAGGGTTCTAATAGTGGCACCCAAGTAGATCAGGCAGTGGGACCAGTCATCTCACACAAAGGGAAATAAAATTAAAAGGACAAAAGGGCCACTTCCAACACCCAAGTTCCATTAACCCAACCATTGGACCAAGAATTACCAATTTCTATAGGGTAATCAACTACTATAACCCCTCCTCATATTTCTACCATCCAACCTATACAAGTAGTTACTCCCTCATCTAGCCCACTAGTGCAAGTGATCCCCTTCGTAGTGAGCCAATCAACATAGTTATTTATCCCAACTTCATCCTCACTTCCCTCTTCCAAATTACTTCCACTTCATCCCCTATATCTACTACCACCCTATTGATCACCAACACCACCTAGTAATACATGGTTGTGAACTCAATCATTCTAACAATAGCCCTAATATCCACCATAGCCACTAGATCGGCAACATTTCCATCTTCATCTTCCATCACACTACCCACTACTTATACTCTAACCATTCCAACCACACTGCTAATTTTTTTTTCCTTAGATACCATCCTTCCACAATTTCCCTTATTACCTCCATGTATGCCTACCTTTCCACCTTTGTCACTCTCATCTTTCACACCCCTTGAAAGCACATCCACTTAACCCATCCAAGTATCCTTGAATTTTCTCACTCTCTCCTTAACCCAAACTCCCATTGACATAATTATGGCTAATCAACCCACTAGTGGGGTAGAGACAATCAAATCATTATATTAAGACTTAACAAGAATGATAGTGGCAGTTATGACACTTTTTATAGTAACTACCAATGTGGTAATTTCAATCACATATTCATAGGTAAAAGTGGCCATTGGGATAGAACATGATTCATTGGTATCCACTCCTAGTTGGCTTCAATAATCAGTGTCTAAGAAGAGGAATCAAATGATATCTCCTAACACCCTAGATTTTGGTTTATTAAAAGCATCTAAATGACAAAAGAGAGGTCCCAAGACTATTTCCAGAGTCTTTTATGATGTAATAGGAGAGAATTATGTGGAGATAGAAATCCCCCACCTAAAAAATAGAAAGAATATTTAGTGGTGGGGTATTATCAGGTATCCAAGGTACACCTTGGTATTCCAATGAAAGAGGGACTAAAACATGATGTCCAAACAAACATAAGTTCTCTCTTCAAGAAAATGTACAGTGACAAGGTCACCAAGGATGATTTAAAGAATAGGTAGTGCAGTTGATGGATACCTTGAGGATGGTTATAGACCTATCACATCCTCTCAAACTAACCCATCTAATTCAATTTCCCCCTCAGTTCCCTAATAAAGATTCATTTGATACAATGATAAAGATTGGCATAATGGGTAGAGCTGTAAAGAACTAGGCCAAAGAACTAGTCACCAAAGGGAACAGGGTTATAAGGTTAGAAATGGACTATTAAAAGACACTAAAGGATGACCTTGCATCTTTGAAGATATAAATAAACAAATAAAAATAAGAATTTTCAAGGCTAAATCTCTACTTTCCCAAGTTGCAAGCCATTGACCAAATAGAGAGTGATATCCTTATATCCATAAAGATACTCAAAAACCCTTTGGAACATGATGTGCTGGATAGGGCAGCCAAGTTTAGAATCAAAATACTAAGTGAAATTATTGATAAAGCCAAGATCACAAGTGATAAGGCCATGGATGTAATGTATGACATTGAAGATTCAATTTGTAAATTGTCATGTGAGGTAGTAGATTACCAAGATAAACCTCTTCTTTTTCAAGTTATCCAGGATAGATTCAAAGAGGTGATTAAGAGGGAGTTAACACATGCCATAATTTTGAGTTTGGATTCCATCCACTAGTTTATCAAGTATCATAATACACTTGATCATATGGGCATAGATATCCAAGTCTACAGAGCTTCTACCAGAAGAATTATTTGAGGTAATGAGAGAATGTGACATCAATAATCTTTACATAATTAGTCTTGATGAAGAGTGCCTGCAAGAAATATTTAATAGATTTGATGCTTTTATAGAAAATATACAAGTATAAAAGGATAAGGAATCCTTTGATGTCACTATCATTGATTAATTATTTAATTATTTGAGAATAATGCATTCTGTAAATTACAAATTTTTTAAGCTACATTGTAAAGTTTCAAGTTGTAAATTGCAACTATTATTTTTACATCTCTTAGCTTTAAGTTTAAAAAGTGTTACTTATAATTTTCAATTATCATCTTTTCAAGTTTAAATTGAGAAAGTACAACTTATAATTTGGATTTTTCTTTTAACAAGCTAAATGACTTAAAAGTTGTAAAATCTCACATTATAATTTGCACATCCCTTTTTGTCAAGTGACTTAGAAGTTGTAAAAGCATCAACTACAAATTAAAAGTTAGGTTTTGCAAGTTATGTTTTAAAATATTCAAATATTGAAAAAAAATTAATTTTATTAAAAGATTGACCAAGTCATGAAGTTTCATTTTGGCACCCCATTTCTTGGTGAGAGACTTCTTCAACTGAGCTCAAGGAGAGATGGTTTAAATGGAAGACTCAAACAAAATTTTCTCCTTCTTCAACATTTGGCAAAGTGACCAGATATTGCAGAGTCCTCTTCTTCCTTCCACTCCACCAAAGATGCCCCTTCAAGTATAAATGAGGACATTTGTATGAGCACTCCCTGATTTCTTGCTCTAAGAGTAAGTGTAAAAGTTTTTGACTTCTTATCTCTAAAGAGAGTAATATTTTTGTATAAATATGGGTCTCCTATATATCCCATGGATCTTTTTGTTGATAGATAATTTTTTTTACTTTTGAGAAGTTCATATATATGTTGTAACCTTTCCTTCCTTATTTTGTGTCATCTTTGTGTATGTATGGATTTTTTTACATTTGTGAATGAATAATTTTTATTTCAATCATATAGAAACATTTTTGGTAATTATCTTTCCCTTTTGAAATCTTGTTGAGGAAAAATTTAAAACTTTGTTCCTTATTTAATAAAATGTTCAATATTTCCTTTGATGTCATACTCATGTAAGATTATGTTTCAAGAGATTTTAGTATATCATTATTTGAACTATGTTCAATCAAAGTAAGAAATAATTTCCATTATAACCCTTTGGTTCATCACCATTTCTAGTTTTAAAAATCCTTCAAAACTCTTTTCCTTATAATTTAAAACCCTAGTTAGGAGCAAAAGCACAAAGATGTTGTAGTTAGAAGTAAACTAGTTATGTATTAGTTGCACTAAGCTTAGTGAATAGAAGTTGGCCTTCTCCAAAGGTTCACCTCAATTTTCAAAGGTCCTACAATTTTAAGGTGATCCCATTGTGTCATTAAATTCCTATATAGAATAACTACAAAACATAGTGGGTGCAACATCTAATTGATAAAAAAAATTGAAACACTCAATGAGACCCAAAGATCATCACTAAGAAATTGGTGTTGTTCTCAAAAATCATTGTGTGAGCTTCATACACATCTCAATATCACTTGGCAACTCCATTGGCTTACAAATTTAGGAAATTCATGTTTACATATGCCAAAGATACACAATCATCTAATAAAGATAAGAGGACCATCTTACAAGAATTATCTTTTCCATATAAAAATAAATCAAGATTATTTTCACTTAACCCTAGAATAAATCCTAAAAATACATCTACATCTCCCACAAATACCCTCAGTTCTTTCATACCTCCCACTATGGCATAGGTAAATCAGAATTTTATACCATTCAATCAAGGCAACCCACTTATGTTGGCCCAGTATGATGATATACCCACCTCAGCTCTGAAAATCCTTCCATATTTTATTGGTGAAACTACCACCACACCCATAAAACACATTCTAGATGTTTCTAACATCTGTGTGGTTCATAATATTTCACAAGAAAATGTTGTTATCAGACTTCATGCCTCATCATTTAAGGGTAAATCCCTATAATCGTATAGGAATCTAATTCCCAATTCCATTTGTGTTTAAGATGATATAGGGTCTTCCATATACATATAATTTGAGGATAAAATTGACCACCTCTCTCTAGTTGAGAAACTAACCACCATTATATGGGTTTCCCATGAGTCATGAGTAATTTTACTTTCTTCTTCTAAAAGACATAGAATAGGATTTTGGTGTTGCTTAAACCATCCCTAAATAATGTTTTCTTATAATTTTTAAGAGATTTAAATAGTTATATATCCATCATGATCCAATCAATGGGTGGCATCACACTCCCCAATGCTTACGACATTACAATAAGAGGAAAAATTATCTCATTCAAGCTAGGAAAATAACTCCTCAACCTCCAATGCCCCTATTCCTAGAATTACCTCCCACTCAACCTATTATAGCCTCAATTCACATAACAAGAAATCAAATAAATTTAACTCTCATCCCTTCTAATTATTTATACAAATTTAGTACATTGATTCAAATCTTTGGCAATGTGTTGGTAGTCATGAAAAGGCAACAATCCCAAAACTACAAGCCTTATCAACCACCTAACCAAATATTTCAGCCTAATAGGTAGCAATACCAATCCAATTCACAAATATCAATATAAATAATGCAATAAAATCCCCTAAATATTTGTGATCTACCTACCCCAAGTACTTATAAGGCCATCATTCCCATTCAAAATAACTTAGACTAGGAATACGAGTGGTAATATCCTTTTGCCTAACCACATAATCAAAATGCTTGCCCTCATGGTGTCATTAGTGAAGCCTTGATGGTACAAAGCATATATAACCCCTAATAAAAATAAGAGGAAACTTATACTCAATAGGAAGAGTTATAGGTGCCTGTTCAAAATGAGATCACTTTTTTAAACTAGCAAGAAGAGGATTTTTACATCATAAACTAAGAGGAAGCACTGACCAATGGTGGTAGTTTAGTAGTGATAAATATGCACTTTAAGTAGAGGGAAATATAATGGGATCAACCCCCCAAGGTTGAACATGATAAAACTTATAAATTATGCAAGAGGTTACAAAAATAAACAAAACTCAAAAGCCACCCAATGTGTTGATGGATCAATCAAAGTCAAAACTGTTGATCCCAAATCTTATGAAAGAAGATGTAGCTCCCATAAAGACATAAAAAAAGGTCATTATAATTCCTTTTAGTATTATTGAACAAATTAAAAGTACTAACTTAAATGTTATCATGTGGGAAGCACTATCCATCCTAGCATAGAGGGATTTGCTTCAGGAAGCTCTTAAATTTTTCCAACAAATAGAGAAGGTCTTAGTTAAGGGACCCACTACTATTGTTACCTTGTTTCAACCTTAAAAAGACATAAAAGTAAGTAGAAATGGTAATCCCCCCCTTCTGCCTTTCCCTCTTAGTTGTAAAAAGTCTTGTTCAGAACTATATGATAGACTCTAAGGCTAGCAAGTCTGATATGCCCAAGAAAATAGCAGATGTGTTGGGTATTGAATACACACATGTTACAAAAGGCCTGTTTCAATGAGATGGAACTATTATCCAAAAAAATTAGGTTATTAAATGTATAAACCTTACCATCCATACATGTCCAAGCTTATCCATATCTTAAGACATCTTTGTTATTGACCTACCCCCCTATTTTTCCATCTGCCTTTCTCGAGACTTCATTACAAAAATGGGAGGGTACATATCTACTGATTGGTCACATATGTTGTTTAAGACAAGATATGGGACTAAAGTGACTATAAGGTTTAAACCAATTTATAAAGACCAAATTGAACCACACACTCTCATCCCTATGGATATGAATTACATATTACAAGACCAAGAAGAGGAACTTGACCATGAAGTTGCAACACCCTTCGAATAAATTCCAGACACTAACCTTGATGAATGGAGATCAGCTTTCTAATTTGACCCTTATGAATATGTCAAGGAAATAGGTTTGGGTATGTATTTCATCTGTGAATATGATACAACCATCCCAAATCCTATTAAACTAGCTGAGGATCACAAGGGAATGTGGTAACTATACTTTGATGGCTCAAGGAACAAGAATGGTTCAGGCTCAAGTATTATGTTTATCTCTCCCAAGAAAGGGAGTTATTTCTATTCCTTTAGACTATAGTTCAACTTCAATAACAACATGTCATAATATGAAGCATTGATTTGAGGTCCCCATTTAGTAAATGAAAGGGGAATTTGATTACTATAGGTGTTTGGTGACAATGAACTAATTGTTCACCAGTTAAGATCAAGAAGTATGACTAAGAACAACTTGTTTAGATCTCCCAAACATAGAGTTTGGGACCTCTTTGAAGATTTTAATTCTTTAAACATTCAAGCAATATTGAGAACATAAAACAAGGATGTTGATCATATGGCCTCAGTGGGTTATCAATATAATCTTCCTAAAGATATTAAGAAGGATAACAGTCAGCATGTAAAGATGATAATGAGACCATCTGTCCATGATAATGAGACCAACTGGAAAGTATTTGATATCAATGAATAATTTATCAACTTTATATGAGATGAGGTTGAATTCTCTAATAAAAATTAGTCAAGGTTTTAAGAACATTATGGGGAAAAAATAATTAATCTAAAGACTAACAAGTTACCCATGGATCTTGTTACTTTAGAAAGTATTTTCAACTCTGATGATTAGTTAAAGGGTGAGAATAAAAATCTCACAATCAAGGAAGAAGACTGTGAGCTAGTATCCATCTCATATGGGAAGGATTTTAAGATCAGAAAGTTATGTAACACCTCTAAAAAGTAATATTTTATTGAATTATGTCAAGCATTTTATGATAACTTTGCTTGGAGTTATAAAGATCTAAGGGGTTTTGACCCTAGCCTAGATAAACATACAATAGAGCTTGATCCAAACACTAACCTATTAGACAAAAAAAGAGGATAATAAACCCAAAAATAGAGCCTTTAATGAGGAATTAGTTGTCCAAGTTGATAGAATCCAACATTATCTTCCCAATTAAACACTTATCTTGGGTAGTTAACTTGGTCCCTGTTAGGAAAAAGAATGGTGAAATCAAGATTTATGTATATTTTCATGACCTAAATAAATCATTATCCCCTTTCACACATGAAGAAAATCCTCTAAATAGTAGTTGGAGCTAAGAGGTTCTCCCTTATAGATGGTTATTCTAGATATAACCAAAAGGAATATGACTAGTTCAAAACCACTTTCACTACTAAATAGGGTACATACACCTATAAGAAGATGCCTTTCCGTCTGACCAATTCTAGTGCTACCTTCCAAAGGGCCATGGATATGTATTTCAAGGTTTTAATCATTGAAATGATCTTGGTGTATCTAGATGACATCATAGTTTATTCAAAGTAGGCCGATGACCACCTAGATCACCTCAAGAAAGTTTTTGAAAGGTGTAGAGAGTTTGGAGTTTCCCTTAATCCAAATAAGTGCATATTTTTAGTTCAAGAAGATAAATTTATGGGACACATAGTCTCAAAATAAGGCCTTAAAATATAACCAAAGAGGGTAAGTGTTATCTCTTCACTAGCACTTCCAAGCCACAAAAAGGGGTTATAGAGTTTCCTAAGGAAAATTGACTTCATGAGGAGGTTTTCTCCAAATTTTTATACCATGGCCAAGCCCCTTATTGATATGATTGACAAATGGGTCAATTTCATATGGATAATGGAATGAAAGGATGGATTTGGAGCCATTAAGTAGGATATTTCTCAAGCTATGACTCTTGTAAATCCTAACTAGGAGAATGACTTCATTCTCTATGCTTTTGGAGGGGAAGGCAATGTATCAACTATTTTAACCCAAAAAACAAAGATCAGTTGGTATAACCCATAGCATTCTTCAATAAATCCTTAAAATATTATGAGGAAAGGTATAATTTTGTTGATAAAAAATTGTATGCAGTGATAAAATCCCTCAAAAAGTTCAGACACATGCTCTCAAACAACAAGATTCAATTGATGGTTAGTCACTAGAGTGTAAAGGAGTTCCTTCTAAAATAGGAAATAAATGAGAAAAGGTGGATTGGATCATCAAGTTTATATAATATGACATGATCATTAAAATAACTAAGATCATAAGAGGACAAGGCTTATGTGAGCAGCTTGCTTTTGACATTAAGGTTACTAATGCAATATACATTCAACAAGTGTTTCAACCAATGAATCCTCATTTGCTCAACAGTTAGATCAATGACATATATACCTTCCTAAAAACTAGTGAATACCCACACAAGCTCTAATAGTCCAAAAAAAATTGATGTAGAGGGTCTATTAAGCTTTTTCCAAACATGGCTTTAAGCTCACACTTAGTCTTATTTCAATGTTAACTTATTTAACAATGCCTCCTTGGTTCATTTTTCATGCAATGGATATGCATCTCAGGTGATTGACTTATGCTTTCCAATATTTTTATCATGCTCTTTATGGTCTCATTAGACCTTTTTTTTTAATTTCAACTTTTATTTCACCATTACTCTCTATGCTTACTCAACTCTAGCTTTAGATCACTCTCCTAGGCTTTTGTTTCCCTTTTGAATATACAGTCGGTTATCATGGTATGGATTTGTACCTTATCAAACTATAAACTCAAAAAAACCTTTATTGGATCATCTCCCATAAATGATGACCAAGTTTTATAATATTTGGTTGATTCAAACTTTCTAAATATCAATTTTTGTTCAAACCTGAGTCACAAGGTTAACACAGACTGTCAAGCCTAAAACACTTGTCTTGTAATTTTAGACTTCCAAATGCCTTTATAATTACCATGGTCAATATTTGGGGTCTGTATTCATCATAGATATATTTTCCAAACATTTAATTATCTTTTAGATTCCTTTTTTCTTTCATATGGTTTGTCCTCAACTTTATTGGATAACACAAAGTATTTCCATTTGAGAAGGTTGATCTTGAGGTCTAGGGTTTTATAACGACTTCCCAATTATTATGACTATCTAGGAAGGTATATTCCTACTTAATATACCTTATTCACCTTAATAAACATCCCATAGACTCCTATGTTCATGTTATTCTACTAGGTTATTGACTTGACTCTATAAAATTTGGTAAATTACTATAAATCTATGCATAGTCACTTCAAAAACACAATGAAATATGATTGTGTAAATTTCCTTTATTTATATAGGTATGTGTTGTCGAGGGTTGACATCCTTTGTTTATGATTTTTAAAAATGACTTTTGGATATATTTAATGATTGATTCAACTCTTCACAGGTGTCATACTTCCTTTTAAAACCTTTAAGATAAATTACATGCCTCTATTACCACTCTTGATCATACTTGTTTAATTGTGTGTACTCATGCTCTATCAATCTACAATTCAATATATTTTCTCAATTAGGCCATACATTTATCTTGGTGACTATCACATAGGGTCAAGGTCTAAGTATTTTAGTTAATGAAATACATTACAATATGGATAGGTAATTACACAAGAAGATTCAGATATATAAAATTTAAAATTTCTTGTGACAAATGCACTCCACACAATCTCCAATGAGACTCTTCTTTGTACGTTATATTTCTCAACCTTCTCTTTAACAATTCATAGAGGTATACAAGATTGTCTTTGAATTTCTCTTTTATGCGTATGAAATCAATTCCACAAAATATAAGAACTTAAAGAAAGATTAACTTACCAATTATGTTAAGATTATCAATATTTTCATTTAGTTAAATTTGTCATCATCTAACATTCTTGAATAAGTTACTTTCATTGCATTTTAAAGAAAAATATAGATTTTTTCCTTATCTTCCAACAAACTAATCTTTATTAACCATTTGTGGGTTCTTCTACATCTTTTCTTTTGAATCACACCCCACCACACACTCATACTTTGAATGACCTACCTACATCACACCAAAAACCATTATTTATGCCAAAAGCTTCTATAACTACCTAATCACCTCATTTAATCCAATGCAACTAGAAAGGTTTATCACTAATGTATTTTAGGTCTAATTAGGAATTTTAACTAATAACAAGTGTAAAATACCCTAACCACCCTAAGACACAAACTCATCCCATTTTGACCTTTTATAACATTAAAACACTTTAGAGACAATACAAAATATTCAAATATTTGAATTGGTCTTTTAGGAAAGAAAATGCCTAATGGACCAAATTCAAATTTGATAGCATTTTAATAGTTTAAAATGTTTCCTACACACCTAAAAATCCCAAAACATCCTATATAAAACTCAAAACATGAATCTAGACTAATATTTATACAAGAGGTAGTGACAGTCCTGCATCAAAGGTACTTTAGGATCTAATCTATTCCTTATGATCTCATTAATGGGGTCTTATTTAGGAAAGATATTAATGGAGTTATGTTGAGGTGAATTGAGGACAATCAAATCCCCAAAGTACTCAAAGAGTTTCATGATGGCTTGTCGAGTGGCCATTTTTTTGCAAGGACCATTGCCATCAAAATAATGAGGGTAGGCTACTATTGGCTTGACCTATTTAAATATGTGCATAAATGGGTGAAAAAATGGAGAGATGCACCTACTTTATAGGCAATCAAGGATTAGTAGCTCTTCCTCTCCAACCAATCCAAGCTAACCAACCATTTACTCAATGGGGGTTAGATTTTATTGGCATGATCAATCCACCATCAAGTACCACCCATAAATGGGTCCTTACAGTGACTAATTATTTTAATATATAGACTAAAGTAATTGCATTGAAAGATGCCATATAAGCATCTATCTTGGAATTCATGGATAACATTGTCACTAGATTTGGTGTTCCTTACATGATTATCTTGGATAATGTCAAAGCTTTTGTGGGCACCTAGGTGAGAGAATGGGTAGTGAAACATAATTTCTACTTAAATACCTCATCCAATTATTAACCTCAAGGTAATGTCTTGGTATAATCCACCAACAAAAATCTCATAAGGATTATAAAAAGGATAATGGAAGACAACCAAAGAACCTAACACACTAGGCTAAAATTAGCACTTTGGGCTGACATGATCACTCCCAAAAGAGCCATTAGAAATTATCCATTTATGTTTTTCTATGGAAGGGAAGCTATACTTTCATTGTCAATAGAGTTAGCATCTCTATAACTTTCTCAAAAATTAGAATTAACTAAAAATGATGCAATGATCTTATAGTTGCAGAACTCATGGAGTTGGAGGACCATTCAATGCAAGTTCTAGAAACAAGTTAGGATTAATTAAAGAAATTTTTTGATAATAAATCATCTAATAGGACCTTTAATGAAGGAGACATAGTTATAAAATAGGATACTAAAAGGGCCAATCCAAACAAGCATATAAAATTTGATGCAATATGGAGTGGTCCTTACATCATAACCCATTGTAAAGGAGCCAATGCATTCTAGTTATCTAAGCTTGATGAATTAGAGTTACCTATCCCAATCAATGGGATATACCTAAAATCACACATCTAAGGTTGGAATTATTTCCAAAACTTTATACAATTAGGATTAGTTAGTTTCCTGCAAATAAGTTCTTTCACACACTCTATAACTCATTAAGAGTTTTGCTTCCTTATTTTGTTTTGGTTTTTATTTTCCCTATTTTGTTTATTATTTAGGAAAATTCCTATTTTTGTTTCTTCTCTCAGTAGGATGTGACAAACTTTAAATGAATCCATGCCCAATGAATAGAAGGATACTAGGGAAAATTTGATTAGTAAGAAATCATCCCATAAAGGTTGCCAAAAATGTTGATATTTTTGTGCAAAATATCTCAAAACACCCTGTGCCGTAGAGGAGACCTATAAAAATTCTGAGTAAAAGATTCATAATGGACTAAGTACTCTTTTTCAAGACATAAGTGGAAACTAGACATTTTTGTATATTTTTGAACTTTTCAAAGTTGCAAAAGTGCACCTAAACCTCCACTTTCCTACCTATTGAATCCCAAGTGGAAATCAGAATTTGCATTACACTTTGTAACTTTGTAAAGTTACAAAGTGTGATGCAGACTCCACTTCCCACTTTTCATTAAGACCTAAGCAGGAACCAGAATTCCCACTACACTTTACAAAGTTGCAAAGTGTAATCTGAATTTCACTCCTCACTTCTTAAAGCATCTTTGCCTCCAAAACCCTCAACAACAAGTAGGAAATGGTAAATTGAAAACATATTAACAATTTTAAATATGTAAAGTTACTCTAGAAACCCACATTTATATTTATTAATCCATCTACTATTTTTAGTGGTATGCATGGCATTTATTATAGGTTTTGGTATATAATTTAGGTTTTTTACATCATTTTTTTCATTATAAACTAAATGTCTATTTCCAAGTGACATTAAAAACTAGAGACCATTCACCTCTAAGTCAAAAAATTCCATGAACCATAGTTTTTTTACCAACAAAAAAACACCAAATCCATCACTTACAGAACCCTGTGTGTGCATACCAAGTATTTTCCTAGGTCACATATGCCTCCATTATTCTTTTTCTATGAGCCTAGTTATTTTCCTGTTCCAGACTTAGGTTTTTTTTGAATTTTTGAAAGCATAATCATTTACTCACAAATTTTCAAATTTTTCCATTCACATGTTAAAAAACTTATTGAGATTGGTCTAGGTATTTGTTACAATTACCTTAGGGTTTTATCTAAAAATTGTCTAGATCTAGGTAAATATCATTCTTGTCTTCTCAACCTAAATCTTCACTAGATATTTTTAACTATATAAACACTTAAAATCCCCACTCAGATCTAGGTCAAGATCCCTTTTATTTTCTCACCCTGAATTTTTCTCAAAGATCTGACTTGTAAATACAAACCATAAACCCACTGGACCTTTAGTCAGACTTTGAAAATTAAAACCCCATCAACTTTGTGTCAGGTTTTATATATTTATTAAGCAACATATTCCTATCAGAGCTAAACCCCTATAAAATCATAATGAAGCTCTACCAAGTTAAAATCAAAAATCTTACCTACAATTACAAACCAAAAGCCTGAACAACTCTGTAGTTGATTTCCCTCACATATTTTCCCAATGTATATGTCTAGTATGAGATGAAGTTCAAATAAAAGTGACCTAGTGTCCCTTCTATCTTGGATTCTAACATCAATTATATAACTGACACTGACCTAGCCCATACAGACCTAATTGAATTATAGATTAGGATCAATGCAAAATTTTAAAATGACTAGATTTAGAGCATATATGATAGTGGTTTACCTCAAGATGCATCCTTTACATTCTCAGTGGAAAGCCCTAATCTTGTGCTCACTATGGCCAAGCATTATGATGCAGAGAAAAAAGAGGTAGTGAATGATAAGGGGGCGAAAATTTTGAGACTAGATCTGGATTTCATTAACACTGTGTTTTTTATCCTAGAGTTTGAAAGTTACATAGATATTACTCCTAACTCCTCCAATAAATTCTATCAAGATAACACATCAGCCTATTCATGGATTATAAATAAATAGTGGTTGAATATATTTAACCTCAAGATTACTTAAGACCTTAGCCAAGATAGAATTCAAAGATGAGGTAGGGGATATCATTGTACTCTTACATAGAGTTATAAGAAGATAGAATGTAAAGAACTACCAAGATTGGATGTACTAATATATCTAGGTAATCTAAGAAAATAAATAATACATTCATTGGTCTTAATTAATCAATGACTCCATTCACAAATAGTTGGTAGAAGTTTAAACTATTGACAAATTCTACATGACCTCCTACTCATATATGCTTTGGCAAAAGGAAGGGTACTCCTAAGGTTAAACATAGTGCCAGATCAAGTTTAAAAAGTTTATAATTACTATCTTCATCTCAATTTTGATTGAAGTAAACAAAAATTTCATATAGTTAATGATGCCTTTATATATTACATCATAACTATGTTTGAATAAGAACTAGGGAAGACAACATTTTCTAATGTTGCTATAACAGAGATTGTAAGTTGGGGATCATATTTCATCTAGTTCCATAATTTTTCCTATATCAAAGTTGGTGGTTTTAGTAGGTGTCCTTACACCCTTCCTAGGTATTTCAGTGATAAGTGGGTCCTAATGGAACTTGTAAGACAACTAGTGGAAAACCACAATTTCCTATCAAGTAAGCACAAGACATGTATACACTTCCCTATTAATATAGGGAGATATACATGCCCTTCTTTCTCCAAGGCTAAATGTGTAGAGGCATAAATGACTTGGATGACTTTGAGAACCCTTGATGCTAGGCCCTTTTATGATGTTACAAGTTTTCTTGCTAGTTTATTGGGCTCCTCATTTACTCATATTCCCTTTTATGAAGATTATTAGGAGGACATGCAGGATGAAGAAGAGGTTAGGTTGAGGGATTATTATATGATGTCCCTAGAATATATTAATAACTATGACATGACACCATTTCCATATGAGTTTGAAGATGAGGAACAACTAGTGGGTAGGGTATATTATGATAATCATATCTACCTCTAACCCCTTCCTTAAGTCAAGTGGTCTACACCCGAATCCTTTTATTTACTAGACATGACTACCCCAGTCATCAATAGAACTTTAAAATGGTTAAGAAGTAAGGGGTAAAGATAAAAAAAGAGATCATGAACATCATAGATAAGTTAAAAAAGGCAAAGGAGAAAGGGGTAGAGGTAGAAGCAATAGAGGGTTCCAATAGTGGTACCCAAGTAGATCAGGTAGTGGGACCAATCATCTCACACAAAGGGAAACAAAACTAGAAGGCCAAAAGTGTTACTTCTAGAACCTAAGTGCCATTAACCCAACCAATGGACCAAGTAGTATAAATTTATAAAGGGGACTTGACTATTATAACCCCTCTTCTTATTTCTACCATCTAACCTGTACAAGTAATTACTCCCTCATCTAGCCCACTAGTATAAGTGATCCCCTTAGAAATGATACAATCAACATAGTTGGTTATCCCAAATCCATCCTCACCTCCTTATTACATAATCACTTCTACCTCATTCCCTATGTCTACTACCTCCCCATTGATCACCAACACCACCTAGTAATACATGGCGATCAACTCAATCATTTTGACTATAGCCCTAATATCCACCACAACCATTAGGTTAGTAACATTTCCATCTTCATCTTCCATCATACTACCCTCTAATTATGATCTGACCATTCCATCCACACTACTAGATTCTTTTTTTACCTTGGACACCATCCTTCTACAAGTTCCTTTATTACCTCCACACATGCCTACCTTTCCACTTATGTTACTCTCAGCTTCCACACCCATTGAAAGCACATCCACTTAACCCATACAAATATCCTCACCTTTTACCACTCTCTCCTTAACCCAAAATCTCACCAAGGAAGTGGAAATAGAGAATCTCACTGACATAACTATGGCTAATCAACCCACCAATGGGGTAGATATATCCAAATCATCAACCAAAGACTCAACACTAATGATAGTGGTAGATATGATAATTATTATAGTAACTACCAGTGTGATAACTTCAATCACAAATTCATAGGTAATAGTGGCCATTGGGATAAAATAAGATTCATTGGTAGTCACTCCTAATTGGATTTCACAATCAGTGTCCAATAAGAAGAAGTAAATGATATCTCCTAACACCCTCAATTATGGTCTATTGGAAGCATCTAAATGACCAAATAGAGGTCCCAAGATTATGTCCAAAGTCTCTTATGATGTAACAAGAGAGAATTGTGTGGAGATAGTAGTTCCCTCGACTAAAAAATAGAAAGAAGGTTTAGCAATAGGGGATTACCAGGTATCCAAGGTGCACTTTGGTCATCTAATGAGAGAGGGACTGAAACATGATGTCTAAACAAGCATAATTTATCTCTTAGATAAAATGCATAATGACAAGGTCACCAAGGATGAATTAAATAACAAGTTAGTATAGTTTATGATTGCTTTGAAGGTCATAGACCTAGCACATCCTCTTGAACCAACCCATCAAACTTAATTTCCCCCTTAGTTCCCTGATAAAGAGACATTTGATATAATTATAGAGATTTCCATAATGGTAAGAGCTACAAAGAACTAGGTGAAAGAACTAGTCCCCAAAGGGAATAGGGTGATAAGGTTGGCAATTGATTATTGCAAGACACTAAAGGATGGATTTACATCTCTAAAGGTAGAAATAAACAAATATGAGTAAGAATTTGAAAGGCTAAATCTCTACTTTCCCAAGTTAGGTTCCATTAACTAGATAGAGAGATATATCCTCATATCCAAAAAGATACTCAAAAATCCTTTAGAACATGATAAGCTAGAGAGGGCATCTAAGTTCAAAATCAAAATACTTAGTGAAAGTATTGATAAGGCCAAGAGAACAAGTGGCAAGGCCACACATGTAATGTATGACATTGAATATTCAATTTGTAAATTGTCATGTGAGGTAGTAGATTACCAAGATAAACATCTTCCTATTTAGGTTGTCTAGGATAAATTTAAAGAGGTGATTAAGATGGCATCAACACATGACATAATTTTCAATTTAGATTCCATACACCAATTTATCAAGTATCACAACACACTTGATCAGATGGGCAAAGATATCCAAGTCTATATCTCTTCTTCCAGATAAATATCTGAGGTAATAGTAGAATGTGACATCAGTAATCTTTACATAATTGGTTCTTATGAAAAGTGCCTATAAGAAATATTGAGAAAATTTGATTCTTACATTGAGAAGATAAAATCAAATAAGTATAAGGAATCTTCTAATGTCACTGTCATTGATTAATTATTTAATTATTTGAGAATAATACATTCTATAAATTACAAATTTTGTAAGCTACATTGTAAAGTTGTAAGTTATAAATTGCAACTATCATTTTGATAGCTCTTAACTTTAATTTGAAAAATTTCTACTTGTAATTTTTAATTATCATCTCATCAAGTTTAAATTGAGAAAGTGCAACTTGTATTTTGAAATTTTATTTTTGACAAGTTGAATGACTTAAAAGTTGTAAAAGCTCACATTGTAATTTGCACATCCCTTTTTGTCAAGTGACTTATAAGTTGTAAAAGTCTCAACTTCAAATTACAAGTTAGGTTTTGCAAGTTATGTCTTAAAATATTCAAATATTGAAAAAAACATTCAATTTTTTTAAAAGATTGACCAAGTCATGAAGTTTCCTTTTGGCACCCCATTTCTTGGTGAGAGACTTCTTCAACTGAGCTCAAAGAGAGATGGTTTAAATGGAAGACTCTAACAGCATTTTTTCCTTCTTTAACACTTGACAAAGCACCTAGTTGCTTATAGATTCCTCTTTTTCCTTTTACTCCACCAAACATGCCTCTTCAAGCTAAAATTAGGACATTTGTATGAGCACTCCCTGATTTCTTGATATAAGAATAAGTGTAAAAGTTTTTGACTTCTTTTCTCTCAAGAGAATAATTTTTTTGTATAAATATGGTTCTCTTACATATCTCATGGATATTTTTAATTATATATAATTTTTTCTACTTTTGAGAAGTTCATCTACATGTTGTAACCTAGAGAATATCAATATATTGAAGTTTTGCCTTCCTTATTTTATGTTATCTTTGTGTATGTATGTATTTTTTTACATTTGTGAATGATATAAGTCTTATTTATTCATATAGAATCATTTTTGGTAATTATATTTCCCTTTTTAAATATTTTTAAGGAAAAATTAATAACTTTGTTCCTTATTTAATAAAATGTCTAATATTTCCTTTGATGTCATACTCCTGTAAGATTGTGTTTCAAGAGATTTCAATATATTATTATTCAAACTATGTTCAATCAAATAAAATAATAATTTCCATTAGAACCCTTTGGTGCATCACAATTTCCAATCTTAAAACTCCTTAAAAACTCTTTTCCTTATAAGTTAAAACTCTAGTTAGGAGCAAAATCATAAAGAAGTTGTAGTTAGAAGTGAATTGGTTATATATCAGTTGCACTAAGCTTAGTTAAAGGAATTTGGCCTTCTCTATAGGTTCACCTCAATTCACCAAGGTTATACAACTTGTATGTGATCCCATTGTGTCATTAGATTCATATATACAACAAATCCTACAAAACATAGCGTGTGCAAAATCTAATTGATAACATGTACTAAGGTTAATGTAAAAAAATCCAGAGGTGTGTAGGTAAAATAAGGCCAAGATGTAATATAAGAAAATCAAATTAGAACATGTAATAAATGTTAACTTAAAAAAATATATAATAACTATAAACATTTAATTAATATATATAGGAAATGTAAAATCATCAATAAAAAGAAACTAAGTAGAACATAGGTCAAGAAAAAAACTTTCTTGAAGAACTGAGTATTGGTAGGTTCCTTAAAGATGTGTCTTTCAGGTATCTTCAATCTATAAGTGTTAGGTATAAGGATGTAATTGACTAATTAAATACCCCACTACTTTTTGGATTACTTTCCCTCTTTGTCATGGGTGTAATCTAATTTCAACACTATGTCTTATTGTGACCAACATGGCCCATTTTCCAAAAAAAAAAAAATAGGGACCCATTTTACCCTAAAAATATTATATTTAGTTCCTATTGAATATGAATTGACTCTAAATTTTTTAATTTTTAATTCAAAAATGTTTTATTCACTTTTATTTTATGAATTTTGGCTTGGGACCAAAACATTGATTTGACTTAAAACTTTATTGATTAAAGTATTATACTAATCAAATCAATCAATTATTTTTCAATATTGTCAATTTTATAGAATGGAATATTTTGTACATTTATTCACCCAAGTTTCATGAGTTTTTCATCCTATTAGGTTATGCATAATCTTCCTAATTCCATGATGTTCTACCAAGTGTCATGATTTCAGCACATATCAAACAATTTGGTATCACAAGGTTTAAAAGTTATGCAACTACATGATTGCACAAGATCATGGCAAGTATCTTCATATCATTCAATCATTAGTTTGTTTTTAAGATAATTTCAAATTTTATGTGTTTTAACAACTACACAAGATCATGCCAAGTGTCCTCATCTCATTCGATCATGGGTTTATTTAGAAGATATTTTCAAAATTTATGTCATTGAATGACTACATGAGATAATTCCAAGTGTCCTCATCTCATTCAATAATGGATTTATTTGGAAGATGAATTCAAAATAAATATAATTAATTGAATGGATGAGATCATTCCAAGTGTCCTCATCTCATTTGATTGTGGGTTTATTTTATATCATAAAAATAAAATCCAAGAGACTACTTGAGTAAGTGATATCATGTCATATGTCCTCATCTCATTGCATCACACCTTAAAGTCACAATTGAAAGTTTATGATAACTAGTGACTGAATGATTAAATGAGATTATGATAAGTGTCACAATCTTGTTTGATTTCTAAAGCTATATCAAAGGGTTCAAGCCCATAAACTAATTAATTTCATGATATCACACCACATGTCAACATCTCACTACATAATGATGAACATAACAAAGGTATGATGCAATCAATAAATTCAATGAAACAATCTCACGTGGCTTCCCATATATTTTTAACTGCCATATGTCATAATTTGATTGGTCCACATGACTATTTTAGTAGATCAATTACCACTTATCATAACACATGTCATCATCTCATGGTTCCATCTATTAATGGGCCCAAGAGACCTATAAAAAATCAAAGATCAAGTGACCAATTATAAATATTCCATGTGTTAACAAAGATGTGTATCAAAGATAAGAGGCTCAAAATCAGTGTTAGAGAGATAAGTGTAAAAAAGGGTAATGAATATATGATGACTAAGCAATTAAAAATGGCAAAAAAGTGTCATGTGTTAAGAGAACCCTTGAAAGATAACATCATCAAAATAAATTCAAATTTTATGGATGGGTGACAATGACCATTATTTTTAATTAATTATCGCTAATGGAGAATTTGAGAAATGAATTTACAAAGCAATCAAATTGATTATATCCAACATCCCTAAGTCAAATCAAATTACATTTTCCAAATTATTAGCTATGAATTATTGCACAAAGCTCTATAGCAAACAAAAAACTCTAAATAACTAAAATTTTGATATAGAGCTTGAATTATTCAAAAATGGATGCACAAAACCAAGAGCTAGTGCCATTAATGTTCTAATTTAGAACCAAGAAAGAATTTAAAGATTTGTATTTCAACAAGACCACTCTACTTGGAGCATTCAAGAATTACACAACAATTTACATGGAGGTTGAAACTATCTACCCTTACAAATATGAAGATAACTTGTCCCTTGATAAAAGAGAGTATATTGATGACCTATTGGCAATTAAGTTGGTCAAAATCCATAAGGATACAGTAAAATCATAGATATTTCCCTATGTTAATCTAATTTTCAATGTGTTTATTGTGGGTGCTTTTACTAATGCCATCTTCCATAAAAACAATAATGCCTAGCTTATAGCCTATGTAGAAAGTTTAGTTTTTGGGAATTTTTAAAGGCTTCCACCACCAAATTCATTATATAACCAAGTAGTATTTAACTAATGCTTCCAAAAATTCCATTAGAATCACCTTGAAATAATGATCCTTGAATCCAAACAAACTTGTCAAGAATAGGAAAATACCAATTTCTTGTCCATGGCATTGTTTAATATATGAAGAAATTCAGGGACTACATTCTCAAAAACAAGGTGCACATAATACATGGGCCCCCATCAATAACTCATGTGGATAAGGTATGGGTCCCATTATTATGTATAATCCTATAAGGTTAAAACATTCCCCACTAGGAGAAATTGTAATTTTGAATCTGAAAGCATAGAGGCAACACATGCATGACTAGCTAGATGCCCATTTTTACATATTTTGTTACCTAGTAGATGTTATATGTGGTACTCTCACTCAACCAATATTAATCCCTAGGAACCTAGAGGGTTGAAAATAATATGTGATGATTTAAACCATATCCACATCTACAAATATAGGGATCACATGTAGGTAATTATAGACAACTTATACCTAATGGTCTATAGATCCATCAATGAACAACCTCTGCCTAGGTTGTCAGACCAAATTAAAATATCAATTGAAAAAATGGGGGATTATTGGTTCTATCTCAATTACACAGTTATAAGGATTGAGGGCACTTTAGTATCCACTTTCTTATTACCAAGGCTTGTATCAAATAAATTAGTCAAACAAGAGATATATTACTAGTTGTTTAATAGTTTGGATGACAATTTGAAGAAGGCAGGGTTGGATAAATACCATAAAACACCTCTCAATATTGGGAGACAATAGTTTCAAAATTGGTATTAGTTAGCCAAAACTTCAAATCCCAGGGCTCGTTAAATTTTGGATTGGTTGACCTCAAATGGTGGGACCATAGAAAGGTCATAAAACAATAGATGGGGAAATTATCTAAGTAATTTAGGTATAACTATGGTCACCATGAATATGAAGATGACTCAATATTCCTCAATGTTTAGGATGATTCAGAAGTCTACATGGAAATGTGAAAAGTCTAAATGTCCATAAAAAATACCCAAATGATATAGTATGACCCAACTATACTAAGATATGATGTTTTTAGAATTGAACAAGAAGAAAAGGACTTTGATCAAGTTGGGAAAGGACTAGAAGAGACTAATGAATGATTGAGGGCAAGCATCCTCATGAATTTCCTGATGCCATAGGAAGTAAATCAACCATTGATAGAAATAAGGAACCCTCCTAAATTCATAGTTACTTTCACTCCATTTTCTTTAGTAGTTTTTTCATTCTAAGTTCCAATCACAATATGATCTTCTTTTCCTCTTTATTTACTAATGATGACATATCCACCAATTAAAAATTATGTGACAAGATATCTCCCTCCTTCCCTGCAAGCTTCAGATGATATAGAGATAGAAGAAGTAGAGTAATCTTCAGATGATTAGGAAGAAGATCAAAGTCTAGAGATTATATATGGAGAAGGTCTAGGGCCAAGCACATCATTTGATATTTTTTAGAAGGTATCCTTGTAGAGTGATTTTTTGGTTATAACTTTTACACCTCCTAAAACATAGAACATTGATCTAGAATAAAAAAAAGAAGTAGAACGAGAAACTATTATATCCATTACTATAGTGGGTTATTCAACTATTATAGTTGGCCCACCTATGATCACTTTGAAAAATACTTCACAAGGGTTGTCTCAAGTCACCATTTATCTTATATCTACATTAATTCTACCAATTATCATAACTCTAGATTCATCTGATTCATCTGGTATGATAGGTATTAAAAGTATTGATTCTTTGATAGCCAATGTTACTTCTACTAGTTTTGTGTCTGTTGTGTATACTTATATCAAAATTATTTAAAGATTATAACTTAGGATGCCATTACAAAACCAACTCTCCCTCTTCTTGACTTAGGTACCATGGTGGCTAATCCCATGTTTTGAAGGTCTATAATCACAAACGATTTTTGGCACATAACCTATGCAGGCTAATATCCTCACCCAATTGGCTATTTATATTAATTAGGTTACCTTAGTAGGTTCCATAATTTTTTCAATTAAATAATCCCTAGACCTCAACAAATATGTCTTCAAGACACCTTCTCAAACCAAGATCCCTAAATAGAAGATGCTCATTCCACTTTCCCTTCACTATCTACGTCTCCTCACCCCACTTCTTCTCCGCCCTTCATGTTCATGTCACCTTTGCCAAGTGCTTCATCTCCTTCCAATATCATGCCACCTCATCAATCTAATCCTCCATCTTCCTCTACCCTCATTAGTCCACCATAAACCACTCCATCCACTAACATTCAGACCTCTTCCCAAAATCTCCTAGTGACTCATGCATGGATACAAAATATGTAATCAGAGCAGTCAACTAGGTAGGATCTAGTGATTACTAAGGAACCAAGACCAAATATATATTTTGATGCAGTATCAAATGAGCTTAAATGAGTAAGGAAAAGTATGATTACTACTAGAGGGAAGCCTACATATTTTTTTAGTGAAAAATAAATATTCTCCCTAACAAAAAAGATAAAAACAAAGCCTGAAGAGGTGGATAATGGTAGATGCTACTATGGGAATACTAAATAAAATGTTTCATGTTCTTTGGTAGACTAATAAAATATTAGATGCACAAATCAAAATAGATATTGCAAGAGACATAGTAGACAATGTTCATAGTTTGTCCAAAACCCTCTATTACATTATATACTTTATCTAACAATGCAGCGATGAGTCACAGCCATAATAAAACAATGTGGTGAATTTTTATATAGTAAATAATCAGTATTCTAAACTAAATTTTAATTATAAACTTGCTAGATATAATCAATATCATCACCATAACTTGTTATAGCTCCTAGGTATTGATTTGGCTCATAATTTTGTGATGGCCAAGAGGACTTAATTCATGGAATGGCACAAACAAATGCAAGACTTAGTTGGGAAAATTACTATCCAGGAGTAAAATTTATTCCATATCCCTAGTGACATGTGCATAATTGGTATATACACTCCATAAGGGTAAGTGGTCACCAAATCTTTATTTGACAACCTATTCAGAACTACTTCCAATAGTCTTAATATAGAAGTTGAGAGCATAATTTTTAGTAGTGGTAACCAAGTAATATAGTTAATTGTTTTTCTATGGATAAGGTAGAATAATATTAATCATTAAGTACTTATTTCAAGGCCTTAATGAAGCTACATAGAAATTTTATGGACAAAACTTCCATATTATTTAAAATCTCTATCATCAATTTTGAATCCATTAAGCTAGATTTTGCAACATGTGAACTAAGTATGAAAGGCTAAATAAATAAGGAAAATCAGTTGCTTAGGTAGGATATTTATTTGCACAAGATCAATTTTTGATGACTAAGTCATCTTTTCTAAAATATATAAAATTTTACAATCCCACATGGCCAGTAATGGTGACCGTACCTCTCATCCCTAATCCTTTACATGTACAGTCAAGACTAATTGTAGTTACAAATACAATAATGTTTTCATGGACTTTAGTCACCACATTAATGAAAGGATTGCCTACATCGATGTCCCCTATTTATAATTTTTCACAACCATCAAATTTAACTAAAAATAAGTTAAGTTAAATCACAATTTCAACTACCAGTGCCACTCAGACTCTATGACCAACAACTGGATTTGCTTTTGGATCAAGTTATCTATGTATTTATACATGGAAAAATAAATAGGATAATAATTTTTAATATATTATAAAATAAATAGAGTATGCATGATTAGACAGTTTTATTTTATAATTTAGACAAGTTTCAATGATTATCTCATCTAGGAATTATATAAACTTGTCTTGTGTCTATTATTTTTGAGAAGAAATTTTGGCAATTAATGAAAGTGAAGAAAAATTTTAGAACTATTCTATGAGTTTGTGTGAATGTGTTTTGCTCATCCAATTTTATGTGTCTTACTGAGAAATTACATTAAATTAATATAATCTATAATGTGATGTGTGATTGTTTGTTCTATTATTATTTAGATTAAACAAATCATTAACTTAAATGCTCATTGGCTATTGATCATACATGTTATTGGTTAGAGGTAGGGATGTGCTATGTAGTCTAGTTCTAACCATATCTGTATTGACGATTATTGAGTATATTACAAATTAATTCCATTAATTATTAACTATTTTTACATTTCAACTATGTTAATGATAATTTGTAGTAGGTACTAGTTATTAGACATTTGCTTAGCTTAAGATAGAGTAAATTAGCTTGGAAGGTTTTATTTCTAGTTGAGCCATAGATCCCTTTATTTTCTTCCCTATCTTTCCCTCTTTTTTTTTATTTTTTTATCATGTCCATATTTTGTTAAATCCATCCACCTCAAGTATATTTTGGACTCATGTCATATCTAAACCATCCATGGTTGATAACCACTCAGTGCACTGTTAGTCCAACACATAGTTATTTATAAAATTAAGACCCACTACTCATGCCTTGGAGTGAAATCATTTGTCAATCCTAAAATTTTAGGGATATTCCTATAATAACCCTTGGTGTGCATAAAACCCACATTAATAGGTCTTTGACATCAAAAGTTTGAAATTTTTACATTCTTATTATGTTATTTAAAAATGCATTTTTTGTATTCATGGTTATGTTATAAAGCACTCATACATCACTCATATAGTAAGTCTCAAGTGTGAAGGTGGGATTCAGGAAACTCTTAATTGGGAATGATGTCATGAAGATAAATATGCAAAGAAGATAGCTATAATTCTAGTGGTAAGATGGCTTTAAAAATGTAAAATAAAGAGAATGGTGTTACCCCATTGGAAATACATATACCAGTATGATAAGCCCAAAGTGTAATATATGGCTTGAGATTCCAATCAAAATGAGTTCATTAATTTACTTTTGTAAAATATTGTTAGGGATTTTATAACCGGATTCTACTTGGCCATTACATAAAGGTTGATAAGGTGTGAAAAAATAATGTGTAATTTGGAATTTAGCACAAAGTTTCTAAATGTCTTTTTTTTAAAATTTCCACCTTTATCAAATATGATGGTGTGAGGAATTTTAAAATTACATATGATCTAACTAAGGATAAATTTGGAGATAATGACATTGGTAACATTAAAAAAGGACATTTGCTACTGATATGATCAAAACAACCCTAGATTGGGTGAGACTTCTAGATCTTCCCTTGGAATATTAGGATGAGGAAGTGATCATCTGGATAGTGAATACTTTTGGTCACTTCATTTCTTTGGAAAATACTACCAAGAATAAGTCAAGGTTAGTATTTTCCCACTTTTATGTTAGTGTATATATTAACAAATATCTACCAAACACCACTACTCTTGAGTCTAAATTTGGCCAATGGACTCAACCTATTCAGTATGAGAATGCCATGATATTTTGTTATAACTATAATAGAAAAATGCACCTCATAACTCAATGTAAAGTAAAGAAAAAGAGCATTAGTGCTCTGAAAATCCAAACTAATGGAGTTGAGGAGGACTATCCTTTTAGGGAGGACATCTTAAATATCATTAGCACCCCCCAGAAAGAGAATAATGAGGATAAGGTAAGGGAAGAAGATAGAGGCTTGTCTGGGGACATAGTGAAGGAACCCTAGTTCTCCACCTCTCAAGGAGAGGATTTGAAGACCCTAATCATTGAGCTTGGTATGAAGGAATAAATAACTATCCAAACCAATGTGATAACCCCATCCTTATTAGAGGAAGGGGATATACACTAGGAGGCCAAGGTTAGTGTTGACCTATATTCAAGGAGTTCTGAGTTGTATAATGTTGATAATGGTAGGGAATATATCCTTAAAAGGATTGGAATCCCAATCAAAGGGGAAGGAACTAGTAGCAAACTACAAGGTTTCACTTCACCAGGAAATAATTCACTTAATCTAACCCCTAGAGTGGGGTCTAGTAAGACTGATAAGGATCTAAACTTTGGGAATTGGACCACTGCTAAAAAGAAAGGAAAAGGTCAATCAAGGAAAATTGTTGATGTTTGGGTGGATTCCAAAGTAGGAAGACCCACCCAAAGAGAAAATAGATAGAATATTGTCAATAAGGACATTATTATGGGCAGATAAAGGACTCTGGAGATAGGCTCTAAGAAAGTCCCATAAAAATGAAGATTATTTTGTGGGATATTATAGGTCTCAATAGCCCTCAAAATTAGTTCCTTGTTAAGAACTTCATTTATGATAATAAAGTTGATATCCTCTTATTGTAGTAAGTCAAGATGGAAGCTGAAATATTTTAACGTATTGTGAAATAAATATGGCCTAACACTAAGTATTGTATAAGTGATGCCTTGGGAGATTCAAGAGGTATTGTCACTATGTGGAATAGAAATGTGGTGAAATGGGGTCTCATTTCTAGATGCAAGAATAGTCTGTGTGTTGAGATGGTTACTCAAAATAAATCTTGGAATTTAGTCAATATTTAAGCCCCTAATCAAAGAAATACTAGAAAGTAATTTTGGGATCTCCTTTCCACTCTAATATGGAGAAATAAGGAAGATTTTTGGATTCCTATTGGTGACTTCAACACCCAACTTTATCCTTTAGAAAAGATTGGTGATATTTTAGACTACACTAATAGTATCGCTAACTTGGTTGAGTTTCTCAATAACATAGGTCTCATAGACCTAAATCTTTAAGGATAATATTTCACTTGGTATAATAGAAGGAAAGGTGAGAAATTAATCCAGGTTATATTGGATAGGGTGTTAGTCACCTCTAATTGGACTACACCACTAACTATCTTCTTGAAGCCCTTCCTAGGATGACCTTTAATCACAATCCCCTCCTTTTATCTTGAAAGGATAGAGAGAATAAGGGCCTTTTCCCCTTCAAGTTTAAATTAATGTGGATTTAACATCTAGGATTTAGAAATTAGTTGGCTAGTTGTTGAAATATCACTATCCAAGGATCTCCCATGTTTAGGTTGGCATATAAGCTAAATATGGTGAAAAACAAGGTCAAAGGTTGGAACAGGTATACCTTTGGAAACATATTTAAGAACAAGTGAAGACATCTACTAAACTTATTGAAATTTAGATATTGATGGCCAATGGAGACATCACTAATGACATGTTTTTATAAGATGATTCCCTAATAAAGGAATGGAGTGAACTATTGAAAAAGGAGGAAATATTCTAGAAGCAAAAATCTAGAATGCAATGGCTCTAGAAGGGGGATAAAAATACTACCTTCTTCCATCAATCCACCATGAGACATAAGAAGAGAAATATCATAATTAAGTTAATGGATGAGAATGGATCTCTCATCTAATCAAATATTCAAGTAAGGTAGGTAGTTGTCACCTATTTTCAAAAATTCCTTGTTGTTCAGGACAAAATGGAGAAGCTAGAGCTATTATCCCTACCTAACTTAATGTTGAAGATAATAATCTCGTTATAAAACCTATGGCTAAAGAGGAATTACATGCTTTCCTATCTTTTATGGGTGATTTCAAGGCCCCAAACCTTGATGGTTTTCTTTTAGCTTTTTTCCAAGAGTTCTAGGAGATATTGGGATAGGATGTTACTAAGGTAACTTTAGACTTCTTTAGGATTGGAAAATTACTGAAACAGGTTAATCACACCTTCATAGCACTTGTTCCTAAGAAAATATATCCTATTTGTATGGGGAACATTAGGCCCATTAGCCTTTGTAATATAGTCTACAAGATATTGTCTAAGATCTTGGTTTGTAGATTATAGCCTATCGTAGACTACCTAATCAATAATAGTCAGAAGGGGTTTGTCTTAGGTAGACAAATCTTGGATGTTACCATATCCACTCATGAACTTATTCATTCCATGGAGAGAAATAATCAACTTGGGATGATCTACAAATTAGACATTTCTAATGCTTATGATAGAGTGGATTGGGACTTTCTATTCAAAATCCTTGAGAAAATGGGATTCTAAGACAGAACATTACATCTTATCAAAACTTGTGTAACCACTATTAAATACTGTCCTTATCAATGAAGTCTCTAGGGGTTTTTTCAATTTTGGTATAGGTCTTAGGTAGGGTGACCCTTTGTCCCCTTACCTATTCATTCTTATGGCTAAGGATCTAAGTATGAGTTTTATGAAGATACACATATCCTAGGAGATTAAAGGTATTAAACTTGCTTCAACAACTGATCCCTAACCATTGTGTTCTTTGCATGAAGGAGGAAGAGTTATTTTCCCATCTACATTGTGAGTTCTCATGGAAGGTTTGGAGCATTGTTATGTAGAGTCCTGGAGTCTCCTGGAGCATGAATCATGATCTCTCAAATATCATAAGGTGTTGGTTTCCCCCATTTACTCATCTATATACAAATAGATATGGGCTCAAATCCCCCTATATTAGCTTGGGGACTCTAGAAGGAATGAAACAATAGGTTATTTAGATATAAATCAAAATCTCCTAAGTAAATATTTTGTATGTTTGCTAAACTGCTATAGGAAAATATCACTGATAGCACTTTGAAAATTGTTGAATTTCTTCCCAATAAGCTTGAAGATAGTATTATCAATTAGTGGTGTATCCCAGCTCACATCTAGAAAATTGATAAGTCTAAAAGGATTTCTTGTGCTTCTACCAAGTGGCCTCCCCCTGTTATTGGTTTAATGAATTTTAATTTTGATGGAGATACCAAAAGTAACCCTAGTCAGGCAAGTGGGGGTGGAGTCCTAAGATCTGATAAGGGGGAGATTGTAGCTACTTATGTTGGAGGGTTGGGGGAAAATTCTAATAATGTTTATGAGGCTATGGCCCTCCTCTAGGGTCTTAAGGTGGATTTTTCTATCTGTATTAAAAACCTCCTAATAAAAGGTAATTTCAAGCTTATCATTGATGTTGTTAAGAAGAAAAATAGGAAGGGCTGGCATATTGTTGACATCATTCTAGATATAAAGAAACTCCTTTTTGGCTTTGAAGGATTTGAGATTAAGAATATCTATAGGGAGGGTAACCAATTGGTGGATGCTATGGTGAATATAGGTATCAACCTCTTCCCTAAAAGGTGCTTGAGAAAACTCAACAATCTACCTATAAATGTTAGAGATTGCCTTCAAATGGAGGGACAACCTTACTCTACCCAATGACCCTCTTAAAGAAATATTGTTTTGAATATATTTGCATATATATTCTAATATGTGGATCCTTGACAGACATTTTCCATCAGAAGGGGCAAAAAGAGGTTGTCACTAGTATGGCTAAGATGACATTTGAGTACACTTTAGATGATAGGAATGGACACATTAGTAAAATTTAGATCACCAAAAGTTTGAGCCAAGTGCTTAACTATCACATGAGGTTTTATCAAATCTTGGCAGCATATTTTCTAGTCAATAGCCTACATAAGCTTCATTATGCTTTTAATTATTACTTGATTAGCATGAATGATTTAAAGAATGAGATTAGGTATTTGAGAGGCATTAAGAGTTATTTTAATGATGAAAAGCACATCATTATTTCTAGACATTTTTGCATCAAGCTACATAATCCATGGGTGTTAGGGTTTGCCCTATGCAATATTTTCCCAAACATTATGAATAATTTAACTATGGGTGGTGAAAAAATCCAAAATAAACCTTTATCTTTCATAGATTCTAAGGTCCATGCCATGCTATGGAGTATTTTCTATGAGGAAGGTATCACTCTGCTCCTGGAATGCATCAATGGCTTTAATAAAAATCTTTTTATAAATTTTTCTATGTCTTGAGATGAGGATCATAAAGTCCAGGCTGGAAAAATTAATTTTTAAGTTAACAAGGATACTAAAGCTAAGGACATAGGTCTAGTATTTGAAGGGAAAATTCTAAAGAAACAAACTAAATTCTAGGACCCTAAAGGCATGAAGAGAATTTTTAGATAAGGTGAGTTGTCAATTCGACTGCAGGGTGACTTCGACAGGGAAAGCCTCATCAACCCTTAGGATAAGATTTTTTTATTATTATGAAATACATTACCTTGGAGGGTAGGTTCAAGTGTTTTTACCACTATCATTTTGCTTTATTGAACTATTTATGTCATAAGGTGCTTGTTAATTTCTAGTTTTATCTCTTGTCATCTCTGGAGTCTTATGTGAAGATTGCTAAGAATGTGATTAAAATTAACCCTACTATTATAGTTATCCCACTTCACCAAGGCCTATTTTTTTGTCTTTACCATTTCCACCTAGAACTCTATCCACCTAAGCCCATTAAATCCATTCTAGTGGATGACAATAATGATAATGAGTCAGATGATAATATACCTTTAAGTGTTAAGTATGACAACCTTGGTAGTAGCAAAACCACTAGCCCTATTTTGAAAGATTCCCCAAGCCCTATCAGTACTTTCCATAACCCCAAAGACCCAGTCAAGAAGAAAGACTCTAAGTTCCCTCTTGTTTCCCAAAAGATTAACCTTTTTCTACAGGGCCCCTTTCTTTTGGTACCCACAAGTGGTGAAACAGGATCCCAAGGCCAATCACAAAAAGTGGTACCTAAGGTTTTATGTGATTTGAAAAATATCCCATCCCACTCAAGCAAAAAGTATATTAAAGGACATATTGGTGTGTACTCTACACCTGGGAAGTTGGGCAAGAAAAAAGTCAAAAAAAAATTTGTTGATGAGAAGTAGGAAAAGTAAGTTGTGGACAAAGGGCACTCCAAACTCTAGAAATAAGGAGATGATGTTGTTGAGAAGGAAAAGGATAAAGAATCCCATGGGATTACTATGAAGAAGCTGAGAATTTAGAGGTCAAGTAGATTGGGGGATGGAAAAACCCCTGTGTTGAATATTGTAGACTATTATTTGACCTCAGATCTAGAGAATGTGGTGGAGATCATGGAGGTCAAATTGAATCCTGATCAACTAATGGAATAGGAGGGCACCAAATATTTTTAGGAGTTAAATAACTCCTTCTATGACTTTGATAAGGAGGACATTGAGTCCTTGGAAATCCCTAGGATAGATTATGCCAATGAAAAGATTTACTATAATTGCATTTAGCTCAAGAAGGACATGGAGGACATGAAGAATGGGATGTTCTCTCTAGAGAAAAAAATGAAGGTACTTGTTACCATTTTCTCCAAAGTGATTCATCAAGTTGCTACTTCACTCGTTGTCCTACAGGATGCTCAAGATGAGAAGGTGGACAAGCATGGTAAGGTTGCTAGTAAGGAAGAACTCTTGGGTTTCTTCAAGGATGATTAGAAGGATATGTTTAATTATAATTGTGTTCTTTTTTTGTTTTTTGTTTTGGTTCTTTTAATGCTTTTATGTTAGTCTACTATTTGTTTATTGTTGCTCTATTGTTTATGGCCACTAGCCTATTTTACTGCCCCTAGTGCATTTTTTAATATGGATTTATACCCTTGTTTGTAGCTTATCAATATCAAAAACATTAAAAAGGGAATTTATTCTACCCACTTGGTAAAGTAATCATTGGTATTAATAATAAATGCATGGCCATATTTTTATAAAGGTAAAATGATGATGAGATTTAATCCCCACAGATAGAATGGTTAGCCAGATTCAAGGTTTTAAAGCTCAACTAGAAGAGAATGAATAAGATCATCATGGAGCTGGAAATGAATACAATTATTTACAAATGTGATGGCATCCTTTTCAAGAGTGAGCCATTTATCCCATATATAGGCATTTATGAGTTGTAGCATGTCCATTGCAAATGCCCCCATGCACTTGCTCATGAAGAGAAGAGAAATATTCTTGTATAACACAATGGAGTAAGGTGACTTTATAATTATTATAGTAAAGGAAATTATGTATAATAATTAATTTACATGATTTATTTTAGATTCTATTCTTTTCATTATATCAAACTTAGGAGGATAGGTGTGATGATGGATGAATTGGATGATGTCATTATAACACAAGCTGTGTCAAGTAAAAATAATCTCTCTGTGGAAAATAAACTAAGCATCCTTAGGTGCTAGAGTATATGGATATTTCCTCATGTGGATAAGGAATTATGAGTTATGGTGTGCCTGATGAGAATGAAAGATACAAGTTGAAGAAGCAAGAGAGTTGACTATAGCAGTTTGCTCTCGTAGAATTTCCTTAATGGTGAAAGACAAACTATTTATTAAGACTAGTAGCAAGTTGATGATATATTATAAGTTTTTAATTTTTTCATTGATAAATGTCAATTATTTAGTGACATATAAGTTGTAAATCACATAAATTATTTAATTAGGAAATATCTAAATTGATGGATACTTGCATGCCAAGGATGAGAGATTCATATTCAACCATGTTGTTAGTAAAATCAAAAGTCAATTGAAAAACCTAAAGAAATGATTTTTCCATAAGGATCAACCAAGACACAACCTACCCCAACTCTTTAAATTCACTTGGCTCCATCGGAGTGGAGTGTCCAAGTATCCTCATGCAAATCAATGGTGACCTCAATTAATTATTCTAAGGTAGCTTTCATAGATGGCTTAGACTTAGAGACTAACATTTCAAGTTCTTTAAGGGCCTTATCCTTGAGATCAACCATGAAATTATGGAAGTAGTCTTTAAATGAACCATATTGATTTATGCCTTTGCTCAAAAGGACATCCTCATAAATAAGTGTATCTTAAAGGTGTCATTGAGCTAATATAGTTGTAACAATAAGTTAATTAGTGATCACTTAGAATTTAAATATTTTTTATTGATAATCCGGTCATATTCTATCAAGACTACGATCCATTTTCCAATTTTATCTTCAAAAAATAAATCCTTGGATAATAAATTTCAAAGGGGATTGAAATGGACTATGACATAAGTAATCTAAAAAAGCATATAGTGTCGAATATTTTTAATGGTAAAGTAGATTTTGAGGTATTCATTCTCTAATTTTGTGTAGTATGTCTCATATTCTATCAAATCATGAATAATTTAGTAATGTCATATTATATGACTAATTTAGTAATGGCATATTATTTATCAGATTCATCTCGTTGTCCAAGCATTGCTCCTATTGAGATGGGGGTAGATGATGCATATAAGATGAGAGGAAAATTATTAGAAGGTGGTCATGAATTAGGAGGAAGTAAATATTTATTCATGTTATCAAGATCCTATTGACAAGCATCAATCCATTCAAGTTAAACACCTTTCTTGAGAAGGGAGTTTACTGAATATATACAGTAAGCTAATTCAGGAATAAATCTATGCATTTACCCAAGATTTTGAATATAGGTGAAAATGTCAATAATGGATGAAGGTATAGGAATGTTAAGAAAAAATTTGATCTTATAATGATCCACTTCAATCCTTTTTAAAGAGACCAAAAATCCTATAATTTTTCCAAAGGTAACATCAAAAACACACTTAAGATGATTAATCTTGACTTTTTATTTAATGAGGCAATCAAATATGATAATTAGGTCATGAAGATGATTTTCATGATGATTGTATCTATCCATAAGTTTAATTACATAGGTTTTGAATATTTCACAAATGAGATCATGAAAAATGGGGGTCATTACATCTTAGTAAGTTACACTAGTATTTTAAAGGCTAAAAGGCATATTAACATAGTAATATATTCCCCACATCGTAGTAAATGTAGTCTTATATTGATCCTCAGGTTCAATGTGAATCTAATTGTATCCCAAAAAATTATCCATGAGATAAATCATGTCATAGCTAACTATGGAATCAATAATAGAATCAATGGAAGGTAGAATGAAATTAACCTTAGGGAATACTAAGTTAATATTACAAAAGTCAATACAAATTTGAAGGATCATAATGACTTTCTTATGAACATGTACTATCTTGGAAACACATTTGAAGTAATCAATAGGTCTAATAAACTTACCATCTAGGATCTTAATGACTTATTTGTGACATAAATTAGAAACCTCATGATGGAACTTCCATTACTTTTGGTACACATGTTTTATATCTAGCTAGGGTCTATACCTGGCATATCCTTGTATGACCAAGAAAATCCATCATAATATTTTTATATAAATACATTGTATTTTTCCTTCTCTTTAGGTTCAATTTCTTTAGTGATAAGGATGGATTTGGGATTGCTAGCTATACCAAATTTAACTACTTGAGTTTCTTTGATAATCTTTACTACTTGAGTTCTTTTTAGGAGGTGCTTCAATTTTTCTAGATGGGGATTATTTCATATCTTGAAATTATTGCATGAGAAATTTCTAACGATCTGGTTATTTTCTCATGAGTCCCATTATTTATACATGCAAATTAATTACAAGCCTATATTTTTGTCATTTATTGTAACTTTGTACATATAGATTATTGATAGTAAATGAGGCATCTATTGGTGGATTTTACTCAGATATTTCCCTATTTTGATATATAAGTTTGTCTATTGATCATTTTTTCTTACCACTTTATCATGGGGATCCCTAGTTTTGGTCTTTTTCCCCTCTTGACAAGTCTGGAGTAACTAGACAGGAGTAGTTTGTGTCCCTATCCATCTAATGGGGACTTGTCTAGGTGTATTTTTTTTTAAATTAGGGGAACATCATCTTATTCTATTTTTTTATCATTTTTTCTTATCTTATGTTGAATTTTACATGCCAATAGATCCTAAATTCAAAATCAAAACATTTATAAATACAAGGCTACTCTAAGGCATTAAGATGGTTCTCTTGACTCTCAAAAATTATTCAAATGTTTTCATGTTCTATTTATAGGTTTATTGAATCAGTATTGAAGTTTGAATCTTCATATTCATATATGTAACAATGGTAAATATGATAAAAAAACATTTATATTTGCATTCATAATTCCACACACAAACGTAATTGGAAGAGCTACATTTGAGTTTGAAACATCTTTAGAGTATTGGAAATATATTACCTGTGCTTGGTGTTTTAATACGGATTAACCAAGTTCAGTCTAACCTAAGCCCCTTTTTCAATCCCCCTCCCCTCCTAATTTAATTCTAATTTGGTTTATGTGTAGTAAGTTAGGGTTTGGTCATTACAAGTATTTTGCATGATGTTTCAGGTTTAAGGACACATCCATGGCTTTAGTTAATGTATGTGAAAGTTTTGAAATAATAAATTCTATGTTATGCTCAACTGGGATGAGTCTAAGATCAATGGACTTGGGTGCACTATGTTACTATCTACCTACTCTTATCATGTCCAAAAATATCATTTGTCTCTGCTTCTAATATATCATCTATAGGTTTCTACTTTATTTATTATGTTTATAATTTGTCATAGTCAACTAGGACAATTCTGTAGTCAACATGCTCAGGTGCACTTCACCATCGTCTACTCATAATAGACCTATCTAGATTTTATTTTTGATTTTGTTCCCGATATAAAACCTACAGTCACCTCTCCTATTTTTCACAACTAAATAATCAAAAATAGTCAACGGTATTTATATGTGAGCTAATTATTTTGCCTTCTTAGTACCTTTCCAAAATATATTTTTTTATATTTATCATCTTGTCAAAATTAGAATAATTAATCATTTATTCATCTCTTTCATTTTGATATTTCCAATTTTACACATATAAACATCAACTCTAGCATTTTGGTATTTCCAATGTTACGCATATATACATAATTAACACTTCTCAAATTCACACTAATGTTTTATAAAAAATAGGGTTAAACATATTGGTGAACCCAAACCTTTGTTTTTGAGCCTTTAATTTCTTATTTCATTTAACTTTTGCTTTGTTTTTTTATCAAATGTGTTCCGACTAGAGACACCCCATTTCAACTGCATCTATCTTTAAATTAAACCTCAAATTAATTTCTACCAAATTGTGCAAAAATCCTATAATTCACTAAAACACCTGAATTCATCTTCACATCAGACATAAATACCCATAATCATGTTGATGCTTCCTTATTTTGGGTATTACCCTAATGCAATGATAACCTCCTACAGATTCATCCCCAGTCAGGTTACAACCAAACATATTGACATTTTAGACCAATTGAGTGGGGCACTTAACCAACTTCTAGAAAAGGTTAAAAGCCTAATCAAATTTATGTAATTGATTAAACCCAATTAAGTGCTTAGTTAAGTAATCCATGTGTAATTAATTGATATCTAAAATTGGAAATTTAAAAATGCAAAATATTAGGCCTTTCCATCATTAGTTTTATGAGTTGTCAAGTACTCACAAAATATCTAACAAATATCTATATTTATGAGTCATGTTTATTAATTAAAGAATATTAATTACATTTTTTACTCAAGCTCCACCACACATTTCATTTTTTATCCAAAGGCCATAATATATTTACCTAACCTATAAATAAGAAAGCCCTCACTCTCTTTCAATAAGCTCTCAAGATAAAGTTATAATGTTAAATTGTTAAGAGATAGCTTCACATGCCAAGCCAAGCCAAGGCCATATACTAAGTGGAGAAATGGAGATGATGCTAGAGCACCAATGATGAAGAACCATTGCTCACAATCTAAGCTCAAGCTAAACATCATGCTAACAAGTTCTTCAAACTTTCAAGAAAGGTAAAAGTATTTATGTGTCTTCTAGTTGTAGTTGTTTTTCTTTGTTATTTAGCTCCCCCTAGATCCTAGGATTAGAAATATAGCTTTATTTGATTTATTTTATAATTTTACTAATAAAGAGAATCCAACCTCATTTCCTTTGGATTACTTGCTACATAATGGCATGCCCAATGGGATGACACACCCCATAAGCACTAAGGGATTAATATTAGACTTCTAAAATCCAAGAAATGTTCACTTACAACTTTATTTTTTATATTTTTGGCCTTAAAAGTCTATTTTCTTGTGTTTGGTTGTCAACTTTATTCTTTAGGAAATTCCAACTATGAAACTAGACTACATGATAATACCACTTGACTATTTATTAGTTTATAGGAAAACCATCTTACAATTATGTCACTCAACTATTCATTAGTTTTTAAGAAAACCCTCTTATGATTATCACTCGATAGCTTTTCCATTGCTTGGTAACTTTTCCACTGCCCAACAACTTTACTGTCAATCAACAATATCACTATCTCCTAATAGCTTTTCCATCACCTAACAACTTTTTCATTGCCCAACAAATTTTCCATCACCTGATAGCTTTACCATCGGCCAATAGTGTCACCATCACTTGACATCTTTTCCATCACTCAGTAGCTTTTTTATCACCTGGTAACTTTTCCATCGATTGGTAGATTTATCATTGATTAATAGCATCACCATCATTCAATAGAATCAACATTGACTGGTAGCATCACCATTAATTGACAACATCATTGTCATGCGGGAGCTTTTTTTCCCTATGTCAAAAACTTGAGAGTTTTAAATGTAAAATTTATTTTTGGAATAACCTTTTTAAACAAACACGTGAACCCCCTAACATTTCTTACAAAAAATTAGGTCAAAAGGGAGAGGTTGTAATAACTTTAAAATTAGTCAAACTTATCTTTTTGGTGTTTAAAACTTGAAAAAAATAAATTTACTTTTTATTTTTCAAAGTTACAAGTTAAAACACACAAAATGGCCAAAATTCACTTCACAGTTCATTAAGCACTCTTAAAAAGAACAAAAACATTATATTAGTGCTTCTAAGAGATTTTACTTTTTTGTTTTTTGCAAAAGTACTTAGTTTTTCTTCCTGGATTAGTTTCTTTTTAGCAAAAATTCATGTGTATGATCTCCCTCTTTCCCCTTTATGGAACTTAACTAATTAAAATTTCATCATTTTTGTTTGTTTGGTTGAGTCATAGAAGTGAAAAAAAAATCATATGTTCTCCCCAAGCTCTGGGTGACTTGAGTGACTTAGGAATGACAGTAAAGTTCTTCCATTTTCATTTATTTATTTTTTTAGCATTGGCTTGTGAGTGGGAATTCATAACCACCTCATGAGTTATATAGGAGGAATTTGACCTAGGGTTTCATCTCTAAACACTATTCCAACCCCATTCCATTATGTGGTATACAAATTGAGAAAACTATTATATGGGATAGTGGTGAGTGGTTAGCCTAACCAATTTAATAGGTACTCAAAGCTTACACATACTAGACATCAGAATTCACTAATAAGTGCATAGATGAATTCATTACATAAAGGACTATATCATTACATAACAAGTTAGGTGGTAACCATCCAATTGATGTGTTAATCCCTCATATTAGCCACAAGTGTAGAACATCTAGACATTTAAAATTTCTAGATTTAGATAAAACCTACCTACCATGGAATATCTAGCTAAATTTTGAGTTATTTTGGTACTCTTAGTTCATTCCATGTATCAATGATTGAGAGATAGAGGGGACCTAAAACTCTACCTACATGTGTTCTTAATTTTTTGTATTAACAATTAATTCCTTTTGAGTATTGGTATATTAATTGAAACTTTGGTAGATACTATGCAACCTTGTTAGTTTTTAAGGTAGGAGGACATGCACTTAGGTTTTTTTCTTATTATTTTTAATTATATTTATTTTAGGGTCTAAAATTGTTAATGTCAAAAATACATTCAAAACAAGTCAAAAATTCAACATCAAAACACATGTTGCACACACTACTTTGAGTCAAGAAATGTTACGCTATCAAAATATTTCTGAAAATTTGCCTTAGAGATTTTTGAAACCACTTTTTATGCCTTTTATTTAAAAATACATTATTATACTACCCATTTTATTCCAATATAGTTTACCTTTGTTCAAAACTGAGTCCTAAACTGTTTGAGTACCTTTATTCTAAAGGTGGCATTGTACTACCTGGTTGAGTCTTATTTACAACCTGGGCTTGAGTGGTTCACCTTTCTTTCTTTAGATTATGTAGCTTAGATTGATTTTTAGTGTGAATTTTTAAAGACCTTTACCTAGAGACCAAGTTTCATTTTACCACATCTTACCTTGATTCCAAATTTTTATTTTAGACCAAGTGTGCCATTTGTTTCAAATCAGGATCCTAATACTTAATAGTGTTTCAAAATTCACATGCCTCTATTGAGTTTGTTTTCAAATGCCTAACCCATGTTTATTTTCAAGACTAATTTCACTTTACTTAAACCAAGTTTATTTCCATTCCTAAATTAACCATGTTCAAAACTAGGCCTTTTCCAAACATTAAGTATTTCAAATAACTTGTACATCCATGCCAAACCAGGGTTTATTTTTGAACCCACATTCTAATCCAATCATAGTCATTTTTTATCCCACTTAGACCATGCCAATTATCATATGCCAATATCACCCTTCTTTAGGCTAATTAAAGTACCAAGTTCACCCCTTTGAGAGTAATTTATCTAATAATAGTACCTTATCCCTACTTCTGTTGGTAATCCTCCTTTACCCTATATTAGTAACCAAGTACCCAAGGATTACCATTTTAAGCCTTCTTCCTTTGGCCTACATTAACAACTAAGTTCCACATCACCCAAGGATTACCATTCTAGGCCTTCCTCCTTTAGCTTGTTTAGAAACTAAGATCTATAGTGCCCAAGGATTACCATTCCATACCCTCTCCATTTGGCTTGTGTTATCAACCAAGTTTCATAGTGCCCAAGGATTACCATTCCAAGCCCTCCTCCTTTGGCCTACATTAGGAACCAAGCTCCACAGTGCCCAAGGATAACCATTCCAAATAATCCTCCTTTGGTTTGCATTAGCAACCAAGCTCCATAGTACCCAAAGATTACCATTTTAGGACCTTCCCCTTTTTCTTCCAAATTTAGTAGCTCATTATCTCAACAAGGTTGCATAATTACAACTAGACTATCACAATTACCATCTTAGATCCACACCCAATCATTTTTAAACCTTATTAGATGAGCTTATTTTTAAATAGCCCATTTCTCAACCATAGGTCATTACTAATCCATTTCCAAACATCCCCCATTTTAGAAAATCCAATCCAGTATATGATCAACAATAAAACCAATCATTACATCTCCAAAATCCATCATTTAAAGACAAAAATGTGTCCAAATATGAGATTTTGAAAACAAGTGTAAACCAAGACTATTAAGACCTATAATGGAGGAATAATAGGAAAAATGTATTCAATATAAGCATTCAAGTTGATTTTTACAAATTGAGGTGAAAGCTTTAAAAAAATTCACAGGTGGTTATGGGGAAAAACTAATTTTCTTGAGTAACCAACTTATTAGAAAACAAAGAAAACTAATTAAAATATCTTTAGATCATTAAAATAATCCAAAAAACTCCCCATTTATCCAAACGTGTATATAAGATAAAATAACTGGATCAATGATTATGAATTCATTAAAGAAACTTTTTTGCAACTACAAGTGGTGCACTGTACCTCTTGCACTGATAAAAAAATTGATGGCACTCTAAAAAGAAGCCTACCCATGCAAGTTTGGAAAAAAATGGATGATGAGAATGATAAAATCTTGCTCATCCCATGTGATCATCGTACCATATTATAGTAGGACACAATCACATCTTGTCCAATTACATTGATCCATATAAGGCTCAACTCAAAATCCCATCAAGGTGACCAACTCGTATTATGTATGGTACATCTCCCTGATGTCCAAAAAACCTTGATAACATTTTCTTAACACTGAAGGTGATATCAAACCCTTTCAACTCATACTATCATCAATAATTGATTGAAGGCCAACCAATGTTAAATCTTCTCCCCTATCAAGTGAGAGGTGTGAAGTTTACAACAAGAGAAACAAAATCAAACTAACACTATCTACTTAATGTCATGAATATAAGATATAGAACTACAAAATATAACTAAAATAAAGAATATAATCCAAAAATGATACTATAATATATCTCATTCTTGCACTTATTAGTTCACACAAGATGGGTGAATCACTTATCACTCAAAACAAGTTATCAGGTCCATTGAGACCATAGACCTTGTCCATATAGGATGCCTTCTGATTAAAAGAAGTGTCAAAATAATTAGAATAAATGGAGTAACTAGAATATCTACCACTAGAATGGTCCACATAATTTTCCTCAACTTTATTTTTATGTGGAGAACAAGGTCCTTGAGAAGGACATACATCTATAAGATGTCTAATACCACCACATTTGAAACATTTTGGCTCTTTCCTATGCTGATAAGATCTAGAAGAAGATGAATCATTGGAAAAACCATAAGAGTGAGAATAATTCTAATGGTGATGTTTGCATTTTGAATATCCTATAGATTTCTAATGAGAATGTTATGGAGATTGTCTAGAATGATGTGAAGAGTGTCTTGGAGAATGACTCAGAGAGTATTTCAGAGAATGCTTCTAAGACTATCATTATAAATGTCAATGATATCTATGATAGGACTTATTATTTGTGTAGTGAGCCTATTCAATAGGCATACTCTTCTTATTTCTAAATTATAATTCATGATGAGTTAACAACTCACAAATAGATTTCAATATGGCACTGATAAGTTTATCACTAAGATGTATCATTTCAACAAAATTGGTGTAGGTAGAACTAAGGTCATGCAATGTGATTGAAATCAACATGTCATCATTAAGTTTACCCCCTATAATACAATACTCTTATTTTTTATTTTTCATGTGAGAGATATATTCATATACATCTTCTTTAGTGTTAAGCTTATTATTAAGCAACTACATTAAGAGATTAATCTTCTTATAGGCAAGTTGTTTGTCATTTATATATTTAACACTTTCCAAGATTTCTAGGTATCATTTTTAATGGATTCAATATGGATAATTACCTGAGTTGAACATGATGATTTCAACAAAGCAAGGGCACATTTATCACATCCTTGGAACTCAAGCAATTTAGCAGCTTCAGTTGGAGGTGTGGTTTCTTTTTACATTATTTCTCACAAATCATTAAAATCAAATGTGTTTTCCATATTCATTGAACATTCCTTTTAGTTTTTAGGTGTTAATCTACCATTTTTAGATATTATACTTATAATTTTTTCCATGTTGCTATCAAAAAATATAATCAAGTCAAAAATGGAATACTATCAGGTTTTGGCATTGACCCACTAAATAGCTTTCATTTTACAATATGATGATTATGGAACTTGTAAAGGAAAAATATTACACCTTATATCTCTTTTTACATCCTTATATATTATTTTATTGATAATCATATTTTACCCTTATAACCCCTTGATACAAAATTTAAATAAGATCAAAAACAAAATTTTGACCAAAAATATGTAACCAAACAATTTTGACCCCTTGACCTCTTGTTTAGTAGGTGATTACCAAAAAATATTTACCAATCCCTCCATATACAAGTTGAGGGTATAATTAAATAATATTATAACTATACAACAATTTTCACCTGTAAAAATTCTACTATCCTTTTAATGGAATTGAAAATCAAGTTTGTTGCCTTCTTGTGGAGCCCACATCAAATTTTAGGGTTTGAAACTTCCTCTAATAGGTCATTCACTATTGTTAGATAGAAAACATGTTAAATATTCCTTTATAAATTTCCTTTGCATGTCATCACCATGTGTTTATAATAGAATATCTTTAAAAAAACTCCAATGTTGGAGGAAGTTAAGTGTAAAGCAAACGAACTTCATTGTGAAAGAATGCTAGAATAGAAGTTTGGGCCTTTACCTAGTGAAAAAGATGTATGCATATAATGTTAAAAAATTACCTAGAGGATCCATTGTAGTGTGTGGAAGCTAGAAAGGCCTTTGTAGAATATGCAAGGTGAGTCTAGCAGTATTTTGTTGCATCTCGATGATACTGAAAATAATACACTATAATATGGTCAATAATCATTTTTTTTTAAAATATCATGGATTAACAAACCACACCTTTTATCAAGTGTTTATTTATTTGTAAAAACATGAATTGAAATTATATTTAAGAAAATGATTGAGTTTTAGCTACAGTGAAGTGCATATATGCTTCATTTAAATTCCTTAGTGTTAATGCTAAAGATATTTATGTCTTTCACATTTGATAGCATCTACTTTCACACCATGGCACTCGCTTAAAATTCACCCTCTAAACATTTTAACCTTCCTCTAACATGGATTTAATACCACTATTAGGACCTATAATGGAGGAATAATAGAAAAATATATTCAATTTAAGCATTCAAGTTGATTTTTACAAAGTGAGGTGAAAGCTTTAAAAATATTCATAGGTGGTTATAGGGATAAACTAATTTTCCCAAGTAACCAATTTATTAGAAAATAAAACAAACTAATTATAATAACTTTGGATCATTAAAATAATCCAATAAAGACCAAAGAAACCAACCAATACTTGATGTTTATGTTGAAACACCTCTTTGTGATGAGTTACCCTGTGTTGAGTCACCCTTCAACCATTGCCCTATCTATAAGGAGCTTCACTTTGACAAGCCAGCCTCTGTGGAGTTGCATGTTGAACATTTCCCATTTCTTGAAGAGTCTCACTTTGATAAGCCAATATTTATTGAGTCACCCTTTGACCATTGCCTTATATTTGAGCAGACTTAGTTTGATAAGTCAGTCTTTATGGACTTGCATGTTGACCATTTCCCTTTTGTTGAGAAGCCCTACTTTGACAAGCCAATCTTTTTGGAGTCCTTCTTAGCTGAGTTTATTTTTGAAGAGCTCGTTATTCAACCATAGGCCATTACTCATCTAATACCAAACATTCAACATAACATCTTCACCACCACACCATAAGAATAATCAACATTAAAGTTAGGTTCTATTTTTAAACCAATGTCAAATTTAGCATCAAAAGTAGAATCAATGTCAATCTCAACATCAGATTCAAACTCTCTTGAGTCAGACTCAACTTCAAAATTAGAATATATTAGTATATGTTATCACATTACTTACATACACCTTACAAATCAATTTGAATATATTTTTTATCCTTCCATAATTTTTGAGGATGTTTACTTAAACAACAACACAAGTTCTAGTATATTCTACAAAGATTGTGTTACCTCTTACCATTCCACTTTCCATTAACACCAAATAACCTAGCCATTATATTAACATTCCACCTCCCATAAGTGTTGATTATAATAGATAAAATCACACATTGTTGAGATACATCCATGGTGACATATCATTTGTAGAATATCATGTGGACCAAGACCATATTCATGTAGAATAAGAACAATCTCTTAGTGAAACCTTTTCATAGGTGCTAGGGAGTGATCAGAGTCTAAACTCAGCATCATCTAGTGAAACCTTTTTTGAGGCATTAGAATACAATCAAAGTTAAAAGTCAATATTCCTTAATGAAACTTTATCAAAGGCATTATAAGATAATTAAGACAATTTTATTGGTGAAAACCTATTTGAAGCACCAATAGCTAAGCACAATAGTTCTTCATTACTTGATGAATACATTATTGAAGATAATATCAGTACAACAATCAATCTACAACACAATAAAATGGTAGAATCTCTTAGGCCTAAATAATATAAAAAATTAGTGGTCCTATTAAGATCATATTTAGAACTCTTCGGCCCTACCAAAACCAAAATTATGTTGAATCTAGAATTAACAATATTGTGTGTGATAGAAAATCCCAATATTCATTTATTACCCAACCATTATACATTTCATTGTGATCCATTTATTCATTCAAGACCTATATTACATTTCCAAATTAGACCTTTCATCCAATACATATCCTTATTTACTATTCCTAACTACACTTTCCTTTATAGATGCTACAAAGACATCTTATCTAAAAGTTTAGAGGAAATAGAATTGATGATCAACAAAGATCAAAAAAATGTAATTGGAGTCCAAATTAGAAATAAGATATTAATATAATAACTATTCAAAAGAGGTTTGGTCTAGTAATTTAAATAATTAACTATTATGGTTGTATCATATGTTGATTAAAACATGCATCTCCACATTATTAGGAACAATAAAATCATACCTGTTATTTACCTTATCTTACCATTGTTTCATACCCTACCATTTACCTTGCCTTACCATTATTTCATACATTTCCATTTACCTTACCTTACCATTTACCTTTCCTTACCATTTACCCTATCTTGTCATTTATCTTGCAATACCACATCACCTTGCCATCACTGCTACATTTTCATTTGCATATTTGTGGACTAATTATTACTTAGTTGGATCATCCACTGTAATGTAGAACTACAATGACTTGAGGTCCTTCAAGACTATGTAGGCAGTATTCAATTTACACTGAGGTCATTTCCATCACCCTTTTTCCCATGCTCTTACCATTTTACAATAAATTTAAGTGAACACTCTTATCATTTTATGCGTCACTTTTGTGTGCATTGTGCATTTAAACTTGATGCATTGATGAACACTTGGTTTTTTAAATGTTATTACCATTTTATGAGCATCTTAAGCCACACTCACATGATTTTGTGAGTTAGACCATTTTGTATCTCATAATCCTCCATTGAGTTGAGATACCAAAAAAAACCCAAAATATTGGAAACATTTCCAAGCTTTCTTCATTGTAAGGTAGAACTACATTGACTTAAGATCCTTCAAGACTATGTAGGTAGCACTCCATTTACATTAAGGATATCACAGTCATTTTTCAATGCTCTCACCATTTTACAAGCAATTTAAGTAATTCTCTCACTATTTTTTGAGCAACCTGCCAATTCTCTTTTCATTTTGTAAGTCACTTTTATGTGCATTGTGCATTTGAAATTGATGCACTATTGCACCCTTGGTTTGTCCAATGCTCTCACCATTTTGAAATCAATTGAATTAATGTTCTCCAAGGAAAATTTTAAAGGCTATTTATAGCTAAAAGGTTATAAGTAAGTTTTTTTAATTTTTAAAATGGCTAATTCTCAAAAATATGCATAGGTTTAATAGCCTCAATTTTATATAATTTATTATATAGGGGTTTTGAATAACCTTATAGATTATACTTGATCCTATTTTAGGACACATATTTTTCAAAATTACTATGCATGTATGGACCTGATTCACGAAGAAATTATATGAGACATGTATAGGTTAGTTTGGAATCTTCAAATGTGTGTGTGTGTGTGTGTGTGTGTGTGTGTGTGTGTGTGTGTGTGTGTGTGTGAGAGAGAGAGAGAGAGAGAGAGAGAGAGAGAGATAAGGATCACTTAGGACATAATAATCCTAAGGAAATAATTATATTTTGGTTGACATGGTTTATTAATTGAAACAAAAAAAAATTGAAATGTCAATTATGGATATGGTTAAGACATTTTCATAGAGCTTATTGTATAGTTTATAATTTTAAAACTATGAAAATGTTTTAAATATTCTTTGGTGGAATTTATAAAACCAAGTATAGCAAACATGTTCTTCATTATTTATGGTTTTAATAAATAAAAAACTTAATAATAAATAATTTTCAAACCTAATGTTTATTTTATTTCTAGCATTAAATGTGGTGTAGGTGGAATTAAAGCTATGGGGATTGAGGTTTAGATCTTGCCTAATTTTTTAGTGAATTGGCATCGACATATTGAGGGACCCTAAGGTAAAATTTAATGTTGGTCCAACACATCACCCATGGGGTTAATTTAAGTTACTCTAATACATATGCGATGGTTTCTTGATTTTTATAGTAATTTATGCAAGTTATTAGTAGAAGTGAAGCTCTGATAGTCAGAATATTGGGATGAGAATTTAGAAACAAAGGCATAAATAATTTATAAGTTAGTTTCCTTGTGATTGTAAGGTATGGATTTATAGTCTTTTGGTTCTAAATGTTGAGAGTAGTTATTTGCATACACAATCATCTATCTTAAAATGAATAAATATAATAATAAGTTCCCTAAAAAATATTTGTTTAAATATATTTGCTCAAAACACTATGCATGTTGGTTTTCTTGTAGATTTTTTGTATATCTACAAATGTTTTCATCAAAAAAAGGAATTTATTTCTTTCACTCATTTTTAATGCACATAGTTACTCCATTCCCACAATTGATAAAAGGTTGATATGTTCTCAAAATCTATGAAATGAGTATTTTTAGGTTAGTCAAAAATATGGTTGAAATGATCATGAGGCTCTATGACATATTTTCATTTTATTCTTTATACATTTTTCAAAATAAGTATCTTGCATGCCATTATTTCTCAAAGGAAATTAGTTTCTTAATTGTTTAAAATAAGTGTTTAGTAAAGACCAACCAAAAGTTGATTATATTATTATGAACATGATTAGATCTACATGCAAGAATGGGATCAATGTGGTGTACACTTAGATGTAAAATCTATTAATGTTATGTTGTATCTTCAAAAAAAAAAATAAGATCAATGTGTTAAACAATGAGAAGTAAAATCTAACAATGTTATGTTGGATTCAAATTTCAATGCAAAGCTTGGGGACTTTGATTTAGCTATATTCTTAACCACGAGCATGTAGCTCAAGCCACATGGGATGTTAAGACATTGAGGTACCATTCCCCAGAATGTGTGGCATCAATAAAAACTAATCTAGAATCTAACATTTATAGCTTTGGGGTTGTGGATTTGGAAATAGTGTTGAGAGAAACAAGCACTAGATTTTTGACATGTGAGTTGTTATGCGGGTATGGGATTTATATGGTCGAGGTAGGGTTTTGGAGGTTTCAAATTTCAAATTAAATGGAGAGTTTGAAAAGATATAAATGAAACAATTGATTTTGGTAGGGTTTTGGTATTCTCATCCTAATGTATCTGTAAGACCCAAAATGAAGCATGTGTTGAGGTTACTAAATTTTGAAGTTACAACATCTAGTCTTTTGATTGCAATACTTATGGCATCGTATGTATATACTTCATTAATGACTGGACCCGTGACCTCAATATATTCTTATTATTTCCTTTTAAGTCTAGTCCCAAGGTAGAGATATCAATATACTTTCATAGGTTTGTTATGTCTAAACTCCTTGGAATGAGGTCAAGATTATATTTACAAGAATTTGGGTTTTTGTGACTATTCCAATACCCAAAAATAAATAGATATTAAAAATTATTTGGGGCCATAAAACATGGACAAATCTATCTTGAATGCATATCTGATGGCACACAAAATCCCAATGTTATCTGAAGATGACTCTATAATGTACATGTCATTCATGCTAGGTGTGTGTAGCTATGGTCATGTTCATGATTATATAATCATCTTTTCATAGTTGTCTTATTGTATGGCCCTATAGTGAGTTTATACTCTATACTCTAATTTTTTGTCACAATTTTTACTATGCTCCTGGTTGTTATTTACAACATACTTATTTTTAAAAAACAAGAAATTTATTTCTTCTAATAAATAATGATGTGAAAGATACTTATTTTAAATAATGCACAAAGAAAAAACTAAATAAATACAACAAATCATCATGATCATACATATTGTATTTTTTTTTTAAATATTTAAGGTAATTATATTTTTTTGGGCATGGTTTGTTAATTGAAATAAAAAAATATTTGAAAGGCTAATATGGATATGGTTAAGACATTTTAATAGGCCTTATTATATAGTTTATAATTTTAAAACTATGAAAAATGTTTTGAATATTTTTTTTTTGTTATGTCATCCTTTATTTTTATAGTTGTCTTGCCCTATGGCCCTATAGTTGGTTTATACTCTATTCTCTAATTTTTTGTTATTATTTTTTCTATACGTAGTTTATTATATTATCTGGTTGGTCTTTATCACATATTTTAAACAAAAATGAAGATGATTTCCTCTGAGAAATAATGACATGCCAGATACTTCTTTTAAATAATTGACAAAGAACAAACTGAATAAATGCAACAGAGCCTCGTGATCATATTATTATTATTTTTTAAAATGTTTAAGATAATAATTATATTCTAGTTGGCATGATTTGTTAATTGAAATAAAAAAAATTGGAAGGCCAATATGGATATGGTTAAACATTTTGGTAGACCTTATTATATAGTTTATAATTTTAAAACTATGAAAATGTTTTGAATATTTTTTAGTTGTGTCATCCTTAATTTTTACAATTGTCTTTCCCTATGGCCCCATAGTCATTTTATAATTTGTCCTCTAATTTTTTATTATAATTTTTTCTATCCTCAGTTTATTATATTATCTAGTTGATTTTTTTTAGAGACTTACAGAGGTATATACTCAATTTACACTTACTCATATGGCCATCAAATTTAGCACTTAAAAAGGATAGATTTAATCATTGAAAAGAAGGAACCATAAATAAGATCTTGACTTTAGACTTATTATCCTCTAACCTCTTTTTTCATTGGTTTTTTAATTAACATAAACTACCTCTTATAAAATAAATCTACATAAATGCTTCAAATTGCTTAAAATGCTAGAACCATGAAACCCTAAAACCTAAATCCATATAACTTTATTTATATTAATTTTTATTCCTTTGTGGTAATGGGAATCATGAATCAATCAATAGTTGGAAGAAGAGGCCAAGGAGGATTCTAAGAAGCCAACAATGAAGTACAATCCAATTAATAAATGCAAGACCTACATATCTATAAATGTTCATACACTTTTAATGAATTATGCCTATTTTTTAAGGGATTCAACTATTTCCATGTTATTTTTTCATTATATCTTTGCTCATAGTGTGAAAAACCTTTTTTTTCTTTTATCAAAACCCTTAATATTAGACATAATTTGGTTATCATGTAGGATTACTTATTTAGTAATGAGATCAACAAAAAATTTGAATTTGTTTGGGATTGTTTGTTTAGTAATTAGATCATCAAGACCTCAAAATAATTGTGAATGTGTGTTTGAGCATTGATGTGGTGATGATTTTTTTTACATTTACACACACCTACTTAGGGTTTAGGTCTGGAATGGATTTGTATCAATTCTTATTCATGTTGTCTCTCATGTCCTCCTTACTTGTATTTATTCATTTAGGCAAGTGTTTGAAATGGCTAGACTACCCATAATTTCACAGGGCAAATCAAAATAGTTTTTCTAACAAACTTAGGGTATCCATAATCATAATCACTACTTCACCTCAACCATATTTTTCCCATGAATGTGTTTAGAAAAAGGGGTTTAAATATGATTTTTTACTATTATTTCTTAATTTGAATATTATTCTTGATTTACCATCTATTTATAAGTTTTTTGAAAGAGTTAATATAAAATCACCAATCAATTTATACCAGCATGGTAATTTTACCAAAGATTCACCAAATGGAATTATACCTAAACTCTAGGATTTTCCAGGATTTTATAGTGAGCTTTTAGGGTTCCATTCTTAAAATTATCCCTAATGTTCTCACCATCTTGTGAGTAGCCTAAGCTAATGTTCTTGTCATTTTGTGAGTCACTTTTATGTGCATTGTGAATTTGAAATTGATACATTATTGCACCTTTGGTTTTTCCAATGCTATCACTAAATTACAAGAAATTTAAGAAATGTTCTCACCATTTTATGAGCAACCTAAGCCAATGTTCTCACTATTTTTTGAGTCACTTTTGTGTGTGTTATGCATTTGAAATTGATGCACTATTGTACCCTTGGTTTGTCCTACACTCTTGTCATTTTTAAAGTGGTATATTATCAATATATAATGAGTTAAGATACCCCAAAAAGATTTAAAAACATTTCAAAAACCTAAACATTTGAAAATAGCTTACAATCTCCTAGAGAGATATAAAGCCCCAAAATCTAAAAACATTTGTCTTGTCCTAAACCTAGTCAATAATCCTCAATCTGCCCACTTTAGGGCACCTTAGTACTAGAGCTAATTATTTTATAAACCATTGGGATGTGTCCTTCCCAAATCCTCTCTATAGGGGTAAATTCATAGTTGGTCCCCATTCACACTTTTAGGCCATGCTCATAGCTTTCATCCTATGGGGCAAAATCAAAGCGTGTGGCTTATACCAAGATATTTTATCCCAATATGTCATTCCCTTACATATAACCTTGTTTGGGGTACCATTCATTTATCATTCCATTGATAATTCACATGTATATATTTACTTGGTTAATGATAAGATGATTTTTGTTGCTTTTATTTTTAAGCTTTATATGTGTTTATTTGCTTGGTTGTTTGCCTATTTATTTGTTTTCATTATGGTGACTTGACTCAATATATATGCATTCATTAGGTGATTTATTGTGCATTTTACTTAAGTCTATACATATTCATCCATCAACATTATCATCATGGTTCTTATCATTGGTGTGTTAGTTTTAACTATCTATTAGATCAGGAGTCAATCTTTATGAACATTACGGCCAAGTCATCATGGTATTTTATATCATGATGCGTACCATCACATGACATAAAAAAAATTAGGCCAATGGATCTATAAAAAAATTCAATGGGAAATACTTCTCCTTATTCACAACTAGCATATCTAAAACATCACCCAAATATAGAGTAATTAAACCACAAATCAATGGTAATCCTTGCTAGTTAGGACATGCATATTTGTACTAGCAGGTAAACCAAGTTAATACCTATCCTTTATACCATTTCATCATCAATCCATGATTATGATTTCATTACTTGAGATTATTTTACCCCATTATGGTAAATCAATAGGGTTTTTTTAGTGGTGAATCTTCTTTAATTCATGAATAATCTATTCTTTGAAATCTAGATATGACTATTTTTTCAAACCCAAAATGAGCATTGAATTGCCAAAACATTTGGGTTGTATATATGATTTAGAGGTTGGCTCACCTACCATTAACAACTAATTCCCTAATTTTGAATATAAATCACCATGTCATAGAAGGACATTTTTCACTATTTCACCATGTATTATACACTACATATGGCATATCTAATATATTTCATAAATGATCAATATCAAAAATTCAACCCATCTCTAAAAGAATACATGAACTCAATGGCAAGGTAGTGAAAATAGGCCCCATAAAGTAAATAGAATAGAAATGCATCTACAAGGTCTGGGCACCATCCACAAGGACTTGATGATATCCAAATAGATTAGATAACACCTATAGGGCCTAAACATTACATACAACATTTGGATGACATCTAGATAGAATAGGTAGCATCTATAGGCTCTAAACATTATCCACTAGGTCTAGATGGCAACCAGATAGCTTAAACAATATCCATAGGTTCTAAATTCTAACCACAGACTCTAAATAGTAACCAAATATCTTGGATGATGTTCACATTTTCTAGACATCTTCCACAGAATATGGATGGTGACTACATAGCTTAGATAGCATCCACAAGTTCTATACACCATCCATAGACTCTAAATGGTGACCAAATAGATTTTATGATGTCCACATAGTGTAGACACCATCTACAAGGTCTAGATGGTCACCAAATAGCCTGTCCATAATCCCTAGATGCCATTCATAAACTCTAGATAATGACCAAATAGACTAGATGACATCCACAAGTTCTAGATGTCATCTACAAGGTTTGGGTAACTACCAAGTAACCTAGACAATGTCTATGAGGACTAAGCAATGTCTATAAGTGTTGGGTGATGATGAGAAATACTTGGAAGTGATTGGCATATTCAGGGACTCTGACTAGTAGCCACATAGAAAGGACAACCGATTACATAGTACCTAAGTGGTAGGCTACAATTTGTCAAGAAAAAAAATTATAAGTTCATCTGGTGATAAAGGTAAGAAAATAGGCCAATTTCAATGACAAAGAGCATATTATCTTATTTTTGGAAGCTAACAAGAACATACAAGAAAATTCAACTAACACCCACTCAAAATATAGGTATTAAATGATTTATAGAATTTCTTTATTTATTTGTAATAACTATTATTTAACATTTTAAGGATAATATAAAAATACTTATATATGTATATCCCTCCACTAAGTGTGGTTTTATAAATAAAATATTTAATTAAAATATCATTTTATCATTTTAAGATATTATTGATGATGACATGCCACCACTTTAAGACATTCTTGAATATGTCATGGCTATGGTGAATGACAAACCAGATGATATGATACAAACATTAAAAGAAACTTCTACATCTCATAAAAAAACTTCTATTGAAAATTAAAATCCCCAATTTTTTCTAATGAAGAGGATACTTGAGGACATTCCAGATGATGATATCAATATAATAGATAAAAGTACTCAAAAATCTATGCAAAGAAAGAGAATCAAATAGACAATTGGAAGGTCTTTTAAGTTTGAATAGGCAACAAAATTTCCTTTCATTGAAATAGTAGATCCATAAAATAGTAGTGATACCCCAACTGAATGTAAATGCACAATATTTTATTGGGAATTAGGAAAGGACCACAAAATATAACTTAAGCTGGACAAAATTGAGAAACATTGTGGTAAAGTTTATGTGTCAGTTGAACAAGATGGACAAATTCAAAAGACTCATGGATGGAAAAAAGCTAATCAATTATGCATGTTAGATAAATGGTAGAGTATGAAAAAAATAGAATCATATGTGACATCTTGTTGATAAAGGGGGAATAATTACATGTCAAATAGGAAAAGTTATTCAATCAAATGAACATGCCAAAAATATACAGTTCTCAAATATCTATCATATTCTCAAAAAAGGTAAAACTATATATAAATTTTTAGATTATAAAACTCTATTTTAGCATAATGGACTTCATAAAATTTTGTATGCAAAGGGAAATGTAATTGATCTATAAATCAATCCTATCTAGAAGAAGATAAATCCTACTTACACTTCAGATTGTTGATACATTAGATATTTGGGGTCATGACCAAGATGGATCTACTAGACCTAGCCAACAGATCTATTACCACAATAATACCACTAGGGAGGGTTCCAAAGCCTCCAATCAAGTAGAACTATGTAATAACCCTAACTAGGTCCTATGTTTTTATATTCACAAAAGTATAAATGACAAAAGCAAAGCAAAGTCTAATATAATTATCACTAAAGCTTGTGGCAAAAAGTGGGGGTAATAAACATTAAACATAAATATGGATGAAAGATATATACTCACATTAAATGCATATAGAATCCTAATGCATGGTATAGAAGTACAAATGCAAATCTATCTAATCTTATAAAGGAGGAACAAAGTTAGGAACACTTACCTTTGAAGATGAATCTACCAAGCCTCAATCTCTCCCTTGGCCAAGGTGTTTCACAAGAGGTTGTTACGGTATGTAAGGATGATAAAGATAAATTATATCTAGGATACATAATCTATCAATGCATCTAAAATTTTTCTCCACAAGATAAGATCCATATCTCCAAATAAAGTATGAAAACCTAAGCTATGTTCCTCAAGTAGATGGTGGATAAGCAAATGTGCAATATATATCTCTTCTTCTTCTCTTCTCTTCCTAAGAAATGATGAAATGAATTTGTTTATATATCTAAATCTAACCCTAGTCCTTTTTGAAAGTTTTATGATAGGGTCAATCTAATCAACTCTATATTGTTATTGATAAAAATAAATTAGGTCTTGGTCTAGGTTGGCTAGGTGCCAACCTAGAACCTAAATGAGTTTTATCAATTAGAGTATAGGGTTGATGGGGTTGACATTGTATTTTAAACCATTGGAAAGGGTTTTAGGCTAGGGAAGGGATAATGAAGGCATAAAATGACTAGAGGAAGGTAAAAAGAGGAGGCAAAGCTTAGGGGAATGTTTTTAGGAGATGCTTGTGTAGATATCAAGTGGTAGTAAAGGGAAAACAATCTTGGGAAGCAATAATGGTCTACCACCCCTTTTCAAATGCACCTCTTAAGGCATGCACTTATAGATATTAATAATCTATTGGTTCCTACAAGAGAGAAATCATTAGTAATTAATAAAGTTTGAAAATATTATGTATATACATATGCCCCACTTGAATCTCATCATGTGTCACTTATATGCAACACAAGATGGTGATTCAATAAAATAAAATAGCAACACACAATGTTGAAGCTAAATAAATAATGGTAAGGAAAAAATAAGATAAATGAAAGGATAGAATTTAAAAACACATACCTTTACTTACCTTAGTGTTATAAATAAAAGAGATGTAAGAAATGTGAAGTTGTCCAATATGGGGAACATTAGGTGAACCTATAAAAGTTAACAGAAAAAGAGTGAAAAAAATTTAAAAAAAATCAACATGGGCATATAATATGTGAAAAAAATCTCTACGATGTCAAGAATCCAAAACATTTTACAGTTCATAAATAGAGCTAGTTAAAACAAAGATATGGTCAAAAGATGGAATCTAGCAATAAATATTTGAAAGGTAAATAATTTTGAATAGTAAATATAAATAGGGTGAAAAATAATTCATTTTTTATTTTTACTATTCTAAGAAAATAGATCTCTAACAAACCTAGTTGGATACTAGAGAGCCATCATGGTGAGGAATGCTATAATGTTTATTTAAGCTTTGATATAGGACACTAATTGCATGTGATTATAGATATAGATAGATTTAAGATATATATATGATCTAATATCTTTCTAGTTTTTTTTTATATATCTTTCAATAGAGGATATTAGATGGGGATCTCTGGTTATGTCTACACACCATGACATTTTAGACAGGGTGCTAGTTCCATACAACCTCACCATGCTGGATAATCTCATGGTATTGTTTGTCCCAGCCTAGGTAGGCTAGTTTAGATTGGTGGGGGAGTCTTTAAGGTATTTTAAAGTTCACAAGGATGGATTACATCCATTTTTAGGGATGGGAGAGGGAGAGGCACAGGCTTAAAAGGCCTTGGCTTAGGAGAGAGCAGCTCAGATGGCTACCATGATCCATCTTGAACAAGTGTAAGCCTAGGTGTCTAATAGACAAGGATAGGTAGTGAGCTTGAGATCTTGAACTACCTCATTATAGTGTACCATTCATAGGGGATAGTCCTAGACATCTATGGGTACCATGGTGAGGCCACAGGATAAGTAAGATGGATCCCAACCTTAGATTTGGAGCTATTTTGTATTTTATACTTTCCATTATATAAAACACATTATATATATATATATATATATAGTTGGATTTGATCTCATGAGTTGTATTTGGTTATGGATGTTGATGTATGGATATATTTATTTATAACACATGTATTTAGCTTTTGTTGTATGTGCTATGGGAAATATATGTTGAGTGGTTTCTTTTCTAGCACTATGTGATACACATGCATGGTTAAAAATTAAAAAGAAAAAATGACTTCAAAACTATAATTAATAAAAAAAATGTATTACAAACTATATCTCGATGGGAAATGTGTAATAACAAAATATGACTAAATATGATCAACCAAAAGATGGTAAAAAGGATAACAAATGTTTTTAAACCATGTAAAATATTTTCACCAAATTAAAACAAGTAAAATCGCACTATATCATGTTGGGAAGTATGAAAATAATGTAGTAAAATATAAAGCACATGAAAACCAAATGGTATAAAATCAAAACAATTAAGTCAATCAATCATACTAAATCATGTTGGGAAGCATAAAATAAAAACAAAATTGGAAAAATGAACTTAAATTGATCACACTAATTGACACTAGGAAGTATGAAAAAAAAATTAAAATGGTTATAATCTTACATGCACTCAGAAAATAAGAAGATAAAAGTGAAATATCAATGAAGTTAGCATAAAACATATTATATCAAGATGACAAGCATGTAAATTACATGTAACTCATAATCAATCACTACCTATCTCAGATTTAACACATGTAATTTCATTGTGACTTGGGCATTGGAATATTTTGTGAGGAAGGCCTAGTCCTATCCATGGTCTTACATTGCAACTTACAAGGGGAACACCAATGAGTTGGAAACAACTGGGAAATTATTTTAAATGGAATGTTTATAATGGTAATTTTTTAGGAAGGTTTGGTCATATTCATGGTCTTACACTACAACTCACAAATAGAATCCCTGGGGGAGACTGATGAGTTAATAAAATAATATTTCTCAAGGGGAAATATTAGGATTGTTGTAAATGAAGGAGGGAATGTAAAAATAATAATTTATGCATCTATGAAAAGACCTTAAGAAAGATGAGGCACACTAAGGACACAAAAAAGACACTAAGTGGTTAATAATCATCAATATACAAAGGATATCTATTCTCAATAAGCACAAAGCTATATATGCAAATAAGTGAGATACTAAGATGACTCATGTTGGTTGGATGAATAATAAAATTAAATTGTACCTATCTTCCCACAACATGTTCCCCATTCCTCAGGACCTCTTACAAAATCATTGGTCTACTATGAAGATTGGGTACTTATGTGATAAATTAGGTAGAACTAAAATATTTTTTTATTCTCCTTTCCTAATCTACTGGCCTACCACACCCCAATGGACCTCAAATCTATCATGAGGCCAACTATGGAGTTTGATATTTGATTAGAAAAAGGATATGTGCTTTGAATCATGTATTTTAGTGTGATTTAACTTTTGAAATATTGAATGTTGCCTTTTGTGTCATTTCTTTTTATTTAAATGATTTGGATTTTAAATTGTTATGGATTTTAAGTTTCCTTTTCCATACAAACTTGTAATAACCAACATGAGGGAAAAATTTATATGCACGAATGAGCCTTAGACTTTGACTAAAGGAAGCTAAGTATACAAAGACATGACTGACTAAATTACTTAGGATTATCAATGAACCAATATGTTATCTCAAGTTTTAACCATGTGTATGCTTAATTTACAAAAGGAAATAAGGGGAATAAAGGGAGATCCACATTAGACTGGTAATATGTAAAATGACAATGAGATGACTTTGTTTTCTAACTGATGACATGGTAAATAATGATTACTAAAGGGAGTAAGGTTTGTATAGCCAAGTTGAAATAATAATTATTCATGTTATGGAGATAAGATAGTAAACAATCATGAGAAAATAAAAAGATAGCCATGGATTGAAAATAACTCATAAAGAGAACCATGTAATCATGAAAATAATCCATAAGATATCATAACAAAAATAGAATTAAACCATAGATAACACATAATGCAAAATATAAAGATCCATGTAAGATAGATAAATGAAGCAAAATTTGACATAGAGTCAAATGATATATAAAGTATATAAATTTAAAATAAGAGCACACATCCAATCTAAAATGAACAAGAAAGTGAAGGAACACCATGTTGTGTTCATAAATACTATTAAATCTATCCATAAAAATTATCCATAACATCTGATATATCCTCAATGAAATTGGATCCTAACTACAGTAAGGGTCTCATCAATGAAATATGGGAAAAGACCTCTCATCAAATATCATCAACAAAAAATGTAGGTATAACTGAAAGATCATGATCATGAGGTACATCATGCATAGGATACTCAGGATAAGGAATAGAAGTGGAATTTGTGGGATAGGAAAGAGCCACTGGTGGAGAAGGGACCACAGGTGAAGGAGGATCCATGGGTAAAGAGGGAACCATAGGTGGAGAAGAGTTTATTGATGGAAGGACCATAAGTGAAAAATGGACCACATGTGGAAGGACTATGAGGGAAGAAGGGGCTAAAGTGTAAAGGGACCATGGGGGAAGAAGGGGGAAACATTTCACATGGGTGACCTATAGGAGGAGGAATTGTAGGTGAAGAAATGGCCATAAGATTATCCTAAAGATGTTGTTGGAGTATGTGGAAATAATCAGTATGATGGATATTGTACTAATTCCATAGATGATATACCTCTTTATATTTGGGAATATACTCAAGTAATAACTTGGGAAGAAGTATAACCTTGTCTATAGGTTAAGGAAGAGTAAGATGTAATGTGTCTATATATTATTGAAGCTTTTGACAATGGGTGGAGGAATGATTATCTATACCATGGAAGAAATAGATACTCTTATTAGTAGACTTTTTGGGGTTACTAATAGAAGGATTAGAAGTATAAGTTAGAGAAGGCTAGTATAGTTTATAGTCTCTAGTCCAATAACTAGTAACTCTATGAATGTCATAGTATGGTTGATCAACCCATTAGGTGAGTAGGGGATCAAGTTATGGTAAAAGAAGTAGGCCATCACCAAGGAGAAGTGATTCTAGTGGAGAGACTAGGTGAGGCTTGTCTAAAGGATAAATGGAATTAGAATAAGGAATAACTTAGATAAAGGTAAATTGGGAATAAGATCTTGACTAGGCTCAGTTGAGGGAGGAGCAGGATGCGTAGAGGGCTTAAGGATAGTATAAATCATCTTAGGGAGAAGTAGGCTATATGGATCTTGGTATCTAGTGAAGTGATAAGGAATAATCATAGCATGATCCATAAGTATGCTCCTAAGAGGTTCTTCAAAAATTGAATATGCATCATGTGAATGTGCCATCTTTACCCTATGAACAAGAAGGATAATGCTAAAACTAGGAACTATATAAGATGAAATATGATAAGATGAATGTAAAGGCTAAAATAAATAAGAATAATAACAAAGGATCTCAACAGTTTTAGTCTGAATAAGACCTCCTAAAAATGGATCATATAAAGTATAACCATCATCATAGTTAGGTGTATAAAGGTCAATGACACAAGTATGTATAACCTTCTCATTATAGGTTGCATGATGAATAGAATGTTGAGTCTTAATTAAGACCATGAAGATATTATCATTAGGTGGATGATGGGAACATGGCTTGAAATATGCCAAAATCTAGGAAATGAGATGAGGATAGTGATCTAAAGTTTTTTTTGGTTTTGAGGTTGATCTAATCAGTCTCATCATCATCGAAGTCTAAAAGGTCAGGTGGTATGTTCTTGATGATTTTGGGGTGACCATGATAACCTTGTGTAGAGTTGATAGGGAAATTAAAATGTTGAGATTCTTGGAATGGAACATTTGGTAAGGGTTCAAGGCTTACAATTTTGAATACAACACAGTCTTAGAATTTTTCAAAATTCTAAGGGTTGATGTCTCCTTAAATCCTATATATATCACCATTATGTGGAAACTTAACACATTGGTAGGAAGAAGAGGTGACAACCCTCATGAGATGAATCCATGGCCTACCAAGAAAGATATTATAGGAAAGGGGAAAGTTGAATATCATAACCTTCACTCAAATAGTGACAAGAAAGATGCTAATAGGGAGCCACACATAACTTAAAGGAGGCATTTGCCTTCGATCATAACCTTGACACATGTTGTGTGTGAACTTAAGATTAAACTTTGAGTATCCAAGGGTTTTAATGAATTTAAGAAAGGCAACACAAGTTCTTGAACCCTCATCAATCAACGCATACTTTAATTGGATATCACTAAATTGAATGTTTATAAAGAGAGGAGGATCATCTACACAAAGCAAAATCTTATCAAAAATCATAGAAGTAATAGGAAATTTGAGAAAAATAGAAATGCCCATTATTTTTGCAATGCGTATATACATCTCTTTATATTATTTCAATATACTATCTTCTAAACTAGATAAAGTAGCTTCATATCTTGTTAGGAGAGGATGGGAGATGTTCATTTTGAATAAGAGTTGCATGAGGCAATTGTGATGATGCAGATAATTTTGCATGAGTTTGAGAAAGGTAATTTGAGATGGGATATTGGTAAGCTCCATGATAGGGTCCCATTCATCATAACCCATGAGTGGATTACTAGATAGAGGTGCATAATGTTAGAGGAGATCCTGGGAAGGAGGATTAGAAGTGTATGTAAATTTGTGTTGATATGATGTGGTCAGTTTAGTTTGGGGACAAATTATTTGATTGTCTTGAGAGAATGGGGTAGTTGATTTAGGTTTGTCTTGTGATGGATGTGACTAATTAGTATTAAAAGGTTGAATAATATTGTTTATGGGGAGAGATGTTAGGGATCTATAGAAATGGAATAAGAGGTGTTATGCAATGGAGGTGTTAGAATTGGTTTTTTTAAAGAGATAAGGTCCTCTTGCCCCAACTCTATTAGGTGGGTTTGGGAAGAATCTTGGATAACACAAAAAGTTTTGGATGGTTGGTGCATAGGATTAGAATCAATTAAAGCAACTACCCTTCACATATTAGTCATATTTACGACATTCTCTTTGAGATTTTGGTCTATAAGACTTTCAATGTTACTGGTGAAAGGAGTAGTTTTGTCATTATTGTCTTGGTGATTAGGAAGAGGGTCTTTGTAAATGGCTAGGTGAGCATTATCCTGGTTCAAAGCTTGATTTTTATTTTTTAATTCATGATCTTTGAAGGTTATTTCATAGGCTTGTTGATGTTTACTAGATGAAATCATGATCAAAATTTGGACCAAGGAGGAAATCCATAGCTAAGTTATGCAATCGCCTGCAAGTTTCATGAGAGTGACACCAACAAGCATGAAACCAATAGAATTTATTTGGATCTTACCATGATTTATGGGGCAAGTGAGATCAAAATCTCATGGAATAGGCTTTGGTATGCACTTTTGGAGTTTTGCTAACGATAATGGATTATCAACATTGATGTTGTTTATTTAAGAAAATTGAGGATTAGGGGTGTGGTTTAAAGGGGAAGCTTGTTCTGGAGTAGGGTTGGGAGCTATATCTTGACTATTATGAATGGTATCATAAGAATTGATGAAACCATAATTGGTATGATGATGATTTTTATTTTTGATGAGCATATGAGTGCCCACAAGAGGTTGGGATGGCTCAAACTGATGCATGAGAAAACCTTGCCTCTTATCTTAGACAAGGGCCTCTTCCAAAGTTCATGGAGAGAGAGTCCTAACCCAATATTTTAACATGGGATAGAGAGTGTCAATGAATATATGAAAGAGGTTATCATCTTCCATGTTATGATCACACTTATTAGATAAGTTCTTCACCATTTGATGAAAGTTTATGTCATTTCAATCTCAAGTTACTTGCAATCAATAAAATTATCCAAGCTATTCTCAAGAAGCTCACTAGTTTGAAACTCTTATACTAGAGCATTAGCTAAATCTTCCAAACTAGTGATAGAATGGGACTTGATTTGATTATACTAATCTAAAGCATCTTTGGAGAGGGTTTTAATTAAGAGCTTGGTAGTGTCAAAAGTGTTTTACTTGACCTAATATTTGTAGATATTACCAAACATTTTAAAATGTAAGGTAGGATCAGTTGACACATTATAATTAATGGTAGGGGTGATACCTCCTATATCTATGTTGGAAATTTAAGGTGTAAGAGGTTCATTTTGAAGATGTTTAATTGTTTTGTTAATAAGAGGTGGTTATGGAATAAGGTTTCCATGGGAATCCCTATGGGGGTTATGGGGGAATTTTGATTGTGTGTTTTTTATGGAACCTGTTGAGGTTGATTTTGGATGTGAATAAGGTGATTCTACATTTGCATCATTTGGTTGGCATTATTATCTTGGAAATAATTCATTTGGTTAAGAGTTTGTAACAAAATTTGATGGTTTTGAGTGGTGTTTTGATTAGTTTACATAGCATGTGAATCATTAGCATCAGTATTAATGGCTTGAGTATCACTGCTAGTAGTTTCATATGCAGCACTAGTGGCTTAAGACACATTGGTAGAAAAAGAATCACTAGTGGCATGATTAACATGTGTATCAAAAGATGCACTAGTATAAGGATTAGAAGAAAAAGAAGCATTATTGGCATGATTACCACTGGTAGCACATGATTAACTAATGAAGTGATTGAGGAGGGTGGTTCTTGGAAAAGGCCCACTAGATATTGAACTTGCAATGTTAGTATAAATACTTAGCATGAAGGTTAAATGAATCAAAGAGGATAAGGTCATAATATGAGGAGTCAAGAGAGAAGGAAGAGGTTAAGAAGAAAAGAAGATATCACCCATAAATTCATGAGATAATGTGTGGGAAGGTGAATGGGATTCTTCTTCTTGACCACTTATCATAAGGTTGTAAATAGTGGAAGGGTCTTTTCCTTGATGTTGAGGAAATTCATTAATGAAGAAAAGCATTTCTAGAGTATACTCTAATTAAGGTTGATATTCTAAGGATAAAAGAGGGTTATGAATTGAAGATGTATGAGGAAGAATCCCATAATTTGTAGTATGAGTGGACACATGCACATTAATTTCATTTAAAATGGAAACCACAAGTTGTTTATGGGGAAACCTATTAGGATTGGTAAAGTTCATCATATCTATTGATTTCAACTTTATGTTGTCCTAAAATAGGAAGTTTATGATGAAAGAGAAAGATTAAAAAAATAATGGTCATGCAAAGACAAAGTTAAAAAATAAGATACATAGTCGAATCAGTCTACTATGTTATATAACCCAAGGAAGAGAATAGACATATAAGGACATAGTTGTGCAAGTCAACTATGTATTATAGATAGGAAGGCTAAACAAGTTGATAAGGATACACAATTGTGCAAGTCAATTATATACTATTGAATAGATAATTGAATAGGGGATAAAAACACATAATTATGTAGGTTAACTATATACAATTGGTAGAAAGGTAGAACCATCTATAGGAGATTGTATCAACTAAGATGATAGTGTTCTAAAATAGTGAAAAAATTATAAGATAATTTAAAGCAAGAGTGAGATAAAATACACATATAATTGGATCAATGTGATTGATCCAATTGGAGCACACAGCACAAACCTTGCACCAACATTGGCCAATGTAAGTTTTGTAATACAACACATAATGATAAAAGAGAAAATAATCAACTAAAAAGTAAATGTTAATTAATTGGTCACCCTAGGTGTTATTAGATTATAATAAAGTATAATTTTAGTATGATAAGAAAGTCAGTTGAAATAAGGAATTAAAAAGCAATCTAAGGTTAGTTTCAAGATGTTTGGATTGAAAGATATTTGTATTGATAATGGTACTAGCTTGGTATTAGGGCCTACCCCCTCACTACACAATATCTCAATGATAAGTGTGTTAGGTAATTTTCCAATATATATCATTAACCACATATTTATATTTGGCCAAAAAATGAAGTCAACTTCCCCTTTGGTGATGAAATCCAAGTAGGTAGGCCTTGGGAAGATAAATGTTTAATGTTTTTTGAATGTTAAGTGGCTTGGTAATGTGTGCAAAAGAGTAAAATACTATAACTAAAATGGTAATTTGAAAAACCACTTATTTAGACCATGTGAGTTACTCTAAGCATGCAAACAACTAAAAAGAAAATGCTAATTAATTAATAGTAAATAGATATTAATTTCTTGATTGATAATAGTATAGATTCGATTCAAGTAACATTATATTCAAATAGTACAGAATAGAGTCGACTAGGTCATTGTTATTCTATATAAATAAGGTATTTAAGAAAAAAATCAAATAGGTTGACTATGTCTCTCAAATAGAAGACAGACTACAAAACTAAGTCGACCAGATTGACTTAGTTAGCTGTAGGGTTGTAGTTTTAAAGACTGTGAACTTATGAAAAATAGAACTAAAATAAGAATTGAAATGACAAAGAGATATGAGAAAGGAACATTGGTAGGATTAAAGATGATTTATATTGTAACTTTTGTGTTGTAGTGCTTAATTATCGCTTTCAAATTCTACCAACCTAGTTAGCTGGTTTGACCAAGTTATGTAAAACCCTGTGTGTTGAAGAATAATAACAAACAAAGTCGACCTATTCGACAATGTTTATTGATTTGTGTGTTGATAGAATAAAATAATAGATAGAGTCGAATTATTTGATAGTGTATGTTAATCTATAATTGAATAAGAATATTATGTCAAACTGATCAATCCAATAATTTATAATTGATGAAGAACTGAATAGACAAAATGGAGTCATTTTGAAGTGAATGTGTATTAAACTTGCACACAAAAAGTTAAAACTATATTGATTAGTTCAATACAATACTAAAAATATATAAAAATATAATATAATGATAAAAATGATGGCATAAAAAAAAACTTCAAAGGGTTATATTCACATTGGTTCACCAAAATGTATGTAAATGAAAATGTAACTAATTTATAAATCAATCCTAGATTAGAGAAGATGAATCCTACTTACACTTCTAATTATTGATACATTAGATATTCAAAATCATGACCAGGATGGATCCATTAGACCTATCCAAGGGATATCTTACCATAATAATATCACTAGGGAGGGTTCCAAAGCCTCTAGTCAAGTAAAACTATGCAATAACCCTAACTAGGTCTTATGTTTTCATATTCACAAAATTATAAATGATAAAAACAAAGCAAAGTCTAATCTAGTGCTAACCAAAGCTTGTGGCACAAAGTGGGGGTAATAAACATTAAAATTAAACATGCATAGAAGAAATATACTCATGTCAATGTTTATGAAATCCTAATATAAGGAAGATAAGTATAAATGAAAATCTATATACTCTTATAAATGAGGAACAAAGTTAGGAATACTTATCTTTGAAGATGATTCTTCTGAGCCTCAATCTCTCCCTTGGCTAAGGCTCTTCACAAGAGGTTATTGTGATATGTAAAGATGACAAGGATATATCAGCTCTAGGCTACACAATCTATCAATGCATATAAAAGACTTCTCCACAAGAGAAGATTTGTATCTCCAAAGAAAGTATGAAACCCTAGGTTATGATCCTTAAGTAAAATGGTAGATAAGTAGATGCATAATATGTATCACTTCTTTTGTTCTCTTCCTAATAAATAGTGAAATGAATGTGTTTATACAATTGAGTCTAACCCTAGTCCTTTCCAAAATTTTAGCTGACAGGGTCTATTAAGCATGGAATATACTGAGAAGGGGGGTGAATCAGTATATCAGATATCTTATAAAACTTTCCCTTAATCAAATTCCACTTAATCAAACATTCAAGATATGCAATAAAACTAAAAAAATAAACACCACACAAGAGAGAGACACCAGATATAATGTGGAAACCCAATGTGGGAAAAAACCATGGAGAACAATCGCAAGTATATGAATGAGCACCAACCCAAACAATATTCACAAGCACCAACTTGCAGGAGCACCAACCCCTTTTCTGAGCACCAACCCAGGAACAATTCATGAGCACCAACCCCCAGGAGCACCAACCCCTTTGTGTAAACCACACAACTATCTCTCAATGTTGCTATCTCAACAAATGATAGTTCATTACAACATATCTTTCCTCTCTCTCACCTTTGCTCTTCTAAGCTAGATATAACAAATACAAATCATATTCATCTCTCACAAATGCTCTTCTAAGCTAGATAATACAATACCAAAATCAACCTCTTTCTCTCATATTACAAATGGCTTCTCAAGCCTTTATTTATAGCTTTCCAAATGACCTTTGGCCTTCCCCCTTTGTGACCCTTCAATCCTCATGGAAAATGGCACCAAACTTGTATGACCCTTCATATCCTTACCTTTGAAAAGTCATGTGGTGACCCTTCATGAGCAAAAACGTCCTTCCCTCTTTTGTCCTTATCTTGGTGACTTTTCGTATTCCTCAAAGTGTCGCTTCATGAGAAATTGCACCCTTCCTCTTTTGTCTTCACTTGGTGACTCTTGGAATTCCTCAAGATGACTCTTCATGGGAAAATGCATCCCATCCTTCTTTTGTCTTTACCCATGGCTCTTTGACTTCTCCATGGGCCCTTCTTTTGTCTCATATGCAACCAAAAATATATTCATTAATATTAAATAAATATTAACTCACATTATCCAAGATATATCAATTACAAATATCATTAAATGCAATAGGGCCTTTATCATCAATAATGCTAGACCTTTGACATCAATGATAATATTTCCAACAATCTCCCCCTTTGTCATTGATGGCAACCTCAATCCTGAAACTGCCATATCTTGTCACCTGCATATCCTATCATCTAAAAATATATAGTAACTCCCCCTTATTGTAACACCTTGTACCTATTCCTTATTCTTGTTCCTACACCTATACCTATACCTGTTATTCTCCCTCTTTGACATCAATGGCAAAGGGCCTACTTGGAGCTAACACTTAGCTCCCCCTCAACTGATGCTAAACCTCAATGGTAGGAAGTAAAAGAAATTACTCCCAACTTCTCTCACAGATACTCAAATGTGTCTTTTGATAGTGCCTTTGTGAAAATATCTACAATCTACTCTGTAGTACTAATGTATTCCATCTTAACCTGTTGATCTACAACCTGCTCTCTCAAAAAGTGATATCTAATGGGAATATATTTTGTTCTTGAATACGTTACTAGATTTTTTAAAATATGTATAGCACTTGTGTTATCACAAAAAATAGAAATAGGTTCATCATACTTTACCTTGATATCTTCCAAAGTTTGCTTCATCAAAAGCACTTGAGTACAACACAATACTGCTGTAATATATTCTACTTCAGCTGTAGAAAGTGATATTGAGTAATGCTTCTTGCTTATCCATGATACTAAGCTATCACCAAGGAAGAAATCTCCTCCACTTGTACTCTTTCTGTCATCTACGCACCCTACCCAATCTAAATCTATATAAGCAACTAAAGTGAAATCTTTACCTATGGGATACCATAATCCATAATACAATGTCCCCTTGATATATTTGAATATTCTTTTCACCAACTAAACATGAATATCTCTTGGAGATGACTGATATCTTGCAACCATACCTACTGCATGCATGATGTTTGGTCTCGATGTTGTCAAATATAAAAGACTACCAATCATAGATCTATACAAAGATTGATTTGTAATAGGTGAATCCTCATCCTTGCTCACCTTATTTCCTATACACATAGGTGTGCCAATTGGTGCACAATCCTCAAAGCCAAACTTATTCAACATTTCCTTGGCATATTTACTTTGAGATATGAAAATTCTTTTATTTGATTGAAATATTTTCAACCCTAAGAAAAATGATAATTCTCCAAGCATAGACATCTCAAATTATTTTTGCATTCTATTAGAAAATTCTTTTGTCATCTTTTCAATATTTCCTCCAAAAATGATATCATCAACATATACCACAACAATCAATTGATGCTCACCTTCTATTTTGATGTAAAGATTACTATCAGCAAATCCTCTCTTGAATCCTTGATCTTGCAGGTACTTATCAAGTCTTGCATACCAAGCTCTAGGAGCTTGTTTTAATCTATACAATGCTTTCTTCAATCTGCATACATGGTTACTAATATTCGAGAGAATAAACCCCTAAGGCTGCTCAATATAGACCTCTTCTTCAAGATTCCCATTTAGGAAGGCAAATTTAGCATCCATCTGAAACACTATGAAATTTTTAAACACTGCATATTCAAGAAACATTCTAATAGCCTCTAACCTTGCCATTGGTGCAAAATTTTCTTCAAAACTATTCCCTCAATCTGAGCATATCCTTTACATACTAATCTTTCTTTATTTTTGGTCACTTCTCCATTTTCATTCAACTTATTTCTATAAACCCATTTTGTTCCTATCACATTGTGATCTTTTGGTCTAGGCACTAATTCCCAAGTATCATTCTTTTCTATTTGATTTAATTCTTCATCCATAGCCTTAACCCAATGCTCATCATGTCTAGCTTCTAAAAAAAATTTAGGCTGAATTTTAGATAACAAAGAGAAATTAACTTGTTCAAATTCACTTACCATCATTCTTCTAGTGTGAATTCCTTCTTTTATATCTTCGATGATGTCACTTTCATTATTATTTTTCTAAACATATTTGGATGGATTCTTGGTGCCCTTTTTCTCCTCCTTTTCCTCATCTTCATTTGATCTTCAAAGCCTTCTTCTTCAATGATTTCAAGAATGTCTACTAGATCACTGATCCTTTGTGTTCCATCTTCTTCTATCCTAACACTTGCACTTTCAAAAAAAATTTGGGTTCTTTTGTTATAACATTTATGAGCTTTACTTTTTCAAGAATAACCAAGAACTATACCTTCATCTACTCAGGATCCAAACTTACCAAGTTTTTCATCGATTCTCTTTATGAAGCATTTGCTACCGAAAACTCTGAAATAATCAACTGTTGTTGGTTTGTCTTTCCATAGCTCATAAGGATTCTTGTCACTGTTGACTCTTAATAAAGCTCTATTATAAATATGCACTATTGTACCAACTACCTCTCTCCAATATTTATTTGCTATCTTGGATTCATTTAGCATTGTCCTCGCCATCTCTTGAACTATTCTATTTTTTTGTTCAAATACTCCATTTTGTTATGGAGTTATGGCTACTGAATACTGTCTCTTTATTCCATGATCTTCACAAAACTCAATAAATTAATCTGACATGAATTCTCCTCCTTGATCTGATCTTAAACACTTAATATTTAGATTAGTTTCATTCTCAACTAATGCTTTGAATGCTTTAAACTGTCTAAAAGCTTCTAATTTTTTCTTTAAAAACATTATCCAAGTATGAAAAATCATCAATAAGCAACATGAAATATTTATCACCTTGAGTACCTCATAGGTCCACATAGATCGGTGTGAAAAAGCTCTAGCATCTGAGTGGTCGAGTATTCTTTTGTTTTGAACTGCCTTCTAGCTTGCTTCCCATGCTGACAAGGTCCACAAAGCATGTTAGATGGCTTTGTGATCTTTGGAAGATTCCTGACTACTTGTTTTTTTATATTTTAACAAGATTGTCAAAATTTATGTGCCCCATTCTCCTGTGCCATAGCTAAATTTCTTCAATCTGACTCAAACAACATTTTTGACCTTTGATGTCTGATAGCATATATAAGTTATTACATGTTCTTTGAGCATCTGCAACTAATACATCTGAATCTTTTCTTCTAATTTCACAACCTTCTGCATAAAACTTTAGTGTGTGCCCCTGCTCACACATTTTACTTACACTCAAAATATTATGCTTAAGACCTTCTACATATAAAACATTTTTAGTTTTAGTTCTACCATTATCTAAACTTAGTGTACCTTTTCCAGCAATTCTAGTAGTAGTATTATCCCCAAATTTCACTGTGCCACCATTGATCTTCTTCAAGGTTATGAACTTGCTCTTGTCTTTTATCATGTGCCTCAAACATCCACTATCAATAAACCATGGCTTTTCTTCATTTCTTGCATGAAAAACTGTATGGACCAACATAGAACCTTCAAGTTGTTTCTTCTACCATGTCTGAACCTTTTTCTTAATGAATGGAGCCCTAAAACTCTAGTCTTTCTTGATTGACTCGAACACACTTCTACAATACTAAGTTATGTGTCTGAAGTTGTTACACTTGTAACAAATTATGGTCTCTTCATCAAAGCTTGATAGTGGAGCAAAAGAGTTATAGCTTCTGCTTGACTCTACATGACCTTTTTTTTCCTTATTTTTGAGATTGTTAGCTCTTTTTCTACATTCTAATTTTTTATGACCATATCCGTTACAATAAAAATAGTAACCATAAAAATAGGACCTATTTGTGTATCTCTGACTTGATTGCCTTGTATAGCTTTGTTCCTTCCATCCTTATTTGTCCTCTATATTCTTCACTTCTTCCCTTCTTGTTTTCTCATTTGTAAGAGCTTCAATATAGCTCTTCTTCTTTTCAAAATTGATACCTATCTTATCTAATATTGCCTTTTGGCTTTCTAATATTTTATTCAGCATATTAGTGCCATTCTCAAATTTTGAATCATTCACTATTTATTATTGACTACTTTCTCAATCTTTTCTTTTAAAGAGGCAATTTCAGTAGCATACCTTTCACATTCTTTTCTTTTTATTTTCAATGGTTCTGTTAGATCTTCTTCATTCTTCTTGACTTCTTCAAAGTGTGCTTGTATATCTTCAATTATCTCCTCTGACTCCTTTTCATTTTTCTTAATCTGGCGCTTCAATCTTCAATTTTTCTTTTCAACAACTTTCAACTCTTCTAAGGCACACATGAGTTCTCCTTCCATATTTACTTTGGCTTCATCCTCTTCTTCTTCTTGATCAACTATTCTTTTGCTTGCAGAGGCACCTTCATGTATGGCCATCTTGTGCTTTCCTAATCTACCTTCAAGTTGTAAAAAAATTTCAAAAAGGAACCTGCTCTGATACCAATTGTTAAGCACAAAATATACTGAGAGGGGGGGTGAATCGGTATATCATATATCTTATAAAACTTTCCCTTAATCAAATTCCACTCAATCAAATATTCAAGATATGTAATAAAACTAAAAAAATAAACACCACACAAGAGAGAGACCCCAAATATGACGTGGAAACCTAATGTGGAAAAAACCATAGAGAATAATCTCAAGTATATGAATGAGCACCAACCCAAACAATATTTACAAGCACTAACTTGCAGGAGCACCAATCCCTTTGTTGAGCACCAACACAGCAACAATTCATGAGCACCAACCCACAAGAGCACCAACCCCTTTGTGCATACCACACAACTATCTCTCAATGTTGTTATCTCAACAAATTATATTTCATGACAACATCTCTTTCCTCTCTCTCACCTTTGCTCTTCTAAGTTAGATATAACAAATACAAATCATATTCATCTCTCACAAATGCTCTTCTAAGCTAGATAATACAATATCAAAATCAACCTCTTTATCTCATATTACAAATGGCTTCTCAAGCCTTTATTTATAGCTTTCCAAATGACCTTTGGCCTTCCCCCTTTGTGACCCTTCAATCCTCATGGAAAATGGTTCCAAACTTGTATGACCCTTCATATCCTTGCCTTTGAAAAGTCATGTGGTGACCCTTCATGAGCAAAAACATCCTTTCCTCTTTTGTCCTTATCTTGGTGACTTTTCGTATTCCTCAAAGTGTCCCTTCATGAGAAATTGTGCCCTTCCTTTTTTGTCTTCACTTGGTGACTCTTGGAATTCCCCAAGATGACTCTTCATGGGAAAATGCATCCCATCCTTCTTTTGTCTCATATGCAACCAAAAATATATTCATTAATATTAAATAAATATTAACTCACATTAGCTAAGATATATCAATTACAAATGTCATTAAATGCAATGGGGCCTTTATCATCAATAATGTTAGACCTTTGACATCAATGACAATATTTCCAATAGGGTTGGCCCAATTGACTCTAAATCATTATTGACAAAAACAAATTAGGTTTTGGTCTAGGTCCATCAGGGGTTGATATAGACCCTAAATGATTTTTGTCAATTAGAGTACAAGGTTTATGGGGCTGGCATTGTATTGTAAATTATTGGAAAGGGTTTTAGGTTAGGGAAGGGCTAATGAATGTGTAAAATGACTAGAGGAGGATGCAAAAAAGGAGACAAAAATTAGGGGAATGTCTTTAGGAGATGGTTGTGTAGATAAATAGGGGTAGTAAATGGATATCAATCATGTGAAGCACTAATGGTCTACCCACCCCTTTCTTGGTACACCCCTTAAGATGTGCACTCAAAGAGATTGAGACTCAATGGTTTTCTATAAGAAAAAAACCATCAGTAATTGATAAAGTTTGAGAATATTATGTGTATATACATTTCAAAACCACATTGACCAGATGGCAGTGCTTGGGACATGTAAAAATGTCATCCAATGATTGAGAAGGAATATTTGAAAAAAAAAGTTAAAAATGCAAGCTGTATATCAATGTCCATTGATGAGGTCACAACAGTTGACAACATATCATGGGTTTGTATCCATGTTTACACTTTTGATAAAAATTTAAGGACACCGTATTTTTTAGCTATACATAAAATGGTTGAAATTTTCAATGCAAAAAACATTTTCAAGTTAGTTATTTCTAGTTTGAAGGATATTGATGGGATGGATTATTATGTTATAGTTATGAAGCTGGTATATGTTAGATTTGATGGTTTAGTAGTAATGAAAGGGAACATAAATGGTTTTTATGTTTGACTATAGACAACAGTTGCCCCATATAAGATTTTAATTCATTGCATGGCCCACAAAATGAATTTTGCATACAAAATTGTAAGCACATTTGAAAATGTTTCAAAATTTGAGGAACTTATCCATGATTTACACACTTATATGTCAAGCATTCATAAAAGGCTTTAGATGGAAAAAATATTCTAAATGATAATGATATAAGATGGATTTCCATGTATGAGTTTGCATGCAAAATTTTTTAAGAATATCTATCATTGGTAAGTTTTATGTTTAAATACCACATAGAAGTTGATAAGGTAAAAGATTTGTTGTAATTTTTTACATATTTGGAAATAATTTTGAAACTATGTGGTATTCTCTCAATGTTAAATGAAATAAATTATTTGATGAAACATGCTCAAGAGAGATTGATCTATATTCTAGACTTCATACATTTGAGAAGACAGCTTTGTCAATCTCTTGATGTCTTGTACTTGGGCCAAAATAATTTTAAGCTTCTTATTTTTTTAGTTGGAAAACTTTAATAGATATTAAGGATCCAAAATCTTATTTTAAATTTACTATTCATGATCATCTTTGTATCTTTGTGAACGGAAAGGAAATACCACTGCACACATTACAAAAATGAGTTGATTTAGCAAGATTAAAAATTGAAGTCCCTATAACACATATTCTTTATGAAACTATGATAATGGAAACATGGATGAAATTGAGAAAGATAAAGGATAGATTGCTTACAAAAATTGGAAAACAATTTCAAATGGATGAGTTGTTTGAAGCCATGGTAGTAGTGCATCCCATATTTTGGAGAGCTAAGGAAGGTAAAGAACAAATTAGTAATTTATTTCTTAGATACATGGGCACTCTTATTAAACATTTTTTGATTTTTTTACATATTGATGGAGTTTAAATTCTAGGTATTTTGTGAAAATATTTATTGAGAATACATTTTACCCATTTTGGATTCACAATGATTGATCAATATAAGTTTTTAAAGGAGCCAACTAAAAGTGGTGTTATTACAAGGTTATGGGAAAAATTGTATCCCAGTACCATCTTACAATAATATATAAGTGAATATTTTTTATTTTATGAACTCTACCAAATAATGATTTTGGGATATGTGGAAGATGAAAGACTCTTTAGTGTATTACCTTTTGTTAAATCAAAACTTCATAATAGATTGGACAAAAATTTAGACACATGTTTGAGATTGAATGTTTTGCATTATCCAATAGATGCACTTCCCTATGATAGATAACTTCAAATTTTAAATTCGCTTAGTCAAAGAAGATGAGCTACCAATACAATAAATGACATAGTTAATTTAGATGTTGAGACTCTATATGCATCAGATATAGTACATATAAAAGATAATTATGAAGAAAGTGTTGCTCAAAAACTATTTTAGATACCTCAATATTAGTATGTAAGTTTCAACTTTCAATTTTACAATTGATTATTATATTATTATTTGTATCAAAAATCATGGAAATTTTGTTATTATAAAAATTTCAAGAATTCATAAATTACGTTATTGTATTATTTTAAAATAATTATGTTATATTACAATTATTTAAAATTTAGGTTATATGTATATAAAACACTTATTTCACAACATGAATTTATTGTTTCATCATTTTATGTGGTTGTCAATATTATACATTAATGAACTATGATATTATCACTATACATATTAAGTAGTACATATCTGAAATTAAAAGAACAAAGACTTATATTTAAACTTTTAGACTTTAATTTACAATATAAATTTTCTAGTTTCAACATAACATATATATAAATCCATAAAATATACTTGAAATGGATAAAATACATAGAATAAAATAGAAACAGAGACTAATATTTAATCTCTAAAACTTTAATTTACAATATAAACTTTCTAATTTCAACATAACATATATAAAAATGCACTGAATAAACTTGTCATAGATAAAATGCATAGAATAAATAGAAACAGAGACTTATATTTAATCTTAAAAACTTTAATTTAAAATATAAACTTTCTCGTTTCAATATAACATATATAAAAATGCACAAAATAAACTTGTCGTGAATAAAATGCACAGAATAAAATAGAAACAAAGACTTATATTTAAATTTGTAAACTTCAATTTAAAATATAAAGTTTCAAGTTTCAACATAACATATATAAAAACATCAATTTCATATTCCTTGATCCATTTTCATTCAATAGAGATACATGCACTAAATAGATATCATTTCACATGACTTCTAGTTTTTTGTTCAGATGTGAATGTTGTTGCCTCAGCTTCCCCCTTGAATTCAAATGTAAACACCTTCTCTAAAAAGATCCTCAGTTATAGCATTAATATTTGTAACTATTGATTTTTCTTCCTATGTTGCATCTCCTACCAATATGATAGAGGGATCTACCTCTATTTTCTCTTTTAAAATAATATCTAGATCCATTTCATGCTCTTTTATTATCCTCCTCAATGTGTTATTCTATTTTTTGACTAGCACAAGTTTTTCTTTAAATGTAATTATTGAATTTAAGCTTTTATGCACCTTTTCCAGATGAAAATTTAGTACTTGTGCTTCATTCTTGAGGTTATTATATTTTGAATGCAATTTTGAAAATAAAATTGGTCAGATAAAAATTATAAAATTGCGATAAAAACTAATTACTTACCAAAGCTTTATCCATCTCTACATTGGCAAGGTGGTAAATTTTTTGGTCTCTTGCCCATTTGTTGTAATAAGCATGTGCCTCTATATTAAAATTTTCTATTCTATTAATAATAACATCTAAAATATTATCATTCCATAGAAATAGATCCCAATTCAACTTGATTCAATAACACATCAATTTTGGACTGATCATTTTGAGCCAAAAAATATAAAGAATATCTTTGGAAATGGTTATGATAATGCTCATTAATTTATTTTACAAAATCATTTCCCTAAATCTCCCACTATTTCAAAACTTTCAAATCAATCTATATAATGTCATCTAACAAAGTGAAAGCATTATCTAAAACACTATTATAGAATGGAAAGGACATCAAGAGATTGTTCCTCATCATTCTACAGTTTAGGTGGTGAACTAGAAGAACCATGTCCAATTATTTTTTAGGAGCCTAGAATTGAGATCCCTAAATAATATTATGCATAACAAATAGGCATTGAATCGATACACTCAAGGAAAGCATCATCAAGATCAATATTCTACAAAAGTGTCATGGCACCTATTACACCAGACACTCCACCCACAAAAAACTAGGGAACTCCAAGGTTATTATATGCCTTGAACCCCTACTAGTCGTTGGCATTGGTAAATTCTTCCCCCTATTCTATATAGTATAGGTGGGGTAGAAGTAGCTTATTACTTCTTATTGAATGTTTTCTTGTAATATAAAATGTCATCACTAGTCAATAAATGAACTTCATCAAAAAGTTCAGTTGAATGTCAGAGATAATAGTCTTAGGATCCATACTCCAAGTTGTCAATATGGTTTGTTGTGGTGGACGTGTTTAATAAAAGGTGAAGCTTCAATTTATGTCAAACACTCAAATTCTCATAAAATAAAAAATTCAATTTAACATATTGAATTTCATGTAATAATATAATTACAAACATGAAGTTAAATACCTTGCATAAAAGGTAAATATTGCACAGGTTAATGGGAAATGTTGCCAATGTTGGACACCATTGTGAAGTGACTTGAAACATTAATAATTCTAATTTTTGTATTGTTACATCAAATTTCAATAAAATTTTAAAATTTTGAAACCTATATTTAAGCCTAGGGATGTGCCTAAAGGGCCTAACCGGTGTGTAGTAATTTGTGAGACAAATCTTTGCATCTTCTTATTCCTTATCAATGGTGTCATCACACCTGAATCTATGTCATCACCCCTATCAGACTAAGAATCCCTGGAGCACTCAATGGGATAGTATTTATTTAAATCAGCTTCTTTTCTAGATTAAGAAATAGATTCTCTTCTTTATTAAGAAGAAATAGATATAATTAATTTGAATTGTAACAAGCTAATAACATGATAATTTAATGATTTATAAGTAGATTTTAAACTTACCTACAGCTTATCAAGGGCCACAAAATTATATTTTATGTTTGCATGCAATATTTTCGGAATAGTTGTTCCTCTCAGCTCATGGTACACCTCATAGTATAAACCCAATATATAATTAGAAATGTAAATTTTGTAGTTGTCACTTTGAAAGGAAAAATTCAAATCATCTCTTATCTTGTTCAAATGAATGTACACAAATTTAATTATTGTCTTCCAAGAGGATGGATAATGTATGATATAGCCCAAAAGGGGATATCTACAAGTATTCCCTGTAAAACAATCCTCACTTGGAAAATTTCAATGAGGGATTCTAATTATGAATTTTTTATAATTTGAATTGAAAGACCCCTTTTTAAACAATTAGGGGTGCTTGCAATGGAAGCAAAAAATTGTTTTCAATCTTTAATTGAGATATTTAATTTCAAATTTCATACATAAAACATTAAATGTTTATTAATGAAAATAAGATTAATTGCCAAGGTAGATATATCTATATCCAAGTGATTTTCTAGATAAATTTTATCTTCAGCAAACAAAATAGATTTCATGGTCACTAGCTCAATGTTTTTATGTGGCAGTCTTAACAATCACTCAATATCTAAAGGAGTGGTATGAAAAGTAATAGTTTGAGAGTTGAGGCTAAAATAAAACTCTCTAGTAGAAGGTTTATAACTAGACATAAGAATGTTTAGTAAATTCATGTTTGTCTCATAGTATACCATGTAAATGAGACTTATCAAACAACATCATTTGATCTAATTGTTGTAATATTTTTTATCTTTTAGAAGCCTTAATATTTTTTGGTAAATAATATTGCAGTAGATAATTTTTTGAATAGGTGCAAATGATATGCGGTTGCAAGCCATTAGGATTGAGAAATGAGAATAAAAGATGAGTTTTAAGGTAGAGGTCTAGAGGATGAGAGAAGTTTGGGCTATTCATACAAGATAAATGAGCAAATAGAAGGGTCAAGGGATATATATAATACCTAGGTAATCCCTACATAGATTGTATATAACATAAAGATAACCACCATGTCTAGATGTCACCTACCATGTTTAGACATCATCTACCATGCCTAGAGAGTGACCACCTGCTCAAGATGTCAACCATTAGGTCTAGGCACTATTCACCAAGCTTAGATGGCACCCACTAGCTTTGGTCAATGTCTACCTAGTGTAGATGGTGTCCATGGATGTTAGAAGTTGGCCACTATCCCTAGATGGCATCCATAGGCTCTACATGTTGCCCAAAATTTCTATATATCATCCACAAGTTATAAATTCCATCCACACTCTCTAAATGATGTCCACACCCTTTAGATGATGTTCACGAGTTATATATGTTATTCACACCCTCTAGATAGTTTCCACTAGTTTTAAATGATGTCCACAAACTCTTGACACCATCTACAGGTTCTAGACATCATCCACACCCTCTGGACAATGTCCACCAATTCTAGAATGTGTCTACACCCTCTAGACATCATCCATGGGATTTAGACATCATCCACATACTCTATACACCATCCATGAGCTCTAAATGTCATCCATGGGCTCTAAACATAATTCACAAGCTCTAGATGCAATCTATACCCTTTAGACATTTTCCACCATGTCTGGATGATGTCCACCATGTCTAGTTGCCCTCTACAAGGTGTGTATGGTTTTTTCCTTATCTCAACAACATCTAGAGAGTCTTAACATTGTCCATAGACTCTAGACATCATCCACCATCTCTAGGCACCATCTACCAGCTCTAGATGGTGTCTATTGAATATGGATGCTCTATAGACTCTAGAGTTCAGAAGATGGTGCATATGATTAATCTTCCTAATTAAACTAATTTCCCTTTAGTTCACCTTTATTTTGAAATTATATTTTCAATATTTTCCAAAAATTACATAGGTATTTTTCCTAAGGGCCCTTAAAAAACCCTACAAATCAATAATTATCCCCTACTCCTTAATCAAATCAACTCATTGATCATTCTGGTTGTATCAATGCTAATAAGGACAAACATATCCACATTGATAGGTACAACCAAATTATCCACATTGATCAATTCTTATTCTTCTATTTTATTCATTATTCCATTTTATCATGTTTCTAGGAGAATGACAATGGCCTAAGGTCCATTTGGACTATGTAGGTAGTACTTGGATACATGATGTATCTTAGATCAACTCAACTACCATTATTCTTTAATCACCATTATTATCTTAAAATCATCTCTTTCATCACTTAATGCATACTCATGTGTTGGTCCCCCAATTTTGAAGGCTATTTTATTTAAGTACTTTTTGGTAACAAATGATGCAGATAAACAAGGTGTGGAAGATCATGGTGCAGAAGAACATGGAGCAGGATTCTATGGCATGGAAGAAGAAAGTCCTATAGAATAAAGATGATACCAATAAAACCAAAGAATGTAGGACTCAGATCTTAGCTAAATACTTGGGGATAGCATAGAAAGTAGAGACAATTATGGAATGGTTCATAGGAATGGTAGAAAAGACTAAGTCAAGTCTGAATCTAGCACTAGCCTATGGGAGGATAGGTACTTGGTGCCAAGGATCCAACATTGAGAGAGAATATAGGGGAAGTCAGGCCTAGTTCCATAGGAATTTATTATAAATGGTTTTTATTGACTCAATTTTATTTATGATTGTTGGTGAGTCATTTTATTTATAATTAATTCCATAACTAATTGGTTGGGGTAAACCAAGTATAAATACCCCCTTGATATACTTTGTATTGTTGTTAATGAGTTATTGATGAGTTGTTTATCATTTTAACTTTGGAATCATGGTACTATTTTATATCATTAATGAATATAATGGAAAGAATCATGTGTTGATGTAATGCTTGTGTTCATTTGTCTATGATATAATGGAGTTGATATTATCTATTATCTTTTTATGCCAACTTATTTTTCTTTTAATAGTTAAGTGATGAATAAGTAATATAATTTAGATATATAACCAAGGATGATTTTAGTACTAAGTACTTTTTCAAGTTCCCTAGTATAAGAATTAGAAAGATACACCCTCACATGACAAAACTAATAGGAACTGGTCTTAAGCTATATGTTTTGGGTGAGTGCACAATAACTTGTTCTTGCATGAAATGCTAGTGCACTATCACATTACAATTCTTATTTACTTAGGTGAAAAACTAGAGAAAATACATGTTGGTCTAAAGGAAAAGATCCCAACATTTTGGTTTCATTATCAAGACTTGAACATGCATCTCTCGGGTGAAAGCCAAGTATCCTAACTAACTAGAAAATAATGAATAAAGTATGGATATATGATAGCTTGATTAGTAGAGTGTTAATTAGCCTTAGCATAGTTGGGAGTGCCTTGGATGCATGTAATGGATATTTAGTGGCATAAAACTTTGAATAGTTACATTTTGGAATATGTAGTCTCAACGTGCTCCTATCTAGAGGAATCCCAATTTCACTTCCTCTGAGAACCATATGGTAGATATCTTAGACATTGTTTGTTGGATATTAAAAAGATCATAATGGATTTTAAACTTGAAAGCTTCTCCATGGATGGATAAACTCTTTCTCACATGAGCATTACAGTTGGTGGGGAAATGAAGTGACACCTTTTGATGTAAGATTATTGGTTCAGCATGGTATCCAGTCAGTGGGAGTTGTGAAAGTGCAATTGTGATGAAGCTATGTGAAGGGATAAGTGGAACTGATCTAGAGAGGGGACAAGAGGAATCAAGAAGTGCCATAAGGACCTATAAGGAATCAAAAGGGCATAGTGAGGACTCCCCAACCATAGGACCACACCCATTGCCAATGTAAATATGTGTAGGAGAAATAAGTCAAGAATTGGTGATTAAAGAACCCAATCTAGATAGGCCTAATTCCCCACCCATATAATGTGCTCATACTCTTGAGTTAGATGACATTTTTTTAAGTAATTAAAATATGAATAATGTAGAATAATAAATTGAACCTGTTAGAGATAGTTTTATAGACTAAGACCAAGATAACAATTTATTATGGATTTATTTTCTATTGTAACACAATTCTATGGCCTAGTTTGGAATACTTGGTGGACCAAGGATAGCCAGTGGGTAGAGTACCAACCCATTTATATTTAATTAGCCTACCTCAACACCTAATGTATCAGGTGATTCTATTATTTTAGGAGTCATGGGAGGTGGTACCAATTATGGTTCAGCTAGAGGATTTGGAGGAGGGGTAAGAGGCATTAGTGGACCTCCCTCATAAAATATAGGAGGGACTAGAAGTTCATCCCTATAATATCTATTGCTAGAACCTCATTCACCCACTATGTATTATGATATGACACTCCATTTTCCTAAGTATCATAGTGTATAGAATGCAGTAGAATATGTTCACAAGTGTGTACTTATTTGGCAAATGTTTGTCATTACAACTTTTGAATGAAATACAACTCAATTACCACCACTATTTTAGACTGTGTGCACAAGTGGTATCATAAGTTTGATAAGAAACATGCTATGGTGAATTATGAATAATTAAAGGTAGAATTTATTAAAAAAATTGATATCCTAGAGTTTGAATAGTAGAACATAGATACCCTAAAAACATCAAGAAAGAACTAATTGAGAGCATGCATGAGTATGATGCACATTTTAAGACACTTCTCTCTAAGCTTTATTTTGAGACAAACATTTTTCAAAATGCCTAGTGGTTCATAGGAGGCTTATTGCTTCCCTTCTAATGCACCTTATCATAGAAGACCTTCACAAACCTACATGAGGCCTTGGAAGCTACCCTTAGTGCCAAAGTGATTTAAAAAATTGACACAGGGATTAGTCCCTTCATGGAAGCTCAAATTTCTACTATGAAATCTCATCTAGAAAAATTCACTACCCATAGTACTCATGACACTCATAGTGGTTTATGGTGTGTTGAATATGAATATGAAGACCACAATAGAAATAATTTCCCCTAAGAGAGTATTTGCATCATGATGAAGCAATATTATGATATTTTCTAGGAAGATCATGATGTGAGGGATTTCCCCTTACTTCAATGTGCCACACAATCAAAGGTATCTACATATTATAAGATATATAATGTATATATTCATGATATCAATGATTTACATCTTATTAGTGAAATCCATGAGGCACCTACACATGGTACTTGTCAGACTTATGTTGCTAATAACCAAGATAATGGAGGAGGCTAGTCTTTCAGAGGTCATGGTTGAGGAGGTGGAGGTGGAAATTTTCCACCTATAACTTATTACAAGTTTGGTTCTCCAAATCACTACCAGTGTGATTTCCTAGTGTATCCTACTTTTTGTAAAAAATAACATTGTCTACAAGAGTACCCAGACCTACATATCTCCATCATGAAGGAGATAAATTAAAGGGGTATCAGAATGATATGAATTAAATAGACTTGATAGATATTGGGCCCTACTACTCCAACTGGTTCCAAGGTCAACATTACTACATGAAGTGTTGCCCAGTCATAGTCTATGTCAAATTAGCCCACTGAAAAGGTTTAATGGGAGGAGCCTCATGTGACTTGTTATCTAGATGATTAGTAACTAAAATAAGTGATACATGATACCATGACTTTAGTGAGGGAGATCCAAAGAGAAATCCAATTCTTCAAGGATCAAGATGTTGTTATACATTTTAGCATGTAGAAAGCTATGGATATTCATGACTTAGTGTGGGATGAGTTCCATGGTTTATGCAAGTTCCTCCATAAATATATTATACCCCTTTTATGAAATTGGCTAAGGCATCATACACCTAGGCCTACATAGGATCATCAACTAAACCATGCATGGCAACAAGAGAATTATAATCAGCGTAGTACAATTAGAGATAAAGAGATCTTGGTAATACCTATTAGTGGATGGGTCATTTAGGATATCCTAGTTGATCTTGGTGTTGAATTAAATGTCCTCACTAAGGATGCTTGGATGAATATGGAAAACTCTATTTTGTAACCTTCTACTCGTGTGAAGTTTATGGCCAATAAGACTCATACCATGCCTATTGGAGTCCTTAAAGATGTTGCTTTGGATATTTTAGATGTCACTTTCAAAGTCAACTTTAAATTAATTGAGTTGGTTGCAGATAATGATTTTTTAGCTCTTTTGGGTTGCCCTTGGTGTTATGTGAATAATGTTAACTTAAGCTTCAAAAAATACTACATCAGCTTTGATAATGATGAATAGCATGTCGTAATACCCTTAGATCATTCTCAAGGACCTCATTATGTTGATATAGTTAATGATAATGATGACATTAATATTATCTACAATGTCATAGCTCAGGGTACTAAATTCCTTGATCCTAGTCTAGATGGCATATTACATTGGATGGATGCATAGTCTATATCTGACACTACTAGTAATGTTTGTGACTATTAGGTTCATGGTGAGTATGATCTTACTTAAAGGATCTATTGCACTATAGATAGTCAAGAGGTTGCTTCACAAAAGAATGATAAATGTCATAATTTTATTCTTCTTCTTCATGGATGTATTATGGATACACCACCCATGTAGTTAGATGAAGCTCCTAGATTTCATGGTCAGATGGAAGTTTGAGAGTTTATGTAGTGGTTAAAGGCCTTATATGTATTTGAAGATGATTAGGTACATTTGATTATCCATATTTTTGATGGCACAATTTCTTGATGGTGGATAAATCACCATCATAACTTGCTTACTTGGGACCAAGTTCACTCTACTCTAGACCATAATTTTCATCATTATAACCACATTTGAAACACCATAAGTTATGATGTCATTAGGGCTCAAAATATCATCTTAAAGCCTTAAAAAACATGTGGAAGGTGTATGAGACATTTTTGCTTGAGTATTTATGGGTTCATGCATTTTATGGCACTATATGCACTTGGGCTAGAGCATGGTAAGTACATGAATAGAAGAACATAGAGACAAATTGTTGGAATTTCCTTAAGAGTGATATAATTATAGCATTGTCATACTCATTTCCTCAGATGGATTTACCCCTCACCTTGTAAGCCATGTGTTAGGATATTGTAGGTGAAAAAATGTCAGTTTAGGATTACATTAGTCATATAGATGGCATGAGGGAGGAGAGCTTGAAAATTTTTCAAGAAATTGATACATAAGTATCATCTCCACCACCTAAACCTAAACTAGACCATGTATTAAGATAATAGATCTGAAAAGGTAAATAAAAGATCATGTACCAAGTTGATGAAGGTGTTAGTTATAATCTACCAAATCATCCATTGATCACTTGGCTTTGCATACTAAATATGGCATATGTAATGTCTGATACATAATTTTGAATGAACAAAATTTGTATTTAGATCCACTTTAGATGATACAATGTAATATTGACATAGAGAAAGTGCCCAAGATGGCTATTATGGGAAACTATTGGTCTATTATAGAGATCTCTATGGTTTTTAAACTATTAAAAGAGTATCAAGACATTTTTCCATGAAATTACACTGAGATGAAAGTATTACATTCTTCCTTAGGAAAGATGCACATCAAGTTGGTAGAGGGTACTCGACCTGTCAGAAAAAGGCCCTATCATATGAATCCCAAATTACACATTCGGGTTAAGGAGGAGATTGATAGCATGTTTTGTGTAGGAATCATCACTCCTATGGATAATTCTAAATGGGTGAGACCCATAATCATTAATATCAAGAAGTATGGTTGTATTTATGTCTGTATAGACTACCAAGTACTCAACACTACTTACATAACCAACCCCTTTCTTATGCTCTTCACTGAGGAGATTTTAGAAGGAGTTGTTGGGTGCGAGATTTATACATTCATTGATGGCTTCTCTAGATATCATCAATCCATATCATGGAAAAGGATAAATTGAACACCACTTTTACAACTAAGTAGGGTTAATTTGCTTATAACATGATACCCTTCAGGTTGAAGAATGCTCCTACTATGTTTTCATTGATTGCTATCAAGGCTTTCAAGGAATTTATTTATCAATTCCTTCAAGTATACCTAGACCATTGGACCATCTATGGTTTAGTGTAGGACCACTATTCTAATATTGACCTTATGCTTGATTGCTGCCAAAACCTTTAGATTTACTTGAATCTAAAGAAATGTGTTTTTACAACCCCATTTGGTATTTTACTAGGTCATGTTATTTGTTATGATGGACTCTTAGTGGATCTAGCCAAGATTGTAGTTATTCTTCACCTTCTAATGCCGATCACCAATCAAGAGTTTTGTGTCTTCCTAGGACACAAGGGATACTATAAGAAGTTAATTCGAGGATATGCTAAATGCATTGCATTGTTACAGGAATTAATAAAATAGAATGGTCAGTTTGTTTGGATTAACACTGTCCAACAAGCATTCATTGTCCTCAAGGGCAAGCTCATTACTACACATATTCTCTAATTTTTGGATTGGATGAATCCCTTTCATGTGCATTTTGATGCTTCAAGCATGGCCATAGGTGCTATCCTTGCTCAAATAGTAAGGGAAATTGTAATCATCCTATATATTTTTCTATCTAAAAGCTCATTCCAATAAAATGAAATTATTCTATGAAATGTGAATCTTTGTCCATGCTTTACATGCTTTAAAAGTTTTTTTAATATTTATTGGCCACTCCATTTATTTTCTTTATGGACCATGAAGTACTGAAGTACCTAGTGAATAGGTTGGTATTGCATGGATGTGTTTTCTAATGGATTGTGTTTTTTCAAGAGTTCCAATTCTTGGTGATGGTGAAACATGGTAAGGATAATTATGGCCCTAATCATTTATTATGCATTAAACTTGGTGAACCAGTACATGCCATGGAAGATTACTTACCTAACATTCAACTTTTCCAAGTCACGTACATTCCCAAACATTAGAGGATATCATAGTTTTTATGAATATGGGTTCAACACCAACCCACCTTAGCACTCAAGAAAAGAAGCAGTTGGTTATTCGTGCAACTCCATTATAGCTCATAGGGGTAACCTTTATAAGCCTAGGTGGGATGAAATGTTATGCCACTACATCATGAAACATGAGTGCATTGAGGTTATTTGATAGGTTCATGAGGGTGTTGTCATAGGACATTATATTGGTGATTATACAACATAATAGGTTATTTTAGCTATCTTATGGTTTCCTACTTTGTTTAAGGATGTTAAAGCTTATGTGCACCAATGTGAAATCTACCAGTCCATGGGTAAATTAAATAGAATATATATTATTCCCCTTCATCTAATCCTGACACATGAACCCTTAGAAAAAGGGGATATTGATTTTTTTTGCCCCATTAATCTAGTAGGGAGGCATACTAGAGCATGTTATGTCATTATCGCTACTGATTACCTTACTCACTTAGCTAAAGCAACTGACCCAGGATTATACAACTACCATTATTGTTAGGTTTCTCTAGGAGAATATTATTACATGATATGGATGTCCAAGCTTATCTTTAATGAAAAGTTTGACTAATGATCAATGAAATAATTTCCTTAATGAGACCATCTGCATCCTCTTGGCTAATTCCATGATCACACACCACAAGACTACACCATATCATCCTCAAGCCAATGGTATAGATGAAGCATTCAAGAATATTTTGGGTAATACATTGACTAAGATTTTTAATAGTAGATGAACTAACTAGAATGATCATGTTTCTATAGTTCTATGGGTGTATCAAACCACATATAAATAATTTAACAAGAGTACACCTTTTAATCTTATGTTTGGTATTGAAATCATTTTTCCAATCGAGTTTCTTTTCCCCTCTCTACATATTGTGTGAATCGGTTGGTTGGATGATGAGGAAACCTTGGAAGCACACATTTATTCTTTACTTAAGTTGGATGAAACCCATTTTATATCACATTGGCGTTAAGGAATGGAAAAGTAGAAATAAAAGGCTTGGCATGATCATCATCTGAATAACAACACTTTTTCTCTAGGAATGCAGGTTTTGGTTTACAAATCCAAGTTCACATGACATTAAATAAATCTTTGCATCCATTGGTAAGGTCCATTTATTTTTCATAGTATTCATCTCACCGGTGCATGCCATTTGAAGTAGTTATATGGTCAATTCCTTCTGAGCCATTTTAATGGTAGTCGATTGTGCCCCTATTATTATGAGTAGTGTTTTCCCTCTTTAATTAATAATGTGTATTCCACTAGTTTAGTTTATAATTTTGGTTTATTTTTCAATAAGATGTGGCATTGGTTGTGCAACCTTAGTTAGTTTTAGGTCAACACTTAATTATTTGCATTTATATTTATTCGTAATGTTATGGAAGAATGTGGATAACTTTTAGTGTGGGATAAGAAGGGAAAAAGAAGTAAAAATATTGAGCACCAAAGAATGGTGAATGAGAAAAAGGAGTGTGTAATTATAAGTGTATAAGGATAATTGGGTATGTAATATGTGATGCATAACTACTATAATGAGTAAATGTAAATAAGCAAGCTTCCCACCTTGGAAATGGAAATTTTGAAATTCTTTACAGTTGTCATGCACTTTGGGAAAATCATGGGATGGGATAGAAGTATTAAATATGAGAAAATTAATTGTAATGGAAAGTGTGCCAAATTTGAATCATGTCAATACCATTAGATCATTAATTATGTGAAGTGATAGATGAGGTAATGGGGAAGTAAATATAGATTACCCTCTTAAGCCTATAAAAGGTTAAACATATTTCATTTTACATTTTACTATTGTCGATCTACAAATTTATAGAGCCAAATGAGCATTATCAAGTTGCTAAAATAAATTTTTTAAGCTACCATAAGAGCATAGATTGACTATATGTGACTAATTTGAGCATTGTGGAGTGAAGTAGTTGTGATGAACAAGGAGAGTGTTGAAAGAGTGATTGAGGAAGTACAAGTTTAAGTAATTATGGGTTGCATGGGTTGATATTCACCATTGGGGTAAATTGAATCAGAGAGCTAAATAAGTTAGATAAGTAATCATGTATTCATTTAGGAGGGTCAAACAGTTGTGCCTCAACCTTTGAGCTCCTTAGAGGGTGATGTGGTGAAAGAAAAAGGCTCAGCATAGTAATCCATCTTTAATCCAAGAGGAAGAGGAATTTGAGAGTGTATGTGTTTAGTCAATTTTATAAGGGAAGAGGTACCTAGTGAGTTCAATGCATGAGGAGGGTTTATCACAACAAACCAAGGAAATATAAAAAATAGAATTAGGGATGGCATGTTAGGCTAAGAAGAAAGTTATAGTACCACCTCTACCCCTAGTGTTAATTGAGGAAATGTAATATCCAAAAGTAGTGTTGTGCACTAAGAAATAGGATTCAAACCCACCAACTTGTTATATTTTTACTATAATCATCACCAGCTAGGAAATGAGGTAGAGCTACATTGCGACTATCGAGTGGAGCACTAAAACCCCCAAAATGAGCTTGTGTATGACTTAAGTATTTTTAATAAGCTTAATGATGAAGGACTCTTTTAGTTATTTAATCTTCCATATTTCAAGAATCATATGGAAGTAATAAAGTTTCTTATTTTACACATGCATGAATATTATTTATATTTTTTTGGGTGCTAGATGTAGATCACATCCCAAAGGGTAAGCAAAGTCACATGTTTGTAATGCTTGGGCACTAACCTCACTTCAAACTTAGAGGACCAAGATGATATTGAGAATACTACCATGGTACTTTAATACAAAAATCAAGGTCATGCTATGCAAATAATAAGTCTCCAAGATATCACCCTTAGAGTGGGTGTGCTTGATAATGACCAAGGTTGAAGGCATGGATGGATGCAAATAGGTGGGCATGGCACATTTATATGTCACCCATAAGGTTACTCTTGAAGTTAAATATAATTAGTCACATTATTTTTCTTAGAAGATTATTGTAGATGCAAAAAAGGCCCACCACCTTCCAAACCAAAAATTTTCATAGAGAATTATTCTTTTGTTGTTAAATTTTGATGAGATTGGTGTACCAGAGTTCATAATTAGTGATTTGAAATGGGCTTACCCACCTGAGATAAATTCCCTATGGAAATGCTTAAAGTGTTCACTTACTCTGGCATGAGAATTCCTTCCCATTAGGTTAAGATTAAGGGTTGGAATGATGGAATGAAGGAAGCCTTTAAAAATGAGTATCACATTCTAAAGACTTGCCTTCTTAGCTTGGAGACCAATCCCAGCTATTGGTTAAATAACACTACTCTCTAGTGCACATCTAGATTGTTCCCTCAAGTGACTTGTCTAGATGGATTAAGTTTTCATATGCATTCACCACTAGATATTTCATGAACATTATTAAATGATATATGATGCACACCTTGTACACATTGATGCTGATAAAATTGATGTTGAGACTCACACTCTCCATCAAATGTATATTTACCAAGGGAAAAAGGTATACATGGAGAATCTAGAGTCGGATAATACTGACATTAAGGTTTGGTAGATTTTAGTTGGTCATTCCAGTCATTCTTTATTTTATATGTTGAAACCATGAAATAAGACATCAAGGAGTGCAAAAAATAAGAATGAAACTATTCCACCCTCACCATAAATAGGAAGGCAGAAGAAGTAGAAGAGGTAAAGGAATGATGCCAGTACCAGCACTCAGCCTCAACAAGCTAAGAGATAAATGACTACCCCTACACTACCCAAGAACACTATGTCAGTTAGTTAACCAAAAGGCCCTAATCCAATAATGTAATCTATTCCTTTAAAACATAAAACTTTAAAACCTAAGGATAGTGACCTAAAATAGAAGATATCAACCCCTTAGTCAACCCTAAAAAGAGAGAATTTTGAAGAAGATTAGGAAGAAAAAGTCACCTCGACATAGGAGAAGACACCATTTTAAATGTGGTATGAATAAACCACCCTTGAAGAAGCACAAGTGGATATTAAAAATCCCACTAGTGAAGAGAGGGAAGGTTTAGATATAGATTTGTGAATGAGTGGTCTTAATATCTAATGAAGACATGGATGTCAATATACTTGATTGAGATTCCTCTAAGGGGAAGGAGTTAGTTAATAAATCCATTTACCAAAGGTTAGAGACTAAAAATATATCCATGACCCTTCACGTTTAGTACTAAAAGGGAGTGTGGGAAAAACATTTGTTTATGTGGAGCATTTTGTACTAGAGGACTCAATCGAGTAGACTCGATAAGAGATGTTATTTTATAATGATATTTATAATGAATAATGTCATTTTGAGTTGTCATTAGAAAGATTAATTTTGGCATCAGGAGAGATAGAAATTATATACACACTTTGGGTAGATCCCCATATGTGTACCTCAACACAAGAAAATGTGGCACTTTTGAAATTTGATCATGAGGTGACCAGAAGAATGCCTTGGTTGAATATGATGTAAGGTGACTCCATAATAAGCATTTAGAAAAGGTTACTCTATATCATAATGAGTGAACTATAATAATAAAATTTGAAGAGGAGTTGGATGGGCTCGTACACTAATTAGAGATAACAATGGTGTTTTGGGTAAAGATCCTAGCCCTCTACAAGACAATTTTAAACCAAGAACTAGCTTGTGCATATTGGGTATCCCTTATAGAGAAGCAATTAACAAAATAAAAACCCTAGTATAACTTTTGTTTAATAAATGTAAGGACTAGACCAACCTTTAACATGATCAAATATAGGCAACAAAATAATTTAATAGAGGTGTATATGTCTACAAGATATTTTTGAATAGGTTTGGTGATATGATTCCCATCTTGGATGGGGTTTTTTCTAAAATATAATGGCCTAGAAAAATTTTGGAAGTAAGGATTTGGGTATAGGAACTTCAACACTAGCAGCTGGTTGACAACACCTTAGAAATAAAAGATCGCACTAAGCATGTCAAAGCATTTAAATATATGGAGGCTATGGAAAATAAATTAAGCACTCACCATCAGGAGATTAAATAAATTTTTAGTGCACTCTAAGGATAGGTTCCTAGAGAATTCAGCTTGCTTGAAGACATTCATAAATATGCTTTTACATCCCTTGAGCATTTGGTTATTCAAGTAGGTGATTGTCTTGAGTAGCCTGAAGATATTAAGAAGCTTAAGGAGGCAGTAGAATAAATCATGTCTCGGCTCCACAATGCTTTAAACCATTGGGAGGGTGTGAATAATTAAATTGAATAGATGGGACCTAAATTTTTGGAGGGACCTAAAAAGGATGCATAGTCCAAGATGAACTATTGACTTAGTGTGGGGTGATGTTGGGCCCCTAATTTTAAAGACTATTTTGGCTAAGTAATTTTTGGTGATAAGTGGCATAGAGAGATATGATCTAGAATATTATGGTGTATAATAACATGACATGGGAGTCTATGGAAAAACATAAGTAAGTCTTATGTAGTAAATAAGCATGATACACATAGAACTTGATAATGTAGGACTTGAATATTAGCAAATGACTTGGGGAAAGCATGGACAGTGGAGATGGTTATGGAGTGGTTTATAGGAATGGTAGAAAATATTAAGTCAAACATAAATCCACCACTAAACTATGAGAAAATAGGCACTTGACAATGATGATACAACATCGAAAGAAAATATAGGGATAGTTAAGCTCAGGTCTATAGGAATTTATTATAAATGGCTTACCATGACTCAATTTTTTTATGATCATTGGTAAGTCATCTTATTTTTAATTACTTTTATAAATGATTGGTCAGGTTAAATCAAGTATAAATACCCCTTTTATTTTCTTTTTATTATTTTTGATAAGTTGTTGATGAGTTGGTTATCATTCTAACTTTGGAATCACTATACTTTTTGATATCACTTATGAATATAATGGAAAGAAGCCTGTGTTGATGTAATATTATGTTTATTTTTTATGATATAATGGATTTGATATTATCTATTATAATTTTATGTCAACATTTTTTTATTTTGATAACAAGTAAGTTGAGTTAGATATAGAACCAAGGATGAGTTTAATACTAAGTACTTGTTCGAGTTCTCTAGCTTAAGAATTAGATAGATAGATACACCCTCACATTAAAAAAAAAATGGGAACTAGTCTTAAGTTTCATGCTTCAATTAAGTGTGTGAAAACTTGTTCTTGCATGAAATTCTAGTGCGCTAGCATGTTGGAAGTCTTATTTACTTAGACATGCAAGTAGGGAAAAGACATGTTGGTTTAAAGGAAAAGAGCCCAACATTGTACCTAGTTATTTTTGGATTCTTTAGTCTTTAAAAATTCATCAGACCATCAAACCTATGTTTTCACCAACTCATATTTAATTTGTGTGATATGTTATAGCCTTGAGTTATGCTTGCCAATCTACCCTACTGGGGTAAAATCAGTTTTATTCCACAACCAATCTGCCTTGCTGGGAAACATCATTGTACCACTAATTATAACTACCTTTGGTAAAATCATTAGTTTAACCCATCCTCCATGCTGGGGTACATCATTATGCTACTAATTATAACTACCTTTGTGTAAATCATTAGTTCAACCCATCCACCTTGTTGGCCACATCACTGTGCCACTGATTATAATTAACTTTGGGCAAACCAGTATTTTAATCAATGTGTGTAAGTATTAGCTCAATTAGATTAATTTCATCCATGGGTTAATTTAATTCTTCTTTTTGTTTCTTTTCAAAGGACCATCCATCAATCATATGTTTTAGACACTCCCTTGAGGGGGCATCATAGGCTTCCCAAACTTTATTTAAAGCATCATTCCTCAATCATTAAATTTTTTTCTTCTTAAAGACTTTTTAATTATTTAAAAATATTTTACTATGCTTGTGTCTTATAAGGCCTTCTCAAACACGGGAAAAATTTAGACACCTTATTTCATCCACATCTATGTCTAAACCATACTTTAGATTGATTTCTATTAAACTATGAAATTAAGCCTAGAAATCACCAAAATTCCAAAATTTAACCACACATTAGATGTAAATGCCCATAATCATTTTCAGGCTTTCTTATTTGGGTTATTACCCTATATACAATGATATCCTCCTATGGATGCATCCTTAGTCAAGTTACGACCAAGCAAACTAACATTTTTGACCAATTGAGTGGGGCACTTAACCAACCTTTAGAAAATGTCAAAAGACTAATCAAATTTACTTAATTGATTAAACCTAAATAAGTGATTAGTTAAATAATCCATGTATAATTAATGAATATCTAAAATTAAAAATTCTAAAATGCAAAATATTAGGCCTCTCCATCATTACTTTTGTGAGTTGTCAAGAACTCATAAAATGTTTAACAAATGTTTGGATTTATGAGACATGTTTATTAATTTAATAATATTAATTACATTTTTTACTCAAGATCCACCATACATCTCACTTCTAATCCAAATGCCATAATGGATTTGCCTAACCTATAAATAAGAGAGCCCCCACTCTCTTTCATTAAGCTCTCAACTTAAAGTTATAATACTAAATTGTTAAGAGATAGATTCACATGCCAATCCAAAGGTGGACAAGGATATGTGCTGCCCATAAGGAAAATGAATTAACAAAATACTCCATTTCACACATAATCCAAGCAAGCCAACTACCCAACAAGGGAATTTGGAGCTACAAGAAGGGTAAAAGGGAATTTCTCTTTTGTTTTATAGTTATGTTTTGATTTTTTCTTGTTATTTATGCTCCCACAAGTATCTAGGTTTGGGAATGATTTATCTTATGCTTTTTATTGATGTTTATTATGCTAACAAGTGACTAATGCAACCCCTTGAATTCCTTTCTACACTATCAATTTTAAAATTCATAGATGTTGTCATTTTAAGTAAAATAGTTTAAAAAATTCCTTGTGTCATGATGTGAGGGGTATTACCCCAATACTCAAGCCAATATAAATATCTATATATGTATTTTAATTTCCATGTACCTTAGGGTATATTATAAACACATAGAGTTCATTTTTCATCCATAGGTAGCCTTCAATTGTTTGTTCTTGTAGTGCAACAATAAGCAGTTAGCCCCAAGAAGTTAATCTCAATGTACCCCACAAGACATGATAGTATGCCTATGGGAATATTAAAATCCTCTATATTTAGTGTCTTCATGTTCATACTCATTATTTACAACTGGGATTAGTATATTTAAAATCATACAAAGAAAACACACCTTACCTAGTTGCACCCATTAATAACCCTTTTTTTATATCATTGGTTGTTTATTAACATTTAGCATTATATTTGTTATACTATGGTTAAAAAATCAAAAATTGCTTCTCAATATGTACCTAAATGTGAAATTCCCAATCACGGTCATCCTTTAGATTTATTTTTTTCTAGTAACACTACATCTTAAGCTTACTATAATGAATGCTCTAATGATCACACTTGTATAATTTCTTATGCAAATCAAGATTATGATTATGATATATATTATTATGATTTTTAAAATCAAGATGAATGAAACAATAGTTAATAATATAGTGAATAATAAATTGAGATAACTAATTTAGAAATTATGCAACCCATCCTTGTATTCCCTTTTTAAAAAGAGTAATAGTAAGAACATATTAATAATGAATATCTATTCTCCCTTAATCTCTCAAAAGGATCAAAATATGAAAAATCATTAATTAGAATACTTCTTTACCTTTTGGGTTAGCTCATTCATTCCATCAAATCATTCAATATAAATTACAAAATCATGGTTCTTGCATAGAGTTTTCAAATGTTACAAATGAATGTGTTACTCCCTCTCTCTTTTTAGAAACAATAGATGATGTCAATGCATAAATTATATATTTACCATTAATCATAGTTAATGGTATGAAATATAGTGATAATATCTCTCTTCGTTTGGGAAAAAGTATGATGCAATTACTTTATCTTCCTCTTTTTAAATATTGAAAGATGTAAATGACTATAAATTATAAGTCCAAAATAGAAAAATATCTCTTTATTTACAAAGTAAATATAATGATGTATTATGCAATGATTCTCTAGATGGTCCCTCTCAATTTGAAATGCATAAAGATACCAAATATGAATATTTCTCTCTCTCTCTCTCTTAAATCCCTAGAGCCTCCTCAAGATAAATGACATGTTTCTAATCCTTTACAAGTCAAAATTATAAATTAAGAAATGAACCTTAAATTTTTACCAATGTTGTCTTAGAATACATGCCCCAGATATGTAATGGAAACAATAATTATCCTCTTATACTAATTTTTAAAATGTATAGTCTATTGCAACCCATAATTGAGACTTTATGAAAAACTACTATTCCTGCTAGTCATATTGTATTCATGATGCATTCCATTGGATAACTCCAAAATCAAGAGTGAGATCTCACTTTAGAAGTGAGATCATGTTGTGTGAATGTTAGAGATAATGTTATTCGAATAAATCCCTTACATGAGTTTTGTATGAGCATCCATATCTAAAATATTTTGTTATGCTTAAAATACCATTATTTTATGGTTATGGAGATCCATGTACCCATTTAGCATAGTATACCCTTTATTTTGGAGATTAGGAGGTGATGAACCTATTTTACTTAACGCTCTTCATATAATTCTTATTAGAGAATCTTCTTATTGGTTGTACAATTTACTTAGTGAATCTTTTTCCAACTTAAAAAATTTATAAGATGCATTCCTATCTTATTATCATAAGCACATGGTACCTAAGCTCACATTAGAACATCTAAAAAGCTTGTAACAAGGTAAGAATGAGCTCAATGAAAACTACATTTTGTGGTTTAAAAATACTCTACACTATTTAACTTACTAACCCTCAAATTTTGAAAAACAATTTATCTTTAGTAGAGATATTTTATGTCCACTCAAATAAAGGGACATGTATACATTGTACACTTATTGGAAGGATTATACATGGATATATTCAAATACACATGTGATATAAATTATTTAACAAAGGTTACTCAACCAAGATCATTTACAAACAAGTAACAGGTTATCAACAAATAGAGGAATCAAAATTTAACATTTAACAAAAGGCCTTCACTTCAAGTCATTCATAAGATAGATGAATCACCCAAAATGGTTACTTTCAAGGAATAACATGCCAAATTACTAAATAAATCAAATAAAATTATTTAAAAAGCATCACCTAAAGTGAATAAACCTGCTTTCAATAACAAGTCATCACTCTAGTTTGATAAATTAAAATATTGACCACATGATATTCTACATACTGTAGACATCTAATTCCTAACACCATTATGTTGAAATTGTCAATCTTACTCAAAATTTGTGAAAACATATAATTTGGGCCAAAATCACTTAAACACGCTAAATGATTCGAGCTTATCATATACACGTGACAATTTAGGCTAATATATCCCTAAATAGGGCAATGCATTTTATGTGATTATTAACTTTGATCAAATCATTTTGATTCCAAATGATGAAAATGCATTTTGATGCTCTAGATCACTCTTTTCTTCTAATTCAGAAGAACATGACATGGGCATGTGTTATTTTGTGTCGACAACATCCTAAATGGGATTATGGTTCATATGTAACTAAAATTGCATTCTAATTCCTCTACAGTCAAATTACGACCTAGTAATATGACTTTCTAACTAGTTTCATTAATTGAAGTGCAACCAATTTTCAAAGAATTGCATAAAAATTGATTAATATTATTTAGGCAAATTAAACCAAATTATGAGCTCAAGTAAGAATTCCATGGAAGTTATTGAATATTTATTTATTGGAAATTGATTCCTATTATTTGCATCATCAAATGACATGATCAATGGGGTGGCATCCATCAACCATAAATGTAACAAATATTAGGATTATGGCTTTCCATGCCTCTTTAATGCCCATTCCTCCAAAATATTTATGAGGATATTTATGGATATAATTTACATAATTGAATTAATTCATGGCCACACATATTGATCTTAAGATGGATGATCATGGTTGACCCTAATCAATTTGGAAAATTTATAAATAGGAGGGCCAATGCCACTTTAATTAAGCTTCATTTGTGTAAACTTATAATACAATATTCTCTCTACAAGCCATTTGAGTGTAGTTTTATAATACTTTATTTCCAATAGGATAGCTTCATTGATAGGCATAACATTTATTTCATATCATGAGCCTAGTTTAGTTGGTAATCTTGAGATGGTGGAGGAGCTTGGGCTTATACCATTATTGAAGACTTGAGCACCAAATAAAAGGGGAAAACATGCTTTTGAGCTACATTTGTGTGATGGGGAGCTCTTGGGAAGGTAACTTGTGTTTATTTTCTTTCATTTGTTCTTGTCATTTTCACACCCCTTTGAATAAGTTGGCCTATATTGTTAGTTATTTATGTATTTCTCTTTTTTTCTTGACTAATGCTTGATTTAACCATATTTCTAATCCAATTCTACATCTTGGTATGCCCATTAGGACCACGTAGCCCATTCAAGCAAGGGAAATACTTTGGCATTTCTAGAAAATATTAAAAGTCTCTAAAAACCCTTGACAATCAACTTTTAACTTAATTTTCCCATGTTTTTGACATTTTTTATTAATACACAAGTCACACAGTGACTAACGTTAGTTCTATGTAAATGGTATTAGTCAAGGATAACCAGCATCAATTAGGTTACAAGGAAAAACACATTAGAATTTTGTATTTTTAGAGCTTTATTCAAAGTTGTAATTTTCAAATTGAGTTTATAAGTCTCTATCTGAACATTATTTTCTTGATCCAAAAGTTTATTTTAGAGATTTTATCCTAACCTAGGCTGACAAAAAAAAATTTATCAAAATATTTTTTGCCTAAGGGTTCACAAGTGATTGTTATTAGTCATTTTTGATTGGCATCAATTAAGTTTATGTTTGGCATCGGTCTTACTATAACCAACATCAATTAGTAGTCTTTGTGTGTAAAAAATAGAGAACCTAAGAGCAAGAATTCTAAACTTGCTTATTTCATTATAAATTATGCTTCAAAGCAAGGGGAAACTCTCTAACCTTACAAGACCCGCATGGAAAAATGATCAAAATTTGAAGCATGATTTAAGTCTTGAACCTTACCTTTGGTGTTTAAAAGGAACTTAGATGGTTTGTTTAATTGTTTTGTGAAGTTTTTTAAGCTAAGGCCAAGGGGATAAGAATTTCACTCAACATTTCAATTTGGTGCTTAAAACTAACATTCACTTAAGTTGTAATCTTTTCAAAAGAGTGTTGTTTTATGCAAATCATCTATTGCTTGTTTATTAGTTTGAGAAAAATGAAGAGTGCGTGTATGCTCTCCCCCATCCCCTTTAGGTAACTTGGGTGACTAAAATAACCTTTTCATTGAGAATATGCCTTTATCCAAGGTGTGAAAAGGAAGTTGTATAGGCTCTCCCCAAAACTTGTATGGTTTGGGTGATCTAAAAACAACTTCTAAATCCTTTTCACTTAATTTTATTTTATGTAATTTGGCTTGTGGAAAAGAGTTCATAGACTCTTCACAAGTTCTTTAAGGAAGTTTTGACCCAAGGTTTCATCTTCTAGCATTATATTCAACCCCACTTCATGATGGGGTATATAAATTAAGGGTGACCCATTAGGATGTTTGCTTGAGAACTTAGTCAAACTCTGTTAGTGGCAATCTAGCTTGGAATGTATCATCAATCAGGACATCACACTACACTAAGAAATTGATAAATGTAATGGTTATTAAAAGGAAAAAAGTTTTTCAAAATAATTCAATTGATGTGGATCCAATTAACGTGTTTCGTCTCTAGCATTAGCCATGTTTGGGACCATCTAGATGGTTATAAATTTAAGTTTTAAAACAACCCCACTTGTCATGGAGTATTTCTGATGTAGGGTGAGTAACTCAAAGGTCCATGTCACCTTACAATCTATTGGGAGAAGGGGGTAAAAAATACCCTACCACTTCATGCACTTTTATTTTTGGATTAACAATTAAAATCCTCCTAAGAGCACATAAATAGATGGATTTTAATAATATGATGTAACCTTGTCAAGTTAGGGCTTAGGACAATTTACTTAGTTGTATTTGTCTTTTACTTTACCTAATTGATCTTGATTTAAAGTCTAAAAATTGTTTGTAAATAACACATCATAACCAAAAACATTTGTTGTCCACTATTTATTGAACAAGGAGGCATTATGTTGGTCAAATCCAAATCAATATTTACCTTGTTCAAAACATCATCTTAAACAATGTGTTTGTATTGTCAAAACAGTGTAGTTATGCTACCCATTTGAGTCTAAACCACTTTCCAAAAGTATTTAAGTCCATTGATAATTCAAATTTGGAATTGCACCTTTATAAGTTCTAGGTTAACATGTTAATCATTTTTTCTATTTGCACTTGACTTGAGTTAACTTGGATTCAATTTCCCATTTGGGTTGAAAGCCATTTATAGACACATCATCATCATTTGATCATTGTGAACTTCGGTTAGCTAGTGTATCACTCACACTCTAAGTTCTAGAACACATTTTATTCTACCTCATATTACCATGTGGCAGCATTGTGCTACCCATTTGGTCTTAGTTTTATACTTAAGAATTATTGCATGTTTTCACATTTTGAGTTTCTTAATTCTCATTATACCTTCCTAATCGTAAGGGCTTTCTTCTAATTTTCTAGTAGCAACTCATCAAAGTTAAACTAGATTTTATAGTACTGACGTATCTCTCAACCTAAATTTGGTGTACTAGTTTGCACTTATGTCTTTGAGCTATCATACCCTATTTTAATTTATATGATTTTGACCCTACCCAAGGTTGAGTAATTTTGTGAACACATTCTTCTCATTGTGTGATACTATGTCACCTCTTTTTTATTATAGTCTCTTTGTTACCTTATCACTTGTTTATAGAAATCAAATATACCTTATTTAAATGTTTATAAAACATTCCAAATCTTGGAAAACATAGAGAACAAATCTTCAAAACATGACTCAAATGTACACTCATAGTAGGGTCTTTTATGTCCCTAGTTATGAGGAAGAGCATTGTTATGATGTACATGAGCACTCTATCTTGTTTTAGGATGTCACCCTCTTTGAGCCTATTTTTTGAATACCAATCCAATCCATATTGATTGATGTACATCATCCTCATCCTTCCTAATCAATTCACATGCCATGATCAAAGGTTACATTTTAGGATATCCTCCTTTGATTTGCATTCCATGCTCAAAGGTTATCATTCTAGGTTATCCCCTTTCAGTTTATACGAGAGATCAAGCTACACAACACATGAAGGTTACCTTTTTAGGACCTCCTCCTTTGGTTTGTGTGAGTAACCAACCTATGCAACATCCAATCATTACCATTTTAGGCCCATCACCTATATTTATTAAGCCTATTGTTAAATAACATATATTTGATGAACCAAATTTTGTTGATCCCTTCTTTGATAGTCTAATTTTTAGATATCCCATTATTAAACCACAAACCATTGTTCAAATATGTTAATTGCTCCCCACTTTATAAATTTTGTGTCGATATTTGAGCCTCAATGTGAACCATTACCTCTTCAAGATCCATCTTATGAGGACCAAAATGTGTTTAAAGTTGATATTTTACAACCAATTGTTAACCAAGGCCATAAAGTTATTGTTGAAATACCCATTTGTGATGAGTTAACCTATGATGAATAACCTATTCATATTTTACCTATTTTTAAAGAACCCCACCTCCTTGACAAGCCATTCTCTAGGGAGTTGTCTCTTGATCTTTTTCCACTCATAGAGGAGTCTCCTTTTGACAAACCAATTTTTATCGAGTCATCCCTCAAGTGGTTACCTCTCTTTGAGGGGATTCACTTAGATGAGCCAGTTTATGTTGAACCCTTCCTAGATGAATCAATTTTTATAAAGGTCATTATGCCACCACAGGCCATTACTTATCCAAAATCAAGCATTTAATACAACATTATTATATAAACATTCATGATATATGAAGAACTAGAATTAGATTTAGGTTCCCTTTCTAAACTGACATCATATTTAGCATCAAAAGTAGAATCACTACCTCAATATTGGATTTAGATTCCCTTAACTTAGACTCAAATTTATAATTATATTATAGTCATGGTTGTTACAACATTAGGTATACTTACGTTCCACATCAATTTGAATGTATTTGTGATCCTTCTATAGTTTTTGAGGATGATTACTTCAACATCGACAAGATTCTCCTAGTATATTCTATAAGGATTGTGTTGTCTTTCATCATTCCATTACCCCCACCCAACATAGCCATTATATTGGCATTCCACCTCCTATAAGAATCAATTAAGATCAATAAAATAATGCTTTGTTGAACTACATCCATGGTGACATATCAGGTGTAAAATATCTAGGATGGCAAGATTACATTCATTTAGAAGAACAATTTCCTAGTAAACCTCCTTAGAGCTTTAGGGGATGATCAAATTTTAAACTCAGCATCTTTTAGTGAAACCTTTTTGAAGGTGCTAAAATACAATCAAATTCAAATGTTAGCATCTCTTTGTGAAACCTTCTCAGAGGCACTATGGGATAATCAGTATAAATTCAAAGGTGAAAACCTCATCGAGGTACTAATATCTAAGCACAAAAGTTATTCACTACTTGAAGAAGACATTATCAAAATCAAATTAGTACAACTTCCAATATATAGCATAATTAGATGGTAACTACTCTTAAGACTAAAGAACAAAAAAATATATTGATATTATTAAAGGTATCTTCAAAGTTCTTAGGCCCTGCCATAACCAAAATTATGTCAAATCTAGAATCAACAACATTATGTGTGCCTAAAAATATTAATCTTCAATTATTTCCCAACCATTATACACTCCATTATCATCCACCTAAACATTACCCACTTATACCATTTATATTATGATAAACATTATTTACCATCCCTAGAAGCATTTTCCTTTATAGAGGCTATAAAGATATCTTGTCTCAAAGTTTGAAGGAAGCAAAATCAACAACCAAGGAGGATCACAACAACATTATTGAAGTCTAGATCTGCAGTTGGTTGTTGACAAAGTAACTATTTAGATGAGGTGTTGGGTAGAAATTTTTTATGATTGATTATTTTTTTTGTCTCATATGTTGACTAGGATGAGCATCTCTACATCAATAAGAGCAGTAGAACCATTTTTCATTTTCCATTTTCCTTGCCTAATCTCTTAGGGGAAACCCTATAGACTATTTTATTTTAGGCATCATTATACCATTATGTCCCATTTTACCATGTCATTTGAAATAAATTGACTTAATTTACTTTGAGACTATGTAGGTAGTGCTCAATTTCTATTGAGGTCAGCTTGATCATCTTTATCATGCTCTCACCATTTTGCAAGCAATTTTTAAAATTTGAACGTTCTTTCCATTTTGTGAGCAATCTTTGTTACAACCTCTCAAGTTATACTTAGAATAATGCTAAAAAATATTTTTTTTAACTATTACTTAACGTTAATTCCACTCAACCATAATTAAACTAAATAACTTTAACCAATCATAATAGAAAACTTTAAACAATAAAGTTCCAAAAATTCCAACACTGAATGCAATATAATATATCATAATAACAAGGAAAGTAAATACATTAGGATTTAGCCACAACTGGTCCATCAATATAGAAACTATTATTTAGCATATATAAATGGAATATAATTACATTTCCATTAGGCCCTTAGCCTTAATAAAAAAATAGATACCAAGCCCTCTAGAGCTTGTGTCATACCAACTCATGTATCTCTGATCAACTCAACTGTAGTCTCTAGGTAAGTAATACTATTATGGAGAGGAAGAGCATCATCTAAGCACTTTTCCACACTAACCACAAACCAATGATCATGGTTCAGAAATCAAGAGAACAAGTCAATACCCAAGTGTAAAATATTTCTAAAACTAAACATGCAGTCTATCATAAAAAATTGTTTTAATATAAGATATCACATTGACATGAAAATTATACATACCAAAGATAATGTCTCACTATATATTATTTAAACATAAGATTCATACTAAGTACATCCCCCTATCAATCGTTATCACATCACATGCTAAACATGAGAGTAAACAAAGTATACTTTTAATTCCATCCACACATGAATAAATCATACATTATTATTTAACTCACATAGGAAATAATGTCTAAAAATCATACCATCTAAGTATGTTTTACATTCTTAATAAAATTTAAACTTCCAACTACTATAATAAGACTCAGACAACTACATTTCATGATATCCCATAATATCATTGTTTAGTATTTTAAGGACAACTACTACATTTCCCACAATTAGTCATACTAAGTATTCATTAATACTTGGAAATATAAGTATTTATTCAATAAAGTGCATACATATATAAAAAATCAAGTCATACAAATAATAAAATACTACCTAACATTTGTTTACAGTCTTTCAAGGTTATATGCATACATACATGATGTCTTACTAATTGTTACAAACATATTGCTCAAGTAATAGCCAACACATACATTCATTCAGTCAACATAGATGAGAGCCTAAACATATAGCTACAATATGTACCATCCAAGCATATAATTTTAAGCTAAAGTATCCTATGATATCCCATAATATCATAGCTTATTGTGCATGAACACTCTACTCAAACATGAACAATCAATCTTACACAAGTACGGGATTATACTATCTGGGTATACCCGTAATAAATGAAAAAATAATCTCTAAGCACACATCACGATGCACTATTCTATTCTATAAAAATCTAATTACTTGCACATATTAATACTCTCACAAAATATATACTGCATATAATGTTTCATTATTACAAGATGTTGTCAGTATGACCCAACTAACATATTACAATGATATGCTTACAGAAAACTACTAGGCCCCTAAAAGTGTTTTAAGCAAATTCAAAGGTCTCATAATCGTAAAAGATAGGCAAACAATAATAGCTTATACCATCTGGGTATATCTTACAAAAAGGTTATAAATTTAGGTTCTATAACTAGACAATAACATATTGCAAAGATATACGCATATATCCTGAAGTACCTTTACAAGTTATACACTTAGTTTAAATAGATCAATTTCTAATGTTAATATACTTATTTTTTGCAAATCCCTCTTATCTCAAGTTAAATTGACATCAAAATACTTATAAAGATTATCTCAACATGATCTAGAACATAAACCACCTGTGTATAACATCATGCAGTTCATGCTTGAATATATGATAGATTTATAACTTGAATATGGTCCTATTGCCATGGCCATAATATACTATCCTTTATATAAATATTAATCAATAAATAAAAAGAATCTTCAATAGTATAACCAATACTATTATGTTTATTACGATCTAGAATATTTTGTTGTGGCTTAATTAATGGCTTTCTATTAAGCATTAATTGAAATCTATATATTTCTATAACCCATAAAATCAACTAATAAAATTAAGAACTTGTTGAATAATATGATTTATATCAATTACCTAAAAATCAACTAATAGTATAAGATATATAGATTTGTGTTTCATATTATATACATCTCTTTTAAGATATATAGATATATAGACATTATTTTATATATTTATACATAGCTCTTTTAATATATTTAACTCAACCTTTTTTAAATATATATATATCAACATTTTTACTACTATTGACTCATCACCTTATATTAAGACTAACTTTACTAATTTAGATACTGGCCTAATTACACATGCAACATGTGAATATATAAAAATATATTCATCCTTTTAATCATATGCTTAGCAATTTAAAACTTATCATTACCATTTGCCCTAAGAGGCTCAATGCTACATATTATTAATTTAGTGCTACATATAATTAATTCAATGCTATTTTTAATTGATTCCACATATTATAAATGACATTATCAAATTAGAACATAGGGATTTCACTTAAACATAATGAGTTCAGCATGATTATTAACTTAGCACTATGTATAGGCTCGGTATTCTAAATACATGCACAATGATTTGACACTAAGATTTTCTACTTTAAACACAATATTCCAAAATAAGGTTAGGCATCTCAGTCTATTGGTTAGACATCTCAAATTAATACCTAGTAATGACATAGTAGTAATAGATATATAGAGGTATTTCATATTATGTAGGGCATTTCAATCTTATGACTAGCATTCCATTTTTAATAACCAATAACTTCAATTACACATGTAGTGATTTTAATTTATAATTATGGATGTTTTAATTTAACTTATTCAATGATTTTATTAAAATAATGGTGACTGGGCTATTTAATTTCTTTGTGACCTAGCAGTTCCAATAAGACGTAGTCCATCAAATAAATATTTATAGGATTGAGGTTATCTCTTCTTCATTAATATCAAATAAAGGATCAATACCAAATGTTGGATCGACACCCAATGTAAAATAATCTAAGAGATGGAATTCTAAACATCACTCAGCCTTTCATCCTCTAATTTTAAGCCCTAGGCTAGAAATAATTAAAGGACTATTAGAAAATTAAATACTTGGATCATATTCCTAACAACTTTCATGGAGTTAACAACCTGCACACTAGCTCAGGATCTAAATTGCATATCTAAGTAGGACATAGGATTAGAGGAATGACATAATATGATTTATTTATGTTATTATATCATTGATAAATCTACTTGCATTGAGAGTATATCATGTTAATCATTGTCACAGTCTGCTTAAGTTGAGGGTATATCATACTATTTAATGTTTGAAATATATATAAATTTAGATTTGGATCTAAAACTAAACACATCCTATAATATTAACATACAGTCTAATATAATGTTACATAGTTAATAAATAAAAAAGGATGCCTATCTTGAATGAATGAGATGCAATCTAAAAAGAATGAAACACATGCTAGGTCAAAATTCAATGCAATCTAATATAGGTATTTATTGACCATTAAAAACTAAGCAAACTTTTTTAAACAATACACATACTTTTATCAAGTAAGAGCAGGTTTAAAAACATACCTATATCACACACACAAAAAGTAATTTATAGATCCAACCTGGTATTATTTGAATGATGAATACACCCTTTCTTTCCTCTAATATTTTTCTCTCTTCCTCAATCTCCTACATGCTTCTTCATCCCCTTATTTCCAAAATTCCTTTCTAATTTATAAAACTATCTACTCACTCTATTGTTGTGCCCTCTTTCTTGCATGTTCCTTCTCTTTTACTTCCATTACATGCATAATATTTTACTCCTTATTTAAATTTACTAACTGCATGTAATTATTTCTTTCGCTTTAGTTTTCGAAACTAATATAAACATAGGCTAAGTTGACTAAAATAATAATATCTATTTTCTTATTTTAAATGTAATTTCTTGCATATAAATTCAAGGCTATCTTTAGATTGTATTAACTTAAGTTTAGAATTCCAAGATAATTCTATTTCTATGAAGATAATCATTTATTTAACTAATAGATATTAAGTCGTTAATTGATTTTATTGTAATATAATTGTATCTTCAATAATAATATTCATATAGCAATTAATATCTATTTTCTTGATTTAAATTCAAAAATCAAGAAAATTAAAATAAAGGAATTTAATGCATATTATAACTAAATTCACACATAAATATGTCACATACAAGACTTTTTAAATCATGTATTAACATTTAAAATATATAACATTTTTAAATCTAATGTGCATGTGTGTAGGGTCACTGGTAATTTCTCTATCATCACCCATTCATCCCATATATATCATCATATCTGATGATGCTCTCCCTCATCAAACTCTAAGGGTAGGATCTATCTTGCACCCACCTCACAACAAGTAGGTAGTTAGTCTAAGTCATCATATATATCAACCAATGATGTAAAACTAACAAATATACCTCCTCAATATAAAGAATAAGAAAATACAACTATAACATTATGTGTACTAACCAACAATATCATTATCCCATACTAGTGCATGTCATAAATCTCAAATCAAAGCAATGATAATTAGATAATAACTATATTGATCTATGGATTTAAATGTTATTAATTGTAGGGTGAAATCAAGATGTGACATCTTCCCCCTGCCAAAATTGGTCATCGCCCCCATGACTCTTATTCAAACAAAAGTTCTAATTAACAAACAAAGTTTAATAGCATAAAAACATAGTATCAAGTATCATATCATGCATATAAATGTGAAATTTACTTGAGTAAATCATCATAGTTCTCTCATTAATATTGCTCTTAGATTATTGGTCCTATAAGACCCTAATCTGTGATATTTTCTATTATGCAAACAAATTTTATGAAATTCACTCACACTGATTGATTCTATCATGACAACCTTAGGGTCCATAACTGCAAGCCAAACTCATAATAACTTGGTAAAAGTTTTATTGACTTTCTAAAAACACATGAGATCATCACAAAAGTTAAAACAAATGACCAGGCAGAGTTCCATGAAACCTTCTAATCCCTATGCACATCCCTCTATCCTAGAGAGTGTATTTCTCATATTGGAGAAAAGTATTTAGGGAACCTAGAAAGAATGGTGTGTGTATGTTAATACTATCACTACTCTACATAACTTCAAATAAGTATAACATTTCAATATTGTCACTACTCAATCAAAGATCTAAACAAGTATGGCAATGATTAGAACTTGGTAATAATGTATATAAAATCATACAATACCTATCCACACAAAATACCTATCTATATGGAATATCCATCTCCAGTATACATGCATATGTCCATATGATTAATTTTGACAAGTTTTGCCTATCAAATCTTGGATTTGATAAGTCTGTCTGTTGGATCCAACTTAGTACCAAGAATCTGAGTCAATGTGAGGCTAAGTAAGATAACATACTATCACCTAAACCTCATGTTCCCAATTCACCACTCTTCCCTCAGGTCTCCATGACTTGATGATTTTAAAAAAGTGCATAAGGTTCTATGAAACACAAATTTGTACTAACATATCATAAAAAATAATACTATATGCTAAATGATTCCATATGTACTAACATATATACAATATAAATCATACAATCATTATGATATTGCATTAAGTTGATACCAATCAAACATAAATAGTATCATATTCTAAAACTTAACCTATAGTGTTATATTCATAGTAAAATTAAATAATACCATAATTAACATAACATACAAAGGCTAAGGAGCATACCATCCCTAAAACCTTATAAGCGAGACAATGTCTCCTTGCTTGCATGACTAGCACACAACAGTTAAAAAGTTTATCTCCACCCTTTTAGACTACCAAAATGTTCTACACATCTTATACCTTACTTTTGAAAAAAGGTACATATATAACTCTTAAAAACAATATGCTTCAAGAATAGAATAATATCAATCTAAACAAAGATATACAATAACATAATTATTAATTGTAATCAGCTAAAATTAATATAAATTTAATGTTGGCCACTCCTCATGGTCAAGTACACAAATTAGATAAATTGTAACTCTATAAAGTTATAAAGTGGAAAAATAGAGAACTAATATCTCATAAACAAAACTTCCTACATACCCTCATATGGTATAAGGAAACACTACAATCCACATTTCCAATAACTATCCACTTACTAAACTTGTAAGTGTAGTATTATAACCTACCTCCATAACCAGAAGGAAAATACTAACCTCAAAGATGCATCAATCCATCCAATCCTACAACTTCTCTCAACAAGAATTATAAAACATTATCCCATGAACTCAAGGGAATAAAATTAAAACAACAATTCAAAAACAAGTTTATGCTTAAAGAAACACTAAATCAACGTCTTGTAAATATGAATCTTCTTGATAGCTTAAAATGATGTAAGAGGAGAGTGAAATCATAAAAAATCGCCTCTAAGATAACTAAGAGAGATGATACTTCTTCTCGAGTCTATAAATATAAGGATGTTAATCTACACAACAAATTCCTAACATAAAAGAATTCATAATCAAGACATCTACATTAAAGTACAAGAAAATTCCCACTACACTAGGGAGTGCCAAACTAGAATGGTTTTATAGGATTTATCACTCCTAGGATTTATATAATTAAGACACAAAACTAATTCATAATTACCTGAGTGAGAAGCACTCCATGATTTTTAAAATACTCACTACACAAAACACAAATGGTGAAGGTGATTCAATTATCAAGAAGGATATAATCACACTTGAGGTGTTCAATATAAATATCAAAAATATGGTAAGATACCTTGTCCACAACTCAGAACTATGTTATGTACTTACCTACCCAATCACCTTATACAACTATCACCAATAAGACACTCAATATACCAACCCTTTAACCATTCTAAGGGGATACAAATGATCTAAGGTACACACTCAGTGTACCATACATACCTCCATGTTTATCCTTTATGTTAAATAAAAAGGTACAAAAAATTTAATGGAATCATTAGGTCTTAGAGTTTGATCCATAACTCTGATACCACATGTTACAACCTCTCAAATTATACTTAGAATAATGCTAATTTTTTTTAAAACTATTACTTAACATTTATTATACTCAACCACAGTTAAACTAAATAACTTTAACCAATCATAATATACAACCTAAAATAATAATGGTTCCAAAACTTCCAACATTGAATGCAATATAATATATTATGATAAAAAGGAAAGTAAATACATTAGGACTCAGTCACATCTAGTCCACCAACACAACAACTATTGTTTAGCGTATACTAATGAAATATAATTACATTTACATTAGGCCCTCAACCTTAATATAACAAATATATACCAAGCCCTTCAAATCTCGTGTTGACCAACTCATATATCTCTAATCAACTGAAGTGTAGTCCCCAAGTAAGTAATACTATTTTGGGGAGGGGGAGCATTATCTGAGCACTTTTGCATACCAACCATAGACCAATGATCCCCTACACAATTTCCTATGTGGTAATGACCCTCCCTTCACGGATAGGTAGATAGAATGGTGTGGGAATCCAGAGAACAAGCCAGTACCCAAGTGTGTAAGATTTCTAAAACTAAACATGCAGTGTATTATAGAAAACCCATTTTATTGCAAGATATCACACTGACATGTAAATCATACATACCAAAGATAATGTCTCACTATATATTATTTAACCACAAGATTCATACTGAGTACATCCTCCTAGTAATCTTTATCACATCACATGTTAAACATAAGAGTAAGCAAATTATACTTTTAATTCCATCCACACATGAATGAATCATACATTATTATTTAACTCACAGGAAATAAAGTCTACAGATCATATCATCCTAGCATGTTTCACATTTCTAATAAATTTTAGATTCTCAACTATTGCAATAAGATCCAAATGATTACACTTCATGATAACCCATAATATCATTATCTAGTGTTTTAATGCATAACTATTAGATTTCTTACAATTAGTCATACTAATTAGCCATTAATACTTAGAATTATAAGCTTTTATTCAAGCAAGTGTGTGTGTATATATATATATATATATATATAACAAAACAAGTCATACAAATACATAAAATACTACCTAAAATTCATTTACACTCTTTCAAGGTTATATGCATACATACATGATATATTACTAACTGCTACAAACATATTGCTCAAGTAATATCGAACACATGCATTCATTCAGTCAACATAGATGAGAGTCTAAACATACAGCTATAGTATGTACCATATGGATATATACTTTTAAGCTAAAGTATCCTATGATATCCCATAATATCATAGCTTATTGTGCATGAGTAATCTACTCAAACATGAATAATCAATCTTGCACAAGCAAGTATGGTATTATGCCATCTGGGTATACCTTCAATCATAATATGATGAAAACATAATCTCTAGACACACATCACGATGCACTATGATATTCTAGAAAATTCCAATTACTTTTACATATTAATATTCTCACAAAATATATATTGTATATAATTTTTTATCATTACAAGATGTTATAAATATGACCCAACTGATATATTATGCTACTATGCTTACCAAAAACTACTAGGCCCCTACGAGCATTTTAAACAAATCTAAAGATCTCATAATCCTAAAATATATATAAACAAGAATAGATTATACCATCCAAGTATATCTCACAAAAAGGTTATAATTTCTAGTTCTATAAATAGATAACAACATATTACAAAGATATATGCATATGTCCCAAGTACCTTTACAAGTTATACACTCAGTTTAAATAGATCAATTTCTAACACTGATAGACTGCCTGTGTGCAAATCCCTCTTATCTCAAGTTAAATTGACATCAAAATACATATAAGGATTATCTCAACATGATCTAAAACATAAACCACCTAGGTATAATGTCATGCAGTTCATGCTTGAATATATGATAGATTTATAACTTAAATATGGTTTTATTGCCATGGCCATAATATACTATACTTTATTTACATATTACTAAATAAATAAAAAGTATCTTCAATAGAATAACCAATACTATTAGCTTTATTATGATCTAAAATATCATGTCATAGCTCAATTAATGGCTTTCCATTAAGCATTAATTGATATCTATATATTTCTATAACCCATAAAATCAACTAATCAAGTTAGTAACTTATTGAATAATATGATTTATATCAATTAACTAAAAATCAACTAATTGTGCAAGACATATAGATTTGCATTTTAGAGTATATACATCTCTTTTAAGATATATATATATATATATATAGACATCATTTTATACATTTATACAAGCTCTTTTAATATATTTAATTTAACCTTTTTTAAATATATATAACTCAACATTTGTACTATAATTGACTCATCGCCTTATATTAAGAATGGATTTACTAATTTAGAGAGTGGCCTAATTACACATGTAGCATGTAAATATATAAAAATATATTCAACCTTTTAATCATATGCTTAACAATTTAAAACTTATCATCAACATTTGCTCTAAGAGGCTCAGTGTTACATATTATTAATTCAACGGTACATATAATTAATTCAATGCTATTTATAATTGATTATGCATATTATAAAAGACATTAGAGAATTAGAACATAGGGATTTCACTTAAACACAATGATTTCAGCATGATTATTAAATCAGTGCTATGTATAGGCTCAACATTCTAAATACATGCACAGTTATTTGACACTAAGCTTTTCTACTTTAAACACAATGTTCCAAAATAAGGTTGGGCATCTCATTCTATTGGTTGGGCATCTTAAATTAATACCTAGTAATGGCACAGTAGTAACAGATGTATAAAGGCATTTCATTTTATATAAGGCATTTTAATACATTGACCAGCATTTCATTTTTAATAACCAATGACTTCAGTTACATATACAATGATTTCAATTTATAATTTTGGGCATTTTAATTTAAATTATTTAGTGATTCTATTAAAATAATGGTGACTATGCTATTTAATTTCTTTGTGACCTAGGAGTTCCAATAATATGCATTCCATCAAAGAAATATTTATAGGATTGAGGTTGTCTCTTCTTCATTAATATCAAATAAAGGATTAATACTAAATGTTGTATCGACATCTAATGTAAAATAATTTGAGAGATGGAATTCCAAACATCACTTAGCCTTTCATCCTCTAATTCTAAGACCTAGGCTAGAAATAATGAAAGGACTATTACAAAATTAAACACTTGGATCATATTCCTAACAACTTTAGTGGAGTTATCACCCTGCACACTGGCTTAGGATCCAAATTGCATACCTGAGTAGGACACAAGATTAGAGGAATGACATATTATGATTTTTTTATGTTATTATATCATTCACATAATTACTTGCATAAAGAGTATATCGTGTTAATCATTGTCACAATCTACTTGAGTTGAGAGTATATCACAAGGCTTAGCATTTGAAATATATATAAATTTAGATTTGGATCTAAAACTAAATGCATGCCAATAAGATTAACATACATTCCAATATAATGTTTTGCAATTAATAAATAAAAAAGGATGCCTATCTTGAAGGAATGAGATGTAATCTAAAAAGAATGAAACGTTAGCCAGGTCAAAATGCAATGCAATCTAATACAAGTGTTTTCTGACCATTACAAACTATGTAGACTTTTATAAACAATACACAAGCTTTTATGAAGTAATATGCAGATTTTAAAACATACCTACATTGCACATAGAAAAGTAAATTACAAATCCAACCTGGTATTATTCGAATGAAGAATACACCCTTTCTTTCCTCCAATCTTTTTCTCTCTTCCCTGATCACTTACCTGCTTCTTCGTCCCCTTATTTCCAAAATTCTTTTCTAATTTATAAAACTATTTACTCACTCTATTGTTGCACCCTATTTATTGCATGTTCCTTCTCTTTTGTTTCCATTGCATTCATAATATTTTACTCCTTATTTAAATTTATTAACTACAGGTAATTCTTTCTTTCACTTTAATTTGCCAAACTAATATTAAAATAGGCTAAGTTTACTAAGATAATAATAACATTTATTTTCTATTTTAAATGTAATTTCCTGCATGTAAATTCAAGACTATCTTTAGATTGTATTAGCTTAAGGTTATAATTCCAAGATAATTCTATCTCCATGAAAACAATCATTATAAAGATATTCATTTATTTAAGTAATAGATATTAAATCATTAATTGCTTTTATTGTAAGATAACTATATCTTTAATAATAATACTCATAGAAATTAACATGTATTTTCATGATTTAAATTCAAAAATCAAGATAATTAAAATAAAGTAATTTAATGCATATTTTAACTAAATTCACACACAAATATATCACATATGAGATTTTCTAAATCACGTATTAACATTTAAAACATATAACATTTTTAAATCTAATGTGTGTGTTTAGCATCACTAGCAATTCCTTTGTCATCACCCATTCATCCCATCTATCCCATCTTCTCTGATGATGATCTCCCTCATCAAACTCTGAGGGTAGGATATATCATGCATCCACCTCACAACAAGTAGGCAGTCAATCTGCATCATCATATATATCAACTAATGACACAAAACTAACAAATATACATCATCAATGTACAGAATAAGAAAATACAACTGTCACATTATGTATACTAACCAATAATACCACTATCCCATATAATTACATGTCATAAATCTCAAATGAAAGCATTGATAATCAAATAATAATCATATTAATCTATGGATTTAAAGGTTATTAATTATAGGGTGAAATTCGGATGTGATAATCTTCGCCACTCTCTTACCATTTTGTGATCATTTTTAAACTATGTCCACACTCTCATCATTTTGTGAGAAAAAACCATTATCACTTGGGGGAAACCTTGTTGACATTATATCCAAGTGTTATTATTTTCTCTATAACACATCTTATACCATTTTTTTTGTACCATTCTTTTACTATTGACCGAGGCTTATTTTTAGTCATTTTGCTTACCCCTTTTTTATCTTGGTTCCTTTAGTTCTTCCTACACCTTTCACAAGGGGATTTTGATCCTATTTGAATATTTTTATAATTTTGTGTTGAATGATAGTCTATGAATGTAGTGTGAATTTTATTTGGCAAGTAATCTTTAATCTATCATCTTATCTGGTATCATTGATTATAACAGTCTATGGTAAAATCAATATTATGTTTGGTACTCTTGATTATAATTGCCTTTGGGAAAATTAGAATTATGATGTTTCCTAATTATAATTTCCTATGGTAAAGTTAGTTATAATGCCTTTTTATCATGCATTATCACATCACCTATTCATTACTATTATCATTTACCTTGTCGTATGGCTTTATTTATGAACTTGTTATGACCTAGTCAGTCTTTCATCACCTTTTGTGTTGGAAAAACTACTGTGAATTGAGGTACTAATGGGATTATGTAATTTTTTCTCGATTCATGTTGAGGTCACCTTAGTTTCCCATTTCCATACACTCTCACCATCTTACGTTCATTTTAAGTTAGCACACTCTCACTGTTTCATGAGCACTCTTTGAAGCACCCTCATCATTTTATGAATTAGACTATTTTGTATCTCTTAATTCTCAATTGAGTTAAGATACTTAAAAAATTCCAAAAACATTTTTTAAATAATTTTACACTTTCATTGTTTTGTTTGTTTCTTTGGTCTTTTGAGTTACTATTTGGTCTTGATCTTTTCCTTTTGTTTTTCAAGTCCATCTTAATGGTCCACATAGATCATGATTATTCATATCTTGATCTCATGTTATTAATTTGTTCTTGCTTTGTTTTTTAAACATTCTTATTCTTACTTGAATCCTAATTTTTCATATCTTGATTTTAAGTTGCATTCATTTATATTTTTCTTTTTCTTTGTCCTTATCTTTATTTTTGTTTAGATGAAAATAGTTGTAACTCGAGTTTTGATAGTATTTATCATTATCCTTAGTTATAAATATTCACATTTTAACTAGCTTAGTGAAATTGAAATGCAATGTCATTATAAGTTACTCATACTTATGATGCCTAATTTTATTTAACTATAGTAAGCACTTTATGCTTTGGACCCAAGTCTCAACACCAATGCAACTCTGATGAATAGCTCTCAAGAACACCAATGAAATTAGGTACCAATGGATTATCTTATGCCTTAATCTATGAAATACATTCATCTCTTGGCATACATCATGAGTCTAATCAAAAACTGATTATTTTTATTCATCCTTCATTCTATTATCTCCCACTTTTAGGTGAACTACATGGGCTTGAGGTCTGTTTGGACTATGTAGGAAGAACTTGGATACATGATGTATCTTTGGTCAAGTCACCCATCTTTATTATTCTTTACATCTCTTTTATCCCTTTATGCATCCACATATGCCTAGTTCTTTATGGCTTATATAGCCATTACACCATCGCATTTATGTTTATGCCCACTCATCTTCAATATATGTAATATTTTATATCCTTTAGAATTTTTTTGCCATTTTTTTATACAAGGGCAAAACATTTTAACCAATCATAAATCTAAACTAGCCCTATAAGGGTAAACCATTCTTTATCAGTGTTTAAGATTATCCCTACTGGGGAAAAATTATTTATCACATGATCATATCTGCTCTATTGGAGCACATTATTATTTCCTCTCTTTGGAGCAACAATGTCCTATTTCTTCTATTTCTAAGCTCTATAAAAAAAAATCCTCATTCTAGCAATATTTTAGTGTGCAACTTGTCTCAGGATGGATCATTCCATAAATGTGCAACTTGTACCATAGCTTTGGGTATGTTTAAAGTGTGTCACTTATATTTTTAGATTATATCCTTCCCTTTCCCCCCATCCTTAGGTCCCATTATACTCTAATTATATTTTTATCATTGATGGAATTAATGCATACAGGCACTAGTTCATCAAGATTTAATCTATTCCATGGGTTAATCTCACTTTCCCTCTCTTTTCAAGAGTCCATCCTTCTCTTTCATCCTTGTATGTCCTCTTGAGGGGGATTCATGGGTCATTTCCTTCTAAGTTCTTCTTGATAACTCTTTTCTTTAAAAATACATTGCTTTTCCTGAATGTCTCGCTACACCTTCTCAAACAAGGGTAAAATATAGACATCCAATTTCTAACACCATTATGTTGAAATTGTTAATATTATTCAAAAATTTTGAAAACACATAATTTGGGCCAAAATAACTTAAATGTGATAAATGGTTCGATCTTATCATATACAAGTGATTATTTAAGTTAATGTATCCCTAAATAAGGAAATACATTTTATGTGATTATTAACTTTGATCAAATCATTTTGAGTCAAAATGGTGAAAATGCATTTTGGTCTTTTGGATCACTCTTTTCTTATAATTTGAAAGCACATGACACATGCATGTTTTATTTTGTGTCAACAACACCCTAAATGGGATAATGATCCATACACAACTAACATCACCTTAAAATTCCTCTCTAATCAAATTAAAAGCCAGTAATATGACTTTTTAACCAGTTTGATTAATTGAAGTGCATCCAATTTTCAAATAATTGCATAAAATTTTGATTAATCTTATTTAGGAAAATTAAACCAAATTTTAAGTTTAAACAAGAATTCCATGGAATATATTTAATATTTCTTTAGTGTAAATTAATTCCTATTATCTACATCATCAAATGACATGATCAATGGGGTGGCATCCATCAGCGATAAATGCAACAAATATCAAGATTATGGCTTCACATGCCTCTTTAATGCGCCTTCCAAATATTTATGAGGATATTTATGGATTTTACTTACAATATTGTATTAATTTATGGCCACACATCTTGATCTTGAGATGGATGATCCTAATCAATTTGGAAAATCTATAAATAGGAGGGCCAATACCAGTTTGATTAAAGTTTCATTTGTGTAAACTTATAATTAAAGATTCTCTCTACAAGCCATTTTAGTGTAGTTTGACAAATGCTTTATTTGAAATAGGATAGCTTCATTGATAGGCATAACATTGATTTCATATCATGATCCTAGTTTAGTTGGTGTTCTTGAAATGGTGGAGGAACTTAGCCTTGCACCATTTTTGAAGACTTGAGCACTAAATCAAGGGTAAAATCATGATTTTGAGCCACTTTTGTGTAATGGGAAGCTCTTGGGAAGGTAACTTGTGTTTGCTTTCTTTCATTTGCTCTTAATTATGATTTCACACCCTATTAAATAAGTTGACCTAAATTAATAGGAAAAACATGCTTTTAAGCCACTTTTGTGTTATGAGAAGCTCTTGAGAAGGTAACTTGTGTTTACTTTCTTTCATTTACTCTTAATTATCATTTCATACCCTATTGAATAAGTTGACCTAGATTTTTATTTCTTTATGCATTTTTCTTATTTTTCTTGACTAATGCCTGATCTAACCATCTTTGTAATCCATCTCTACACATACATTTTTGGATGAAAAGTTAATCACTCTCCCTCATAATTACTAATATCCTCATCATCATCATGAGTGTATCAAAGGAAATGAATTTTACATCATGGTATTAATGGACATGAGGATAAAGACTATTATGCATTGCAAGAAAAGATTACACAACTTGATAATGAAATAATTATCATTTTTCAAAGCAACAAAATCAATAAGAAATACATAAATATCCATTATACTATCACATCTCCAATTTGGATACCAAATCAAAATCATCACCATGAATATTAAAGATACAAAAAACTAACATTCAATGAATAGAATCAAATATAGGTACCACAAGTACTTAATATAGGTATAAATATCTTTACAAAGCTAAATATATGTATCATAAGAGAGTGATGAATAATACTCAATACGGTGCACAATTATTATTTCCATCAGGATGGTCCACTCATTCGATATTTTTCTATCAAATTTGTTACATATATGCATTTTAAAGCTAAATAATCACATTTAAATTACCAAATATCAAAGTTCCATATGAATTACTCTATCAAAATATAAACCATATTTAATGAGTATATACAAAATTAAATAGTCCACATAAGTCTAAAATTAGAGAAAATAAACTAATTCCATGTGTGTGTGTGTGTTTTATACAAGTAAACATGATCAATTAAATCCATCTATAATATGATCCTCACCCTATAGATCACCATTACCCTCTACTAACAATCAACTGTGAGACAAGGATGTTCCACTATTAGTCACCCATGACCTCGAGTGAGATCAGATCCCCTGATTATGGTCCTTGAATATGGATAGCCTCATATTTAGTGTTATATACTCTCATTTCAATTGCATATACTCTTATAAAAACACTTTGGCCTAGGTTTGATAGTGGAGCTAGAGGTGACATCTATTATCTCATGGGATATGTTCTCAATTAATAACGCTTAATAATAATTACATCCTATTCAGCCACCATTCCTCATGTGACATTGAGTCTAAAACATAGATTGTCATCACTATTATTACATGAAAAAATAAGGGATCATGTTCTCTCATAATATATGTAACTCACTCCAACATCCCATTAAGAAATTCCTCACCAGGAACATATCATGTGAGAACCTATAGGGATGTCTCTATAATAACTTGCCAATAATCATCACCACCTAAAAGAAATAAAATTGATACATCAAATCAATATCAATATTATCCAAAATTAATACAATTATATAAAAATAGTTATATACAAAATTCTAAAATCCACATATACTTACTCGTAGGCAAAGCTTGAAGATCAATAACTACTACACCACCTATACCTACTCCACCCTAGGTTGCAAGAGTATCCACCACTACTAGAAATAAAATATACCACTTGTGGGCCACTCACCATATGTATAATTATGGGTGCAACTAATATCGTCAACATTAGGTGTCTTAATAACTAGATCCACATTGGCTAGAGTATGGGAGTTAGGTTTGTAGGATTAGGATGGCCCATATCACCCTCTCACTATGGATCCCTAATAGATCAAACCTATTTATATGTTGTAGGGGGAACATCCTAAAAATTTTAAAACTACCTAGTTACATGGTCATACTAAAACTTCTCATACACATCTAGCCACTAGTCTTGCAACCAATAATTAACTCAAACATGTATCAACTTAACCTTATCCTCTAGTCATCTACCAAACCTTCTATATGGTCACCATATAATGTCACTATTAGTTAATTGATATAATATCTAGTAGCACTCCATCATGTTTCCCCTTATAACTATATTTGTCACCACCCATCTCTCTGCATATATCTAACAATGCATCCATCAACCTCAAAGTATCCCCACATGTTGGATAATTTTGATATGCCCATAATCCTAGTAATGCATAAGTGTCAATAATCCAAACCCTCTACCAAAACCATCTCAAGTGAATCGATGTAAATCCTTATATAAATGGATCAAAATAGTCTGAGCCTAAGAGTATCTCATCTCATGATCCTCTATATCACTGATATATATTTGTGCATCTAATAGGAAATGGATAACCCATCATTATCAACTATAATTAAAGAGGCCATTAAGGTACTAAAAATTTTCCATAAACATGAAATATCTACTAGTACAATCTATAATAGTAATATATTAATGTCTATGGGTGATTAATTTACCCCCCATGCATGTACCATCAAATACGCATAGGCCTAGGTAATATAGGCTAGTCCACTAGCACCCTATAATGATACCTCTTAACTAACTCTAGGAAATCACATAATGTGTCATACATCTTCCAAAGTAATAATTATCTCCCCTATAGAAGGCTAAAAATTTCATGTATATGGATCCCATATCTCAACTATAATCATCATCATATGCATATCATATGGCATTAATGTTAATCATCCAACATGTATGACGCAAGATGCATCCAAGGTGGATTTATGAGCATCTATCAATGGTATGGCTTGCACAGTCTCCACCACATTTCCAGGATAGAACTCCCTTGACAATATCACTTTACAATCACAAGTTCACAAAAATTAACATCAATAATCCCATATACAAATTTAATTAAGTTCATTCAAAGCATAAAAAGTCAAAAAAATACTACTTATTATACAGACAAAATCACAAATAAGTCTGATACCACCCAGATAAATCCACAAACAAGTCCACAATGAGCTATACAGGTTCACAGACAAGTCCAAAAAAAGCTAGATAGGTTTATGTAAAATTCTACATTAGCAAGGGATAACTTCGACATCTCTTGGTTAAGACTGGCTTAGAGAGGAAAATTATACACAACCTCCTAGAAATAATTAAACTATATAAAAATGCCTAATTTTTCAAAATTTAAAATAGTAAAATTTAAGTTTTTAAGACTTACAAAGGTTGGTGTATTCTTTTCTTGCATTTTGGTTTCCACTTGCTCAAATTGAGTCAGTCCTATTGGTTCCCTCTATGACACAATGTCTCTCTTAGAGCTCAAAATTATAGTCTCAATGTGCAGATGAATTATTTTTCAAACAATCTATTTATATGAGTTGACCTTTTTATTTTTTAGAAGTTTAAAAAATAATAATTAATCCTCCAAACTTATGTATGTGATATCTTGAACAAAACATATCAAAATCACTCCTCCTGAGTTACATTAGAACACACTCAATGTGCCTTTCTACATGATATTATTTTTATTACATAAATCAAACTTTCAAAAACACCAAATTTGTGCCTAATCACTTATACACACTATCTTTTGCATATTTTTTAGCCTTCAACAACATATTGTTCAAATATAATAAATCATCATACTACAATCAAATACTCAAATAAAATAATAATATTAATCAATATCTAAGTATAATCTATTATAAAAACATTCACTTTATTCTTTTGATACAACACACTCAATTCTCCTATGCCCTACACTAAAAGGAGGGCTTCCATCGAGACTCTTACATAATACATCACATCACACTATACATGATTCATAATGGTTTAAATAAGTCACATACTATGGGTTATTATAGATTCAATAAAATATATAGTAATATCAGAGCCACATGACATATAGGTGCACTTAAAATTTTGATCAAAGGAAGAATACAAATGTGCAAGTAACACAAATTAAAATTTTATAGTAGAGTTCAAATTATTTAAATTTTAGAAATAATTCAAAAAATAAATTTCATGATATATAATTGGCATATTCATAAATATTCTAGGGGAATATAATATTTATATGTACCCACTTGGCAAAACTTAAAGAACACAATCACGTACACTTGAATGCATATGTAGGGACATGTGAAAAATAGTTATAAAGTCAATGTTATAGGCTAAACATACATTTTAAAATTGATAATATATACACACAATATTATATATCTTTATCACATATTTAGAGGGGGCATGATACTCATTCATGCTCATGCTTATTCAAAACAACAAAAATAAAAGTTTCAAAATTCAAAATTTCAAAGTTGCAAAGTGCAAAGATAAAAATATATGAATTCAAAGGCAAAAAATTATTCCCAAAATAAAATTATATGAGCAATGTGGGCATGATTGGGGCATGGATACTTTTCATTCATTTTTAATCATATAAAGTTAGAATCTAGATATATGTGCATCAGTGTGATTTGAATCTATGTGGGTGATGTATTCTCGAGTCTAGTAACACTCAACAATCTTGGCATCACATCTAATGAACCTAAAATAGTTCCACCTATTTTTGGGTTAGTATATTGGATACTATTCCTCATGTAATAATGCATCATTTCAACTCATGGGATTGTTTAGTTATATCTAGAAGCTCAAACTTGATCACTTTAAATGCTTCAAAAAAATTCAACATAAGTAACTACATTTTTTGGGTGCCTTGATAAGGGGGAAAATATTCTCCAATGTCTTTTAAGGTCAATATTATCATGGATATAATGACATCTGATGGCATATTTACCTCACCTTTACTACTCGAGGGACTATTCTTTTCCCTAGCTAGGAAATCAACAGGATTGAGAGCATCCTCATCTCCACTTGGTACAACATGAACATTATCTACAAGTAGTATAATGTAGAACACATATAGGTGTACTCTCTCCTTTATATTTTCCCTTTACATTCAAAATTCATATTTCTCATATATTTATACATGAACATTGACTACTACATGTGTTATTACATATTATATCATAATAAAGTTGGCATAGTTAACCTCTCTAGTAAAAAAGATAAAGTATATCATACACACTCAGGTTTTAGTTATTTCCTTTACTTTAACAATTTCATTACAATAATAAATGGAATAAAATGTAGACACCCAAATTTATTACAAGCTTATATTTTATGTCATTTGTTACAACTTCTCACCTATAAACTATTGACAATGAATGAGGCATCTATTGGCACATTTTACTTGGATCTTTTCTTATTATAGTTTGTAAGTTTGTTTATTGGTCATTTATCCTACCAATTTGGCATGGGGTCACCTTGTTTTTATCTTTTTTATTTATATACAATTCTATTGTAACTAGACAAGAGTGACCGAAGTCTTTTTTCATCTAACATAGACTTGTCTAGGCATAATTTTTAGAATTATTTCAGGGCCACATTTCATCTTATTCTTATTTTTATTTTTGGGTCTTATCTTGAGTGGGATTTTACACACAATATATCCCAAAATAAAAATAAAAATATATATTAATACAAATATACTCTAAGGCATTAAGTATAGATCTCTTGACTCTAAAAAACTATTCAATGATTTTAATTATCTATCTATAATTCTATTGAAACAATATTCAAGGCCAAATCTTCATCTACATTTTGTGCCAAGGGTAAAATTTGAGAAATGAAATATATATTTCCATTAATCATCCCAAACGCACATATACATGGGAGAACTCCATTTGATTTTGATCCCTCTTCAAAGCATTAGCAATGTAGTGCAGTGTTTGGTCTTTCAATAGGGTTTGACCAAGGTCAGTCCAACTCCAACCCTTTACATGATTTCCTCTCATTTGATTTCAATTTTTTTTTAATGTAGGAATCTATGGTTTTGTCATTGTAATTATTTTATATAATGATGTAAGATTAAGGATGCATCTATAGCTTTATTCAATGTATGTGTAGCTCATGAAATAATCAATTATGTACTATAGTCAACTGAATAAGTATGTAGTTAATAGACTCAAGTACACTGCATAATTGTCTACCTAATTCACTCATGTCTGTAAATACCATGTCTTTTCCTCAAATATTTCATATCCATTTTCATACTTTCTCTATTTATTTTTGTTTATAGTCTATCATAGTCAACTGGGATAAATCCATAGTAAAAAAACTAGGGCGCATTGGGCCCATATATATATAAGCTAGGATTATCCTACAAATATCCTATCTTAATATATCTAGGCTCATATAAGGTTAATAAAATACATCCCCTAATACTCAATGTCTAGGTAGTGATAAATGGATCTAAATATCTAGAAGAGGGTTACCTATGTCATAAATACCAATATGAAAAGGTTCTAAAGCCTAATCCCATGACATAATGAAATAGATATAACTATACCTTTATGAAATTAAATGATGTATAACAACTAATGTAATTATTTTGGTAAATAAATTAAATCAAAATAAAGGGGGAAGGTTCAGAATGATCAAAAGAGGTAAGGGCCATGGTCAATAAATGGGGATCTAGGAAAATTAAAATGAAATATGGTAAGTCTAAGGAATCATATATCCATGCCATTATTATGCGTAAAGAGAACTTAGATAGGTATACACACACATTCATTCACTAAATAATAAACAACATCTAACTACTAAGTAAATAGCGTAAAGAGTATAAGTTTAGAAATACTTACCTTGAAATGGACATGTTGAACATTAATCTCTCCTTGTCCAATAGTGATTTTAAATATATTATAGTCATTGTGAAGACCTAAAAAGATGGAAAAAATGATCTATACCAATAAAAGTTCTCCTAGTGAAACTCCAAGACTTCCACAAGATAAGCTTCTTAAAGACAAGGTTCTAGACCTAACTCCTCCAAATGTGACTTAGGGAAAACATGTAAGTGAAATCAAAGAAAATAGTGTGTATATGATATGTTTTGTAATTAAAAATGACTTATAAAAGTTTTCTAACACCCAAACTAACCCTAAAGTCTAAGCCAATAACATCATTGAGATCAATACAGTTAAGAGATGTTGGTTGGCACTAAATGACATCAGCCAAGTTGATATAATATGAATGTCAGTGAATAAGCTTAAAACTACATAAGATGTGTCAATGTGGTACAAAAGTGGAAAAGGTGCAAAACAAATGGTATCATCCTATCCAATTCCATATGATATAAGGAAACTAACATATTTGGATGAGGAAGGATGGAAAGAAGTAAGTAACAAGATAAATATGAATAATATAAAATTGTAGTAAGAATGATATGATCATGAAATAGATAAAAATATCTTTCATAAATCATCATAAGCCTACCCACCCCTTTCCCGATACACCCTTTAAGGTGTGCACTCAGGGAGATTGATGCTTAATAACTTACAACAAGAGAAAGTATTAATAAATGACAAATTGAAATATATTATGTATACACACCATCCAATCATAGTATAACTATCTAGATTGTGTTTTTAATTATGTGCCTGATGCTAACCTTTCATAGTCACCTCTCTTCTTTTTTTCAAAATTAAATAGTTAGAAATAATCAATGGGTATTTGTATATGAGCTAATTATTTTCCATTCCTAGTACCTTCCCAAAATAGAAATTTATATTTTTAGAATCTAGTCAAAATCAAAATAGTATTCATTTATAGGTCTCTAGCATTTTGATATTTCTATTTTTACACCTATATACATAATTAACAACTTCTTAACTTCATATTATCATTTATAAAAAATAGGGTAGAAAACATTAAATGAATCTTGCAAGGCACAAAATGAAGCCCATTTAGTAAGTTTCGTTATGATTTTAAATTGTAACCATAACAATATTTAGCTTGATTTTTTAGAGTGACTTTAGAAAGATCAGATGCACTAGGTTGAGGCTCTTATGGTGGAGAAGGCTCATCATTAGGTGGTAAATCATAAAAAGATGTAGTGGTGGTAGTAGTATCCTTAAGAATTTTTTCTTTAGGAGAAATTTTCCTAGTCTTAGTGATGGGGTCTTTATGAGTAGGCTTATGATGATAGTTAACTTTTCTCCTCATTTATGAATTGAAAGTTAGTGTAATGGTGATCATAGTTAGCATCAATAACATACATGAATTCATTTGAATATTATGTATTGGGATCAGATGTTTGAGATGATTTTTTAAATTTTTTTTTTGTAAATTTAGGATGATAGATATTCATCGATAATATCTCACTATGTTTTTAAGGTAGTAGAGAAGATAATTTTGACAACCTTATTTTTACATGTATAGCTGGGAGTAATGTGTCTTGGTTGGTTGAAAATATAACAATTATCCTTTTAAAAATGAGGATGCAAGAAGTAGAGGTAGCATAGAAAAGTATGGTGAGGAGCATAGGATCAATGGTTTGGGAAGAAAAAATACCTTAATATTTTTAATTTTGTGTTGTTACTTTGGTTTATGGACAAATGGGATACAACATTATGGTACAAGTATTTGAAAATTAATAATTTTGTAGGCTTGGTGTTTTGATAATTTTTTCATTACATAGGTCTGAGTAATAAATTACATCACATACTATCTAAAAAAGTCAATGTCATTAGTAAGGGTCATGTCATACAAATGTAAACCTTTGAGATCATTATAAAAAATATCTATGCCAGACAAATCATAATGGAGTGCTTTTGGAAAGTGCATTCCATATGTGTGTGAGATCCCATCATAAGTAAGCTTTTTATATTGAATAGAAAAAAGTTCAAACCATGTAAGATCACCTTTCTTCATCACAGCAAGCCATTCATGAGATTTAATTTCTCTATTTCCCTACAAAGGGGTAAATTCATTGATTAATATTTGATACAATGTGTGTGTATGATTATTTTAACTAAATACTCGAGATTCCTAGTTAGTTATGCTCATAAAGTTCCATTAGAATAAAATAATTCCCCAAAAATACTATATGGGAAACATATCATTTGTGTAGCCATTGATATTGGTTACTAATTTGTTTCTCTTAATTTTTGCTCATTTCTTAATTTGGAAGCAAGTAAGAAACTAGTAAAAGGGATATGTAAAGGAATACCTAATAAAAGTGTGTGTGTGATCCAGATGATGATGGGAACTCCTCTTTGGCTTGGAAGGAATAACCTATAGATAAGAAAGACACTAGAAAAGGGGTTGTTAGCAAGATAGTTGAGTAGACTACCTAGCGTGAGCTCGATATAAGAAACATATGCTTTCTAGGAGGCTATCAATCCACTATTGATAATAATTAAGTTTATATAGATGAAAAGAAAGAATAATTACATTCAATAACATGAAAGTAAATGCATGCAAAAATAATAAAATAAAATGCTTGTTTAAATAAAATCACTAAATATAGCAAAATTAGGTCTATACTCATGCTAAGATAGTTGGGATTAGGTCCAAAAAATTAGGGAAGGCTCTATGAATAGGAAGGAACATAGAAATCAGGGTTTGATTAGGGTTAAGGGGCTGAAAATAACTTATTATTTTCTGCCATAGTGGCCATTGATGGTTAGGTGAACTATCAACAGTTAGGTTGACCATCGATGATTGGGTAACCATTGACGGTTGAGGTGACCATCGATAGTTTGGCTAACCATAGATGGTTGCCTATGTGTTTTTGGAAATGATCAAAAAAAGGAATTGTAGATTAGATAAATGGTCAAGTAGGAATTTGAATATGGGTTTGGTCAGAGATGGGGAGTTGGGAGATAAGTTTGATCAGGTTAAGAGGGTTAGAAATGGAATAAAACAAAGAAATAATTACAAAGTTACCTACAACTTGCGATATTATTGATGGTGGAAGGCTAAAGCAATTTGGCCAAAGAGATAGTACTTTGGCCTTGAGAACAAATTAGATAGGGGTTCAGATCTTCATTTTTATTACTTTATTGATAAAGGAAGGTTGGATACCTATGTGCAAAAAGATTTGATAGCTTAGACATGGATCCTTATTCACCTCCTACTTTTTTCCATTTATAGGATGAAGTTGCTAATTAGATAAGAGACAGTTACTAATTAGATAGGAGGAAATTGTTAATTAGATAGGAGGAAGTTTCTAATTAGATAGGAGGATAAAATTACTATTTAGATAGGAGGATAAATTTGTTATTTAGATAGGAGGAAGTTGTTGATTAGATAGGAGGATAAAGTTATAATTTATGATGCTTTGTAATTGCTTGGCATCGTATAAGGTGGACATACTAATTTATACCATGTTTATCTCATACATAGCTAGTAATGCTTTTTAAGAAGGTTAAGGACCTAACTGTCAATGGTCAGGCTAACCATCGATGGTTAGGTTGACCATCGATGGTCAAGTGCCTAGAGAAAAATGGGTGAAGATAAGTTTAAAAAGAGGTTGATTAAAGGGGTGTTCAAAGGTTTAAGTAATAAAGTGAGATTAGTTAACTAGGAAATTAACTAGATTTAGGGTTTGGTAGGGTCCCAAGGCATTTTAACATCTAAAACTATCATGTGTAATTTTTGAGTGTCTACATTTTACCCTTTTTTGTTATGTGGCTTTGAATTAATAAGTTGAAAAACAAAAATAGATTGCTAGTCAAGGTCTAATTGCCTTGAGTATGGGAGGAGGTGTTCCCCCTCAAATTGGGAGTTGATGAAGTGAAAATAAAATTAGGTCAGGGTTTGATAAGTGATAATTGATGAGTCATGACATGGGTGATAAAAAGGGTTAGGCATTTGAAACATAAACACGTGCATAAAATGTGACTAAGTACAATAGTCAAGATCATGCAAAGACTAAAGTTGCCAATGTTGGTAAAAATAAGGTTAGTTTCAGAGGGATAGATGATAGGGGTAACCAATCCATAACATTGGTCATAGCTAATTAGGTTATTCTTTTTAAGCCATCTAGATAGGGTCAATGATTTTGTAGGTATCCAAGGTAGGAAGTACTCCCTTGAAAAACACAATTGGTCTGGTCATGCAAGAGGTGGTGTAAATGGGCAAAATTTCAACATGGCAAGGTTGGTTGATACAGTTAAAATTTCTAAGCAAGGTCATTATAAACATGTGAATAGTTTGGGTCAAAAATGGCCAACATCAAGGTGGACATGGTCAAATGGTTGAAGAAGGGTAATCTTTGAAAGTGAAAGTGGTTAGTTGGGTGAGATTAGGTAATCTCTAAAATTTAGTACCTAGGTGGGGTGTTCAAAAGTTTTAAAATTTTGGGGATCCTAATCATCGATGGTCAAGGGACCCCAAGGTTGACCATCAATAGTTAGGGAAGAACCTTAAAAATCTATAACATAAAAAAGTGAAAAGGAAAATTTGTTTTCACTTTTGACTTTAGTGATTTGTGCTCTAGTGTTTTTATACATTTTGATATTTTATGTTTGATCTTGCTAAGGTGGAGTGGTGTGATTGGTTGAGCATATGTGTTCAAGGTTGATCGAGTGTTGATTAAGATAGAGGGTAGATGAGGGCATGATCAAGAAATTGGATGTGGGATCTGACCTCATCAGTAATTATGGAATGAGGTAAGGGCAATTTTGAATTTGAGAGGTAGTTGAAGTAAGTTATGTTGAAGTTGTATTGATTATTTTTGAGTGAGTTAGATGTGGATTCATGAATGTCTTAAGCCATGATGCCCTAGTTTTAGGTTATTGTTGAAATTAGGTAATTGAGTGGGTAAAATTGAGATTGGTAATGGGTTGGAGGAGGGTGTTAGGTATTTTAAATTTGGGATTGAGGAGTTTTGGTGAGGATTTGGGTGGGGGATGTTGGAGGGTTTCGCCATCGATGATCACCCATAGTGACCGTCGATGGTTTGACCTAACTGTCGATGGTTGAACATGAGGGTAAGAGGATCCTAAGGGACTATCGATAGTTTAATGAACCATCAATAGTTAAAGGGTTTGGGGATTGGGAAGTTACAAATGAATATAAAATATTGTAATTTGGTTAAAGTTTCAAAGGTTTTGAAAGTTTATAAAGCATTGTTAAAGTTTTTTAAATTTTGTAAAATGTTAAATGTTAAAGCTTTGAAATTGGTTAAAGGGTTTGTTAAAGTTTGGAAAGTTTTAAAGTTAGTAAGTTGTTTTGAAAGATGTTAAGGTGTGGGAAAGTGTTAAAAGTGTTTAAAGGTTTTTAAAGTGTTTTGAAATGTTAAATGTGAAATTTTTAAAGGTCTTTATAGTTGGTAAAATTGTTAGAGTTTTTTAAAGGTTAAAGTTTGTTTAAAGTTTTGAAAGTGTTATAAAGTGTTAAAGTTTATGAATGTTTTAAAGTGTGGTGAAGGGTTAAGTTGTTGAAAAATCTATGTAAAGTTTATAAAAGGTGTTGAAGTGGTTAAATGTTTGAAGAGGTGCCTATAGTGGTGGTGTGTAAAAAGGTCAAATGTAAGTTAGATAGGATGAGGGGTCAATAAGTAGAGTTTAGCTAATAAAAGTATTTAGGTGTTTAAAATGATTTGTTAGGGTCAGTGTTGGATAAAGGTATAGGTTTGTTTGATTGCTAGAGGTGATAGGGTAGATACAATGTGTTCAATTGGAATAGGTTGAAAAAAAGTAGGTGTACATTGGTACTGAGCTAATGCTAAGGGGTTAAAAATAAGTGTGAATGGTAATGTTATTATTTTATAAGCATGTGACTAGATTTAGATGAGGGACTAAGTCCTAAAGATATTCATAGAGGTCCATAATAAGATGACTGATGATGAATGGATACACATAGAGGAGGTTGGCGTAAGGGCCATGAGACACTACCAGCATCTGTCATGAGATGCGGTTATGATCATGGCCCTCATCAAGAGATGGGACCTAGACATAAACACATTTTTGTTACCAACTAAGGAGATGAGCATCTTACTAGAGGATGTGCATAAGATTACATAGCTACCCATTCAAGGGGAGACAATTTATCACATAGAGAGTGAGGAGAGGGACTACCACATGGATCTAATATATGGAATGGATTGGGTCCATGTTAGGTATCATGTAGGTGGTATTTGATGTGGGCCACTATACCAGAGGGATCTAGGGGATAGATGTTTATTGCTGATAATGATGATGGTCATGTCCTACTTTGTACTTCCAAATTTGAGCAATGGTTGATTTCCATATCTATTACTAGGGGTGTGGGTAGAGATGTTGTTGGGGAGGACTGTGTTTGGGTGGGCCCCAATGTTACTGGTCTAGATCTATAGGGAGCTCTAAGCATTCAAAGCACACATGTGATATGGGATCAATGTGGGCTTTGTTCTTCATTTCTAGATGTATGATCATATTTGTGTGGTGAGACCTTTAGGGCTACCATGGATGGCTATGAGTCAAATAACTACAATGTGGGTTTCTTGAGATGGAGAGGGGATTATGCATTGATAGCGGCTAGTGGTAGTGTGAGGGACATTGATTGGTTCAAGAATGCTTTGGAGGGATTGGTGGTGTGTGACATACTGTGGAGTCCATATGTGGGTTGGACTAGGTGGGCCCAGTGTTGTTATCACACTTTGTCACTTTAGAGCTAGAAATGGATATATGGAAGGTAGGATGGCGAGACTAATCTAATCCTATTTGACTAGATTTGGAAGAAGTTTAGCCTCATGTAAGGGATTCCACCAAATTTCCTAAGATATATGAAGAAGGATGTAGGGTTCTTTCTCCTAGAGACACATCCATAGGAAGTTGTTTTGGACCATGAGGAACTACCGATGAGAGATACCATAAATGATGTAGGTGTTATAAATGGTTATGCAACGTGGTACTAGGGCTGATATGTAGCAACTAATTTTGGATGTGATGACAGTGGGAGATAGAAAATGGATGTGGATCTAGCTAGGGCATAAGCATAAGGTGGTGGATAGGATGGATAGGTTATGGTAGCACTGGTAGTGGCATAGGCCCAGATCATAGGATTACAAGATAGGTGGTCACTTTGTAGGGTCAAATTATCACCTTATAGGGTTAGGTGGCAACCTTGATAGGAGAGTGAGATCAGGCAAGGATCTCTCTTAGATTAGTGACTTTGGAGAGATTCACAAATCAAATGGTAAGAGTGGTGGTAACACCAATAAGGGTACCTATAGGAAGACCAGATATGATTCTTATGACATGGTGCTTATCTACCATTAAGGAGTTGAGATATTATGAGGTGATAGTGTTGGCACAATTACCATTGGACCTCTAATATAAAGAGTACAGGGTTAACTTATCAAGTGGTCCATCTATAGCTAGTCTAGGATAGTGGGCCTCTATAATGGGTCAATCAGGGATATCAAGGGGACCACCACTAGATGGTAGTGTAGGTGAACATATAAGTGTAGGTGGGGCCAATGGTAGTAGTACCCTAGGGGCCTAATATATGAGATTATATGATGTATATGTTTTTGATTTTGATATTGACCTACGTGTCGATGATGCAAGATGTACATGAGAGAGAGAGAGAGATTGATACATTATTAAATGTATTTCTTATTAAGGATTGTATACTCATTGACATGTATTAATATTATTAGTATTTATTTGATGATGAGGATTTATGATGATTATGGATGTTTATTGATGTTGATGGTTGTTATGGTTGTAATAATTATTTGATGTTTTGAGATATTTATGGATGAGGCTTATGAAATTTATGGTTCATTAGTTTAGGTATGTGGTAATGTTTATGATGTATGTTTTGTTATGATGAAATGATAGGTTTTCCATGCCCCATGATCTATGAGATGATATGTGGACTCATAGTTTAGGTATGTGATGATGTTTATGGATGATATGTGTTGTTCACTGATGGATGTGATGTTAATAATCATGGATGATTGTATTATTCTATATGATGATGTGATGAGGGAATTGAAAAATGATTGTGATGAGATGTTTGATATTATGATGAATAGTTTAGGTGATGTTTAGGTTTATACATAGTGGATGATGTGTTTGTTCATAAATATGATTGTGGACATGTGATTGATGGTTTTCATTTTGGTTTATTTGATGATGTTTGTTTATATGATGATATGGCTCATAGAGAGGATTTTTATATGATGATGTGGTTTATATTTAGAAGTATGGATATGTGATAGATGATTTGGTCATGGTTATTTAAGATGGGATATGATAATGTTTTGAATTGATGTTATGTTTATGGGAAGCAATGATATGACATGGTCGATGATGTTGATTGATATGATGTTATTTATGTTATTTATGCTATGATAAATTATTATTGTTCTAATGATAATGAGGTTATAATGTGATTGTTTATGTTTTATGGTTTTGATTTTTTGTTCATGGATAGGATATGGTTTATGGACATGGTTCAGAATGTTATGATGTATATGGATTATTGTGTTGATGAGAAAGATGGTTTGAATGTTTTGATATGTTATGTGATATGGGGATATGATGAAAGAACATAAATTAGGTTTAGATAACACACTGAATGTGGAAAATAGAGAAGGATTGTGAGACATATGTCCACATGAACTAATGAATAGAGGGTAATAAAAAGGCATGATGTGTTTAGTAAAGGGTCAAACAAAAGTGAAGTTGGATTGACTTAATGAAAACAAGCTTTTTGAATGCTTTACATGAGCATGCTTTGATTGAAAAAGAAGGTATCTTGATCACTTTATGTCAAGTAAGTTCATAGTCCCTTGATTTTAGAGAAGGTTTGAAGGGAAAGTAGGTGATAGGTAGATGGTTGAATGGGAAATGCGTGACATGGTAACCTAATATGGATTAGCTTGCCCCTTCTATAGGTGACCAAAGAACCGTAATAGATAAGTCCATGTCTAAATATAATGTATAGACTGATTGATGTGGGAAGTCTATTAATGCCATATATAAAATCTAATTGTGGCTTACTTGCTTTGACTTTGACATAAGCTTATTTGTTGAATTTGTTGTTTTGATAGGTTGGTAAATTTGATCAATGTGGAATGCTTAAAATGATTGGTTTGACAAACTTAACTTATCCATTCTTCAAGGAAGTGGTCTAAAGTTGGATTTTTATATCTATCCTTCGAGGGAGCAATCTATCTTTAAGTAATTTAGTTGTTGGGTAGTTGTCCTTCAAGGGAACAGTCTATAATGCTAGAGATATGGACCAAGTGATATTTTGGTATCCCAATTTGATTTTTAATACTAGGTTTAGATATGAATAAGTCTATTTACTCTTAGAGGTCTATCTTTATGGAGGCAAGACTTTCATTATAAAAGGTTAATGAGTGCTTTAAAAGACAATTGATCATAGGATTCCATATTATGAGAGACAAAAAGTATCCTTGAGAACCATGCCATGGGTAGAGCTATGGTATCCATGCTTAAGATTAGGCTATAACTATAATGGATAATCACATGGTCCTATGTTGTACTCAATTGTTACCAAGAGGAATAGGGTGAATGTCTAAAGAAAGTGAAAATCTCATAAACCAAGGGATAAGCTTAAGTTAGACACAAAGGTGAATATGATCCTACTTTAAGAAAAGAAAGGATACAAATGCAAAACATTGAGAGGTTTTGGTTTTGCTTTGCCTTCGAGATAAGACAAACAATAAGCTATTGATCCATACTTATGGGTTATGATGTAGGGTATAAGCCAATTGAAAGCAAACCTACTCTTTTTCTTTTATCTATATTAGTTATATGTTTATTTTCCTTAAGGATGAGATCTCTCATATTAAATTCTTGCTCTTTCAGGTGTTTTTTTTAAGTGAACTTGGTTCATTCTTGATATAAATGAATATGATTAAGCATTATGAGGTGATGTTCATCAAGTATCTCAAGTCATGCGAGACATTCCTGACAATAATCACTCTCAGAAAAGATCTCATGAAAAGATATGTGAAGAGAGGGAATCTGGACTTTGAGAGGCAAGACTACCTCTACTCCAAAGATGAGAGAGAAAGGGGTAGTACTCATAGAGGTTTTAATTCTAGTGTGATGGGCCCATAAAGTGAAATGGATGTGTAGGTGCCAATCCTGATCTAAATTACTTACTATTTTGGTTAACATTTTTTTGAGGGTTTTGTTAGAGGCTTCTATTTGTCCATTTACTTGTGGATGATAGGGCAAAGAAAATCTTATCTTGATGCCAAAATCATCACAAAGACCTTGTACTTTCTTATTTTTAAAATATTTTCCATTATTAGGGATGATCTTATGGGAAACACCAAAGTGGCAGATGATATGGTGATTGATGAAGTCGATAATCTTTTTGGCTTTGGTTGAGATAATAAGAGGAATGGATTTCACCCATTTAGTGAAATATTCAATGGTGATGATGATATATTGGTGTCATTGTAAAGAATGAGGATTGATTTACCTAATAAGTTTAAAACCTAATTGTGACAAGGGTCAATAGTCTTTGGATACTCAAAGGCCATGGGCAAGTTCATGATGTAAATTAGCATGTTATTAGCATTTGACACACTTCTTTACATAATCACAACAATCCTGATTGAGGGTGGGCCAATAATATCCAAGGCAAAGGATATGTTTAGTGATGACTAGACCACTAAAATGTCCCCCATAGATTCTATCATGTGTTTCCTTGATAGTGTGGGAAGCCTCATGACTATGCAGATAATGGAGAAAGAGGTTATCAAAGCCATGTTTTTAAAGGATTTCCCCTAGTATGGTGTAATAAGAGGTACTTTAAAAAAAAGATATTTGGGCATTCCTCAAAATGTTGGTAGGAATAATGTTGAGGTTAAGGTAGTTAAAATTTTGGTCATACCAAATGTCAGAAGGAGATGCTTCCATACTACAAATGGTAAGAAGGTTAGAACTAATATATGAGGGTGTGATAAAATGATATATGGTGATAAATAATTTAGATTTGATAAGTTGGGATGGAATTTGGGAAGCAAAGTAAGCCATTGTATCTATGAACTTGTTGGTAGATCATGGAACTAACTAGATAAGGTAATGCTTAAATGATACTAAGAGCATGTCAACTAAGAGTTTGTACTTTTGTAAGAGATCATTTTTACATTTATAAGATCCATTAACCTTGTTGACCATAATTTGGGAGTCACCAAAGACACTGATGGTCTTAACTCCCAAGGTTATAGTGGTTTAGAGACCTATGACTAAGGCTTCATACTTAGCTATGTTATTGCTACACTCAAATTCAAGTTTAAAGGAGAGGGGAAGAGGTTAACCATCAAGGGGGATGAGAATAACTCTAACACCTCCACCACATTGGCATTTGGAGCCATCAAAAAACATAGTCATTTGGTATGTGGTTTCATCCTAAGAAAGAGTTATAATGGACTCATCTGGAAATGCTAGAAGAAGCAGTTAATTATCTGGTAAAGGAGCTTTGGCCTATTGGTCCACTATGACTTGCCCTTTAATGGACTTTTTTTGAAGGAACTCAAGATCAATCTCACTAAGGAGCATGAGCCACTTATCCATACACTAATTTTGGTATGGTTTAGAGTGAATGTACTTGAGTGGGTCAGTGTTATTGATGACATAGGTTTATGATTGAGCAAGAAATGGTAGAGTTTGGAGGCCACAAAGACTAAGGTGAGGTAAATTTTCTCAAGATGGTATACTGAGTCTCATATTCTATAAGTGTGGATAATTTAGTATATGGCTTTCTCATTATTTTATTCATCAATATGAGTGAGCATTACCCCTAAATAATGGTCTATGGTGGATATACAAAGGTAGAAGGGTTGGTCTTCCCTAGGAGGGATGAGGATAGGTGGAGAGAGAAGGTACTCCTTGATTGAATCAAAGGCTTGTTGATATTCCTTAGTCTACTTAAAAGAGGTGTATTTCTTGAGGAGATGGTGAAAGGGTTGACATTTATCTTATGATTGGGAGATGAAGTGATGGATGGATTGAAGCTTCCCCTACAAGTTATGGAGTTGCTTAAGGTTAGTAAGAGGAGGCATCTCCAAGATTGCTCAAAATTTGGTGGGCTCCACTTTTATTCCTCAAAGAGAGATGATAAATCCAAGAATATTTCTAGATAAGATGCAAAAAATACATTTCTTGGGGTTGAGCTTGACATGAAAATGGATTAGTCAGTCGAATATGATTGTAAGAATAGCTAGGTGATACTTGCAATGTTTGGATTTCCCAAGGAGATCATCCACATAGTCTTATACAATTTTATGGATGAGATCATGAAAGATGTAGGTCATGTCACACTAATAGGTTGATCTAGCATTATTCAAACCAAAGGCATAACCCTATAGTAGAAGGTTCCCCATGGGGTGATAAATGAATTTTTATGTTGATCTTTAGGGGCAATCAAGATCTGATTATATTTTGAGAAATCATCCATGAGAGACAACATCTTGTGGCCCACTATAATATCAACAAGTTGGTTGATGTTTGGAAAAAGAAAATCATCCTTTGGGAAAGCAAGGTTGAGGTCATGAACGTCAATGCAAAGTCAAATTCCCTTGTGGTCTTGGTAATGGGAATGATGTTAGAAACCCATTATGGATAGTCAACAGGTTGGATGAAGTCGATGGATAAGAGATGATGAAGCTCTTCTTTGATTAGAAAGGCAATATGAGGGTGCATCCTGCAAAGTTTTTTTCGAATTGGCTTAACCTTAAGAAGGGTGATAATGTTATAGAGTGAAATATAAGGCTCAATTCGAGGCATATCATGATAGGACCAAGTGTTGGGTGAATATTTTGTCGTCAACTAACTGAAGGCAAAATAGGTATATCAGCCACAGCATAATGAGATAAATCTCTCCTCTCAGCAAGGAGAGGTTCCCTATAAACTATTACAAACTAATATAAACTAGAAATTAACTTAGGGGTGAGATCATATCATCCATTTCTCTTTTTGCAAAAATGATGTTTACAAATAAAGGAAAACTCCTTGATATTAACTAGATCCACAAGAAACCCATGAAAACACAGTCTTTCGTTACTTGTCTTACTGATTTATAAATTATATAATAGTAGAATGAATTGCAACCCAAAGTCTCCACTGAAAACTACAACAGAGTATATAAATACAACTATCCTTTGTACAAAAACCAAAGAAAACACAAACTAAAGATAATTATAATAGCATAAAGTCTTCATAATCGATCTTATGAACATCTTCAAAATTATTTCTACTCGTTCTACTTATTTAATCAAATAGATAAGATTGCATTAGGAAAAGGATGTAAGAACAATTTCCTAAACAACACAATTTATTCCAATACAAAGTTTTAAAAGTCACTTCCTTTCTTGTTCATTTAAGAAAATATGATTTATAATCTGAGCTCAAAGTCTCAAAAGTCATCTCAATTTGGGTAGAGTTTTCTTTTAATAACTAAAAGATCTCCCTATTACAAAATAGGACCTCTTTATTTATAAGGAGAGGCCTTGAGGGTTTAGAAAAGACTTAAATATTTTGACCTAGTCAAAGAAAAAAGTCTTTGTTGACTTTAGACTTTCCATATTTTTACATGTAATTACACATGACAAAAGTACATGTGCAAATGTCCAAAGTGGTTACAAAAGTGCATTAGAAAAAATGGAAATTAAATCAAAGGAAATTTGAATCAATTTGTAGACCCATCTTTCTTCATGTGAGCATCATACATGGTGATAGCTACTTATATCTTGATACTATCTAGAGTAACAGTATTCTTAAAAATCACCTTCACCCTAACTATGGCATCTCTCACTACTGTGACCAATTTTGTGTGACTAGTTAGCCTAGTTTTTAGATTATCCAGAGTTAACTGATTGTCCAAAATGTTATCCATAAAGGCTATTAAAAATACTTTGTCTTCAAATTCTTTTCAGAACTTACCTTCAAATTCATGAATCATTTCTTCTGCTAAATGGAATAGGTTGTCTTGTGATATAAGCTTGAAAGGTAGCTCCTCCAATTTATGCAAAATACTGATGTCACTTTGTTCACTGAGGTCCTTTAATGATTCAAGGTCACTGATCAATTATTTAAGCACTCAACTCTTATATATCAATGCTTATTTAGTTTTAGTGTAAGAGTCTCTATCAGTAATGACTTCAATTGATATTAGAGTGATCATTTTTAACTTCTTCATCTCCATCCATTTATCAAGATACTTTTTTATGCTTTCATTGAGAAATAATATTAATAGGGTCATCCAGTTCTGCTCTTATTTTTCTTATTTTATCCATTTTCTTAGATAACTCTGTGAGCAAGGAAATTCCTTACGTATGCATCTTGTCCAAGTACTCTTCAAACACTTTCATTGAGATAAGCCTTTTCCACTTTCTAAATCATGGGATCTTCTATGGAAATGGCTTTTGGAGTTACTATTTCTAGAGTGAAAGTGATCTTTTTTACCACTGCAGTCAATTGTTCTACCATTACTTTATAATTATCCTTCATCTCTTTCTCTCTGTCAAACTTTGGAACCAAGATGTCCATAGCTAACTGCATATCACTTCTAGCACTTTCATGAGTTATCTTACCTAACTCAACTCGAGAGATAGATTAGTCACTTACATAAAAAATTTCAATAGTTGCATCCTATGGAGGTCTTATTATTTGTAGAAATTTGTGCCCCTTGTCCCCAATCATCTTTGAAATAATCTTTGGCTTCTTGGGAGCCTTGACTTTTACTAGCACCATTTTATTGAAATCAAAGTCATCTGGAGAGATGGATTGTTTTTCCTTTTGGGCATATATGCTGACAACCAAGGTGGGATCGTAGAAGTACTTACATTAGTATCAATATTCATTGTTGGCATTACCAGAGTTGTACTCACACCAGTAGTGGAAATAATAGGTGGAGTATTAGTAAAAACTATACCTTTTATTGAGTGATCGAGAGCAGAACTATCTTGGATATCAAAAGATAGAGATAATAAACTAGGAATTGACCCAAAAAAATGAAGAATATCTCCAAAAGTTCCCTAAGGTTCATCAAAAATTATTTTGGAAGGAGAGGTTGCTCTAGAAGAGGGAACACTAATTAGAGAAATAGGTGAAGGAGTTATAATAGGTGTGCTAGGTGGGGAAGAAGAAATTCTTATTTCTAGCTGCACATTCTCTCACAGAGATAGAGTTTCCTTTTCCTATTGATTTATGGGCCTATCATTAGTCTCCATTTATTCCCTTGCTAGTTCTTCGGTGCTTTGCTTCTCAACCTCCATATCTATTTTTTCTGGCTCTTTTTCTATAACTTTTGACTTCATCATGAAGATGATTTTAGGCTTATGTGGCCTAGAGGAAGAAGGAACATCACTCTTATTCTTCATCCTATTTTCTACTCTTCTCCTTATTTTCTCTTGAAATTCAACTTCTGATCCTGTGATGAAGTCTTTCAAAGTGATTCCCTTGTTCATTAACCAATCATTGGTGTCTGCCAATATTGGTTTGAATCTTTTCTTTAAAGAAGTCAACTCCTTTTGTGACCATTAGATTAGGGGAAGAGGGGCATTAGTGACCTGTTCAGCATGGTATCTATTAGTGATCAAATCTCCATCATCCACTAGATTCTTAGAGATGTCAGTGAGTCCCAGATATTCTATCTACTCAAGAGACAATCTACTATAGTCCATTTTTCTAACATCTTCTGCCGTCCTCAAATATACCCAAACATCTTCGATCATAGGCTCATAAAACTGGGTTTTCCTCTTGATCATATCTTTTACGCCTCTATAATCAAAATTATATCTCATTTTAAAATGCTTCATGGTTACGAGCTGCATTTTAGTTTCCATAACTCTAGATTTTCTAGCGATCAACACTGAAAACCTACCAATTTCAATTGGGAACCTAAAACTAGGTTTCTTGAGTTCCATCTACTTACTATGCATGATAATGATTTGCTTGCATAGCTCCATATAGACCAATTTATCTAAAGGGAATCTTGGAAGCATATAGGGATGACCTTGGAAAAAGCCAACTTGTAGGTAACAAAAGGTAGGGAATTGCAAGAACATACATCCAAAGTCATTCACAACTGTCCAAGCTTCATTTGACACTCTTTTTTATTCTAATTGAGGATCAATGAGACATAAAAATACCACAAAAAAAGTGTCATTCACTCTCTTGAAATGATGATAGAGCCCTTCAATGTCAACTGAGGGTAATATTGATACACTGGGGTTACTCTCCTATCTCCTTCTGATGTTAAACCTGGAAAGGTTCTCATTGAAGCTGCAATATACACTAGGTATAAAGTCATGTAGAATTTGGAGGTAGTAGATACCTTTATCAATTACTCATGTAGAGCATTGTTGATTTATTCTCCCCAAAAAATGACTTGTTTACTTTAGAGGATTATCTTAATGAAGGGGTACATCCATTCATGAAATTGTGAGGAAGTAGGTAAGCCTCTTACCTTGTTGAGAAGAGTGATCAGGTCACTGGCTTCTTCTATAAAGTCACTTCTTGGAAAGCTTCGTGGCCATCTTGACAAATTTGCCCTTAGAATTTTGATTCATTTATTATAGATTACTTTCTTCACTCTTTTGATATCTTTGTCATATTCCCTTTGTGCTTCAATGAAATCAAGTTTTAATACTTTAGTAGCAGGAGGACACATGAACACTTTATCGATGAACTCAGGGTCTAGTCTAATCATCACATTACCACCAGCATCTAACATAGCCCTAGTATCCTTGTTGTAGAACTCAAAGCACTGGAGAACAAACTCTATGTTGTGAGCCATTATAAGGAAAGAAAATATCAAGTGAATATTACTTTTGATTATCTTCTTCATCTCATGGCTGGGATTGCTTGCTTTAGTTCTTTCCATGAACTCAGCCATATCCACGTGACCAATCTCTATATCTCTAACATCATCGACATTAGAAATAACTGAGGTGATTGAAGAAACACCTTGATACTTGTACTTCATTATCTTTAACTTCTTCATAGAAACCTCAGTCATTTGGAGGAGCTTTTGTCAAAAGGACATTGCTAAAAAAGGATCCTCGGGAGAAATTGCAACAAAATTCATGATCATGTAATTAGGGGAAACATTGGTAATATGTAAAAATTGCATGTCGATGATCACAACCATGGGGATGCACCTGAAAGGGATAAAGTGTGAGTAGGTAGGAAAGCCAAAGGAAAGTGGGCTCAAAAAAGTAAAAATTTAAAATTTTCCAGAGTTAAGAAATCTAAGAAAATGCATGAAGGGGTGACAAAAATTGCCACCCTTGATGTGGGGGGAGTACCGATGGAAAAAATCACCGACTTAGCATATTAAAATAGAAATATGCATGGTCAGCAAAAAATGTTGTTGTAGCATGTGAAGGAGGGTTAATTTCTGCATAGGTAGCAAATTTTGTTGCCTTTGCATGTTGACTTCGTGTTGGGGTAGCAAAAATTGCCGCTTGTGCACAAGAGGTTCAAAACTTATTTAAGGGTAGCAAAAATTGTTGCCTTTACCAGAACTAACTCATTATTGTGTAAGGGTGGCAAAAATTGCTGCCTTTACACAAATAGCAAGGTATTTTGGGTTTTTAAATCTTTTGCCTAGAACATCCCTTCGGAGAGGAGAGGGAGGAGGGAAAAAAAAGGAAAAATAAAATTTATAAATGAGAAAAAGGCAAAAATAAACCTTTTAAATAAAAGAGAAAAAACAAAAATGAAAACCTAAAAATGAAAGAGAAGAACACAAAAACTAACCTAGTAAATCAAAAACCCATGCTTAAATCTAGAAAAATTACAATCCCACTTGCTCGTGCAATCGACTGGTTGCATAGAGGGGGAGCAGACAACTTAGAATAATTAAAAAGAGATGCATATTGGCATTTAAAAGGCTTAAAACTGATGCCAACCACTTAGCATGTGCAGTCATAAATGTTGTGCATGGAAATTGAGATCATGCAGGGGTGGTGATTTTCACCACTCTTGCATAATAGGTAAAAAAATGCAAGGGTGGTGAAAATCACCACTCCTAAATGAAAGGGCCAAAAAAATATAAGGGTGGCAATTTTCATTGGTTCTATATATAGGAGAAATAGTCAAAGGATGCAAGGGCAGCAATTTTTGCTGCCCCTACATGAAACAAAAAACAATATGCAAAGGTGGCAAAAATTGCCGACCTTGCATGTTAAAAACCAAAGTAACTCCTTGAAATTTATCAAATTTTTGATGTTTTGATTACATCAAGACTGTAACAAATTTCATGTTTTTTGAGAAATCATGACAAGGGAAGGTCGTGAACTTTTCAAGGATGTTAATCAACTATACTCAAGATCAAGAAAAACTTACCTCAAATGATGAACTTAGAGTGAAGAATATGGAATGATTAAGTTTCATAGGGGTTGTCCATCAAAATAAGCATAGCTAATTTTAGGGACAACAGCTGGCTCCAGATGGAGAACTTCTATCAATTGAACTTTGAAAGGATCTAAGGGAGTAGAAACCAGTCTCTAAGTGCCTTTATCCATGCCATTGGGCCATGGAGTCAAGCTACCAAAAAGAAAAAGAGACACAACCAAATATAAATAAATAAATATAAGACTATACAAATGTACAAATGAACTCATCTAACACTTCAAGGATTGAAGTGTTTCAAATGTTGCCCACTATGAGGCAATGAGAATGGTGTTTGATCTTAATATTCTAGCATTAAACTATTTTCACCATAGAATCAATGAATGGTGAATGGACCTCTCCACAAGGAATCAAATTTTCCATGCATTCCTTTTAGTTCTCTCCTCTTGTCCCACAATAAGACATGATCTCCAATCTAAAAATCATGAATCCTTACTCTCTTGTCAAAGATTTTCTTTACTTGATTTTGATGTGCAGTAATATAGTTTACTACCATAGTTCATTGCTCTTGTAGTTCAGTTAAGCACATGATCTTCTTATCAATAAATTTTTTGAAAGTTTGATCTTCGACTACCTTTGCCAACTTTAGTGCTGGTAGTTCTAAGGTGATTGGTATCTCCGCATTCAAACCATACAAAAGTTAAAATGGTGACATACCTATTACCCTTTTGGGTGTAATCCTGTCTACCCACAAAGCATTGAACAACACTTTATGCAAGTTTTATGATTGTCATCTACCATTTTCCTGATAATAGTAACTAGATTCTTGTTACTTGATTTTGCCTAACCATTTCCTTGCGGATAGTAATCTGAGTGGAAAAGAATAATTCTATGATTGTAGAAAAATTTAGTGATCTCATAAGAAGAGAAATAAGTGGCATTATCTGTTATAATCTTATTTGGAACTCTAAATTTGGAAACAACATTTTTCTTAAGGAAATTACATACTACTTTCGAAGTAGCATGCTTAACTGGAATGGCTTCCACCCACTTGGTGAAATAATCTGTTGCAGTGAGAACATAGTTGTGTCCAGCACTTGAAGATGGATTCACAGCACCAATGAAATCAATACCCCATTGTTGAAAAGGTTCTTCAATCACCACCAGCTTGAGAGGTAATGTGGCCAACTTGAATTTCCTGATGAATAGTTGACACAACTCTCACCTATGTACCCAAGTATATGCATCTTGAAATAGTGTAGGCCAATAGTATCTAACTTGTAGAATCTTGTGAGCCATCATAGGTGCATAAAAAATTTCTCCACGAGCCAAATTATGAAAGGACTCCAAAATTGTATTCTATTGCACCTTATCCATGTAACAAAGAAATACCCCATCAAAGCTTCTTTTGTACAAACCATTGTCCCACAGGACATAGTTAGCAACTTTCAACTTAATATTTTTTTTCTTTGTAAGACAGATGGGTAGGACACTCACCATTGGTAAGAAAATGATTGATATTGGAATACCACTCATTAGTAGTAGTGATGAAGAGAATCGTAGGCATGCCTTCAACCTCCATTTCTTCTTATTCTATTTCTTTTAATATGTGTCCAGCAATTAACTGGCAGAGACCTTTTCCCCATGCAAGTTTAGTGGATTTGATATCAAAATCAAACTCTTGAATTTTAGCAATCTAATTTCCCCTTTTAGTACCAAACTCTTGTTGAGTTAAAATGGATTTCACTGTTATATTAGGCACCAGAACAACAGTATGTGAATTCAGAATATAGAATATGAAATGTTTTACCACCTTAACCATGGCATAACCATGCTTTTCCATGTTTGAATATTTCAATTCATGAGAATTTTCTCCACAAGCCAAATTATGAAAGGACTCCAAAATTTTATTCTATTGCACCTTATCCATGTAACAAAGAAATACCCCATCAAGGCTTCTTTTGTACAAACCATTGTCCCACACGACATAGTTAGCAACTTTCAACTTAATATTTGTTTTTCTTTGTAAGATAGATGGGTAGGACACTCACCATTGGTAAGAAAATGAGTGATATTGGAATACCACTCATCATTAGTAGTGATGAAGATAATCGTAGGTGCACCTTCAACCTCCATTCTTCTTATTCTATTTCCTTTGATATGTTACCAACAATTAACTGGCAGAGACCTTGTACCCATGCAAGTTTAGTGGATTTGATATCAAAATCAAACTCTTGAATTTTAGCAATCTAATTTCCCCTTTTAGTACCAAACTCTTGTTGAGTTAAAATGGATTTCACTGTTATATTAGGCACCAGAACAACAGTATGTGAATTCAGAATATAGAATATGAAATGTTTTACCACCTTAACCATGGCATAAGCATGCTTTTCCATGTTTGAATATTTCAATTCATGAGAATTTTCTCCACAAGCCAAATTATTAAAGGACTCAAAAATTTTATTCTATTGCACCTTATCCATGTAACAAAGAAATACCCCATCAAAGCTTCTTTTGTACAAACCATTGTCCCACAGGACATAGTTAGCAACTTTCAACTTAATATTTTTTTTCTTTGTAAGACAGATGGGCAGGACACTCACCATTGGTAAGAAAATGATTGATATTGGAATACCACTCATTAGTAGTAGTGATGAAGAGAATCGTAGGCATGCCTTCAACCTCCATTTCTTCTTATTCTATTTCTTTTAATATGTGTCCAGCAATTAACTGGCAGAGACCTTTTCCCCATGCAAGTTTAGTGGATTTGATATCAAAATCAAACTCTTGAATTTTAGCAATCTAATTTCCCCTTTTAGTACCAAACTCTTGTTGAGTTAAAATGGATTTCACTGTTATATTAGGCACCAGAACAACAGTATGTGAATTCAGAATATAGAATATGAAATGTTTTACCACCTTAACCATGGCATAAGCATGCTTTTCCATGTTTGAATATTTCAATTCATGAGAATTTTCTCCACAAGCCAAATTATGAAAGGACTCCAAAATTTTATTCTATTGCACCTTATCCATGTAACAAAGAAATACCCCATCAAGGCTTCTTTTGTACAAACCATTGTCCCACACGACATAGTTAGCAACTTTCAACTTAATATTTGTTTTTCTTTGTAAGATAGATGGGTAGGACACTCACCATTGGTAAGAAAATGAGTGATATTGGAATACCACTCATCATTAGTAGTGATGAAGATAATCGTAGGTGCACCTTCAACCTCCATTCTTCTTATTCTATTTCCTTTGATATGTTACCAACAATTAACTGGCAGAGACCTTGTACCCATGCAAGTTTAGTGGATTTGATATCAAAATCAAACTCTTGAATTTTAGAAATCTAATTTCCCCTTTTAGTACCAAACTCTTGTTGAGTTAAAATGGATTTCACTGTTATATTAGGCACCAGAACAACAGTATGTGAATTCAGAATATAGAATATGAAATGTTTTACCACCTTAACCATGGCATAAGCATGCTTTTCCATGTTTGAATATTTCAATTCATGAGAATTTTCTCCACAAGCCAAATTATTAAAGGACTCCAAAATTTTATTCTATTGCACCTTATCCATGTAACAAAGAAATACCCCATCAAAGCTTCTTTTGTACAAACCATTGTCCCACAGGACATAGTTAGCAACTTTCAACTTAATATTTTTTTTCTTTGTAAGACAGATGGGTAGGACACTCACCATTGGTAAGAAAATTATTGATATTGGAATACCACTCATTAGTAGTAGTGATGAAGAGAATCGTAGGCATGCCTTCAACCTCCATTTCTTCTTATTCTATTTCTTTTAATATGTGTCCAGCAATTAACTGGCAGAGACCTTTTCCCCATGCAAGTTTAGTGGATTTGATATCAAAATCAAACTCTTGAATTTTAGCAATCTAATTTCCCCTTTTAGTACCAAACTCTTGTTGAGTTAAAATGGATTTCACTGTTATATTAGGCACCAGAACAACAGTATGTGAATTCAGAATATAGAATATGAAATGTTTTACCACCTTAACCATGGCATAAGCATGCTTTTCCATGTTTGAATATTTCAATTCATGAGAATTTTCTCCACAAGCCAAATTATGAAAGGACTCCAAAATTTTATTCTATTGCACCTTATCCATGTAACAAAGAAATACCCCATCAAGGCTTCTTTTGTACAAACCATTGTCCCACACGACATAGTTAGCAACTTTCAACTTAATATTTGTTTTTCTTTGTAAGATAGATGGGTAGGACACTCACCATTGGTAAGAAAATGAGTGATATTGGAATACCACTCATCATTAGTAGTGATGAAGATAATCGTAGGTGCACCTTCAACCTCCATTCTTCTTATTCTATTTCCTTTGATATGTTACCAACAATTAACTGGCAGAGACCTTGTACCCATGCAAGTTTAGTGGATTTGATATCAAAATCAAACTCTTGAATTTTAGAAATCTAATTTCCCCTTTTAGTACCAAACTCTTGTTGAGTTAAAATGGATTTCACTGTTATATTAGGCACCAGAACAACAGTATGTGAATTCAGAATATAGAATATGAAATGTTTTACCACCTTAACCATGGCATAAGCATGCTTTTCCATGTTTGAATATTTCAATTCATGAGAATTTTCTCCACAAGCCAAATTATTAAAGGACTCCAAAATTTTATTCTATTGCACCTTATCCATGTAACAAAGAAATACCCCATCAAAGCTTCTTTTGTACAAACCATTGTCCCACAGGACATAGTTAGCAACTTTCAACTTAATATTTTTTTTCTTTGTAAGACAGATGGGTAGGACACTCACCATTGGTAAGAAAATGATTGATATTGGAATACCACTCATTAGTAGTAGTGATGAAGAGAATCGTAGGCATGCCTTCAACCTCCATTTCTTCTTATTCTATTTCTTTTAATATGTGTCCAGCAATTAACTGGCAGAGACCTTTTCCCCATGCAAGTTTAGTGGATTTGATATCAAAATCAAACTCTTGAATTTTAGCAATCTAATTTCCCCTTTTAGTACCAAACTCTTGTTGAGTTAAAATGGATTTCACTGTTATATTAGGCACCAGAACAACAGTATGTGAATTCAGAATATAGAATATGAAATGTTTTACCACCTTAACCATGGCATAACCATGCTTTTCCATGTTTGAATATTTCAATTCATGAGAATTTTCTCCACAAGCCAAATTATGAAAGGACTCCAAAATTTTATTCTATTGCACCTTATCCATGTAACAAAGAAATACCCCATCAAGGCTTCTTTTGTACAAACCATTGTCCCACACGACATAGTTAGCAACTTTCAACTTAATATTTGTTTTTCTTTGTAAGATAGATGGGTAGGACACTCACCATTGGTAAGAAAATGAGTGATATTGAAATACCACTCATCATTAGTAGTGATGAAGATAATCGTCGGTGCACCTTCAACCTCCATTCTTCTTATTCTATTTCCTTTGATATGTTACCAACAATTAACTGGCAGAGACCTTGTACCCATGCAAGTTTAGTGGATTTGATATCAAAATCAAACTCTTGAATTTTAGCAATCTAATTTCCCCTTTTAGTACCAAACTCTTGTTGAGTTAAAATGGATTTCACTGTTATATTAGGCACCAGAACAACAGTATGTGAATTCAGAATATAGAATATGAAATGTTTTACCACCTTAACCATGGCATAAGCATGCTTTTCCATGTTTGAATATTTCAATTCATGAGAATTTTCTCCACAAGCCAAATTATTAAAGGACTCCAAAATTTTATTCTATTGCACCTTATCCATGTAACAAATAAATACCCCATCAAAGCTTCTTTTGTACAAACCATTGTCCCACAGGACATAGTTAGCAACTTTCAACTTAATATTTTTTTTCTTTGTAAGACAGATGGGTAGGACACTCACCATTGGTAAGAAAATGATTGATATTGGAATACCACTCATTAGTAGTAGTGATGAAGAGAATCGTAGGCATGCCTTCAACCTCCATTTCTTCTTATTCTATTTCTTTTAATATGTGTCCAGCAATTAACTGGCAGAGACCTTTTCCCCATGCAAGTTTAGTGGATTTGATATCAAAATCAAACTCTTGAATTTTAGCAATCTAATTTCCCCTTTTAGTACCAAACTCTTGTTGAGTTAAAATGGATTTCACTGTTATATTAGGCACCAGAACAACAGTATGTGAATTCAGAATATAGAATATGAAATGTTTTACCACCTTAACCATGGCATAACCATGCTTTTCCATGTTTGAATATTTCAATTCATGAGAATTTTCTCCACAAGCCAAATTATGAAAGGACTCCAAAATTTTATTCTATTGCACCTTATCCATGTAACAAAGAAATACCCCATCAAGGCTTCTTTTGTACAAACCATTGTCCCACACGACATAGTTAGCAACTTTCAACTTAATATTTGTTTTTCTTTGTAAGATAGATGGGTAGGACACTCACCATTGGTAAGAAAATGAGTGATATTGGAATACCACTCATCATTAGTAGTGATGAAGATAATCGTAGGTGCACCTTCAACCTCCATTCTTCTTATTCTATTTCCTTTGATATGTTACCAACAATTAACTGGCAGAGACCTTGTACCCATGCAAGTTTAGTGGATTTGATATCAAAATCAAACTCTTGAATTTTAGCAATCTAATTTCCCCTTTTAGTACCAAACTCTTGTTGAGTTAAAATGGATTTCACTGTTATATTAGGCACCAGAACAACAGTATGTGAATTCAGAATATAGAATATGAAATGTTTTACCACCTTAACCATGGCATAAGCATGCTTTTCCATGTTTGAATATTTCAATTCATGAGAATTTTCTCCACAAGCCAAATTATTAAAGGACTCAAAAATTTTATTCTATTGCACCTTATCCATGTAACAAAGAAATACCCCATCAAAGCTTCTTTTGTACAAACCATTGTCCCACAGGACATAGTTAGCAACTTTCAACTTAATATTTTTTTTCTTTGTAAGACAGATGGGCAGGACACTCACCATTGGTAAGAAAATGATTGATATTGGAATACCACTCATTAGTAGTAGTGATGAAGAGAATCGTAGGCATGCCTTCAACCTCCATTTCTTCTTATTCTATTTCTTTTAATATGTGTCCAGCAATTAACTGGCAGAGACCTTTTCCCCATGCAAGTTTAGTGGATTTGATATCAAAATCAAACTCTTGAATTTTAGCAATCTAATTTCCCCTTTTAGTACCAAACTCTTGTTGAGTTAAAATGGATTTCACTGTTATATTAGGCACCAGAACAACAGTATGTGAATTCAGAATATAGAATATGAAATGTTTTACCACCTTAACCATGGCATAACCATGCTTTTCCATGTTTGAATATTTCAATTCATGAGAATTTTCTCCACAAGCCAAATTATGAAAGGACTCCAAAATTTTATTCTATTGCACCTTATCCATGTAACAAAGAAATACCCCATCAAGGCTTCTTTTGTACAAACCATTGTCCCACACGACATAGTTAGCAACTTTCAACTTAATATTTGTTTTTCTTTGTAAGATAGATGGGTAGGACACTCACCATTGGTAAGAAAATGAGTGATATTGGAATACCACTCATCATTAGTAGTGATGAAGATAATCGTAGGTGCACCTTCAACCTCCATTCTTCTTATTCTATTTCCTTTGATATGTTACCAACAATTAACTGGCAGAGACCTTGTACCCATGCAAGTTTAGTGGATTTGATATCAAAATCAAACTCTTGAATTTTAGAAATCTAATTTCCCCTTTTAGTACCAAACTCTTGTTGAGTTAAAATGGATTTCACTGTTATATTAGGCACCAGAACAACAGTATGTGAATTCAGAATATAGAATATGAAATGTTTTACCACCTTAACCATGGCATAAGCATGCTTTTCCATGTTTGAATATTTCAATTCATGAGAATTTTCTCCACAAGCCAAATTATTAAAGGACTCCAAAATTTTATTCTATTGCACCTTATCCATGTAACAAAGAAATACCCCATCAAAGCTTCTTTTGTACAAACCATTGTCCCACAGGACATAGTTAGCAACTTTCAACTTAATATTTTTTTTCTTTGTAAGACAGATGGGTAGGACACTCACCATTGGTAAGAAAATTATTGATATTGGAATACCACTCATTAGTAGTAGTGATGAAGAGAATCGTAGGCATGCCTTCAACCTCCATTTCTTCTTATTCTATTTCTTTTAATATGTGTCCAGCAATTAACTGGCAGAGACCTTTTCCCCATGCAAGTTTAGTGGATTTGATATCAAAATCAAACTCTTGAATTTTAGCAATCTAATTTCCCCTTTTAGTACCAAACTCTTGTTGAGTTAAAATGGATTTCACTGTTATATTAGGCACCAGAACAACAGTATGTGAATTCAGAATATAGAATATGAAATGTTTTACCACCTTAACCATGGCATAAGCATGCTTTTCCATGTTTGAATATTTCAATTCATGAGAATTTTCTCCACAAGCCAAATTATGAAAGGACTCCAAAATTTTATTCTATTGCACCTTATCCATGTAACAAAGAAATACCCCATCAAGGCTTCTTTTGTACAAACCATTGTCCCACACGACATAGTTAGCAACTTTCAACTTAATATTTGTTTTTCTTTGTAAGATAGATGGGTAGGACACTCACCATTGGTAAGAAAATGAGTGATATTGGAATACCACTCATCATTAGTAGTGATGAAGATAATCGTAGGTGCACCTTCAACCTCCATTCTTCTTATTCTATTTCCTTTGATATGTTACCAACAATTAACTGGCAGAGACCTTGTACCCATGCAAGTTTAGTGGATTTGATATCAAAATCAAACTCTTGAATTTTAGAAATCTAATTTCCCCTTTTAGTACCAAACTCTTGTTGAGTTAAAATGGATTTCACTGTTATATTAGGCACCAGAACAACAGTATGTGAATTCAGAATATAGAATATGAAATGTTTTACCACCTTAACCATGGCATAAGCATGCTTTTCCATGTTTGAATATTTCAATTCATGAGAATTTTCTCCACAAGCCAAATTATTAAAGGACTCCAAAATTTTATTCTATTGCACCTTATCCATGTAACAAAGAAATACCCCATCAAAGCTTCTTTTGTACAAACCATTGTCCCACAGGACATAGTTAGCAACTTTCAACTTAATATTTTTTTTCTTTGTAAGACAGATGGGTAGGACACTCACCATTGGTAAGAAAATGATTGATATTGGAATACCACTCATTAGTAGTAGTGATGAAGAGAATCGTAGGCATGCCTTCAACCTCCATTTCTTCTTATTCTATTTCTTTTAATATGTGTCCAGCAATTAACTGGCAGAGACCTTTTCCCCATGCAAGTTTAGTGGATTTGATATCAAAATCAAACTCTTGAATTTTAGCAATCTAATTTCCCCTTTTAGTACCAAACTCTTGTTGAGTTAAAATGGATTTCACTGTTATATTAGGCACCAGAACAACAGTATGTGAATTCAGAATATAGAATATGAAATGTTTTACCACCTTAACCATGGCATAACCATGCTTTTCCATGTTTGAATATTTCAATTCATGAGAATTTTCTCCACAAGCCAAATTATGAAAGGACTCCAAAATTTTATTCTATTGCACCTTATCCATGTAACAAAGAAATACCCCATCAAGGCTTCTTTTGTACAAACCATTGTCCCACACGACATAGTTAGCAACTTTCAACTTAATATTTGTTTTTCTTTGTAAGATAGATGGGTAGGACACTCACCATTGGTAAGAAAATGAGTGATATTGGAATACCACTCATCATTAGTAGTGATGAAGATAATCGTAGGTGCACCTTCAACCTCCATTCTTCTTATTCTATTTCCTTTGATATGTTACCAACAATTAACTGGCAGAGACCTTGTACCCATGCAAGTTTAGTGGATTTGATATCAAAATCAAACTCTTGAATTTTAGCAATCTAATTTCCCCTTTTAGTACCAAACTCTTGTTGAGTTAAAATGGATTTCACTGTTATATTAGGCACCAGAACAACAGTATGTGAATTCAGAATATAGAATATGAAATGTTTTACCACCTTAACCATGGCATAAGCATGCTTTTCCATGTTTGAATATTTCAATTCATGAGAATTTTCTCCACAAGCCAAATTATTAAAGGACTCCAAAATTTAATTCTATTGCACCTTATCCATGTAACAAAGAAATACCCCATCAAGGCTTCTTTTGTACAAACCATTGTCCCACAGGACATAGTTAGCAACTTTCAACTTAATATTTGTTTTTCTTTGTAAGATAGATGGGTAGGACACTCACCATTGGTAAGAAAATGAGTGATATTGGAATACCACTCATCATTAGTAGTGATGAAGATAATCGTAGGTGCACCTTCAACCTCCATTTCTTCTTATTCTATTTCCTTTGATATGTTACCAGCAATTAACTGGCAGAGACCTTGTCCCCATGCAAGTTTAGTGGATTTGATATCAAAATCAAACTCTTGAATTTTAGCAATCTAATTTCCCCTTTTAGTACCAAACTCTTGTTGAGTTAAAATGGATTTCACTGTTATATTAGGCACCAGAACAATAGTATGTGAATTCAGAATATAGAATATGAAATGTTTTACCACCTTAACCATGGCATAAGCATGCTTTTCCATGTTTGAATATTTCAATTCATGAGCTTTGAGGGGATAACTCATAAATGATATGGGAGATTCTACACCTTTATTGTTTTGAACCAAAATGGTTGAAAGTGTATGTTCAGAAGTATAGTTGTATACTATGAAGTCTTTAGTATAATCCGAACAAACCAGGATAGGGGCATGGGTGACAGCTTTTTTATATCTTTAAATGCTAACTTGCCTTCTACAGTCCAATAGAAAATAGCTTTACCCTGCATCATGTCAATAATGTGCCGAATCTTCTCTGTGAATTTTAGAATGAATCTTCATAAAAAATTCACTTTTCCAAAGAAAGAATAAACTGCAGTCTTACTAGCAGGAAGAGTAAGATTTTGGATAGATTTGACTCTTTCTGAGTCAATTTTTATGCCTTCTCATGATACAATTTGATCGAGAAGTTTACCTTTTGTAACCCCAAAAACTAACTTTTTGGAATTGAGAGAAATACTATTTTGCCGACATTGTTCTAGCACTTGTTGTAAATGATGCACATGATCAGGATGATGTTTGGAAAAAATAGTCAAGTCATCAAGATACACCACAATAAACTTCCCCATTTCATCTCTGAAGGCAAGATCTATTGCTCTCTAGAAGGTGGCACCAACATTAATCAGACTAAAAGGCATTCTGTGATATATGAATGTGCCCCAAGGTGTAGTGAAAGTGGTTTTATATTGATCTGCTTCATTCACTTCCACTTGATTATACTCAAAAAAATTAACATTGATAACATTTATGAGCCATTCACTGTTTTAAATACTTGATCCATGATGGGTAGGGGGTAGTTATCCTTTAGAGAAGATTGATTTAGGTTTCTAAAATCAACATAGATATGAATTTATCCATTCTTTTTTCTTATAAGAAATATGTTTGCAATCTAGGTGGAATGATCAATTAGAAAAATTATTTTTGCATTTAACATCTTCTGGATCTCAAAAAGAATAGTACCTTATATTTCGGGGTTATATTGCCTCTGTTTCTGCTTGTGAGGTAATGACCCAACCTTAAGAAGAATTTCATGTTGAATTTCTTCAGGCTTAAAAGATTTCAAATCATCATAAGAGTATGCCAAAACATCAATGTAATGGGGAAGAAGAGTTATGAATTTGATCTTTTCATCAGATTCTCAATGTTGACTATTTTGAGATTTTCTTTTGTACTCAAATTTATTTGATCAAATTCCTTGGAAGAACTTGAATCTATTTGTCATTGCTTGATATATCTATCATGCTAATCAAATAACTTTTCAAGAGAAACCAAACCTTTTGGAATTTTATTTCCTTTGAGTTGAAGAAACTCTTCACTAGTTTTTGAATCTATTTCAGGAACCGATTCCCGTGGTGGAGTTTCACTACCATCAAAATAAAGTTCCTCAAAATCATCCATCTTTTCTAGAAAAGTGATGATTTGATTATCACCATTAAACACTTTCCAATGGTTGGCATTGTCAGGTACACTTGGTCAAAAGACTAGCTCAATAGTGTACTTATTCCCTTTAAAATTTTTTATGAACTATGAGGGTTACAGAGATAGCCAATGAATCTGCATGATCATTAAACTCCCTTGGCACCGTATAAATATTGAAAGCATCAAAACTTTCAATGTAATCCCATACAAGATTGCGATAATGTTGCAACTTTTTATTTTTGATTTGGTACAGATTCCTTACCTGACAAACTACCAATTCAGCATCTCCTCAGGCATGAAGAATCTTGACACCTCTAGCATGAGTAACTTTCAATCCAAGCAACAAAGATTCATACTTAATGGTGTTATTGGTATTGTTGAACTATAACTTATATGAATTAGGAAAATTTTATCCTTGAGGGGATATCAAAAGAAATTTAGCTCCAGAACTGGTAGAAGAGCAATTATCATCAAATTCTAAAATCCAAACATCATTAGAATTTGATCTCCTTAAATATTTCTCTTCGTTGGTGGGGGAAGATTTTGAACTTTACTCTGAAAATTTTTTTGATTTTATATCTAAATTTTTTGAATTATCATCTAATAAAATTTTCTCTGATGAGCTAAAAACATCTTCAATGGTTAGAAAATAATTACCTATACCTGATGGTTCAAATAAAATTTGAGCTTCAAGGTCTGGTGTTTGGGTGATAATATATTTTGACTCTTTCTCAAGAAGCAATTTTTGCATGATGCCCTTAATAGGTATCCTTGCTTCAGATAGATCCATATTTAACTCTCCACCTACATCTTTGCAAAAATTATGTTTGAATAGAATGCCATAGGAAGCTGGAACATCAGCCACCAAGACTGTCATTTTGATCCTTCTACCTGAAAAAGTGGCAAATGCAAATTAGGCATCTTTGATTTGACCTAGGAGTGGTACTTGCTTATTTTTAATAGAGAAACATCTCTCAAAAAATTTAGTTAAGATAAGACCAAGAGAATCTGCTACTTTGGCAGGCATAACATTATCAGAAGCTCCAGAGTCTATTATACAGTTATTCAACTTATGACCATTGATTAATAGAGAAACATAGAAAGGTTATTTTTTTTAGGGGGAAACAAGAGGAGTAACAACAAGATTATTTTGGATGGATTTTTTATTTAGAGGATCATGAGTCACCTTTGAAAAATCTTGTCCCATAGGGATAGTTTCATTTTTTATGTATTCAGCCAACCTATCAAACTGTTCAGGATTAGCTCGTAAGTATTCAATTTTAGACTTTTAGATCTTGGTCTTCCTAGCATGATCAATTATGTCAAATAATTGAAATGAACTAGAAATAGAGGAAGGAAGCCCATCATCTTATTTTTTATCTGGTATGGTACTGGTCTGAGAAATAGAAGCAGAAGGTATAGGGTTGTTTGAGGTACTTACTTTCTTATTGGTCACCAGGTCCTTTAATTGGAAAGGCATCGAAGTTCCCCATTTAGCAACTGAGATTACTGGCTAAGGTTCTTCTCCTACTTTTCCCTTATTAGCTTGTTGAGTTGACTGATTTTGGGACCTAGTAAAGATAGCATATGATCTATCAAACACTTCTCCTTTTTTCTAGCTTCATCTTGGTAATTTAGAAAACTAATTTTAGAGTCACTAGCTAATTCTTATTCTCCTTCTGCAAAGAGATTAGCATCATTTTCTTGGTCTAACTCAAGTTGGAAAGATAGATCATGTTCGGCTTCTTGATAACCAACTGCTGAGTTAGCCGATGTCACTTCAATGGTAAGCTTTCCCTATGTGGGAGGAAGACAATTGGACTACCCTTAATTTTTGGTAGCATTACCTTGATATGAATGGTTAGGAAATATCCTCCTTGGTATATCCTGATAAGAAGGAGGAGCAGACATACTTTGGGACATTTGCCTTTTCAGAGTTAGCAATTCATTTGCTAACTTTTACACCATAGGATCTATGGTACTTGTGGAAGAACTCTCAACAGATGAAAAAAATTTATTTTTATTACAATCTTTTCTAATCTTACCTACCAGGATAAGATCATTTTTGACCTTGGTAGCCAAAATTTGAGCTACAAAAAGATCTATAGGGCTGGCCCACCTCAATAGAAAACTCACTTCAGAAAGTTGATAATTGATGAAGAAGCACTTAAGATTCTCTAGTATTGGCTAAGCAATAGTAGGAATCTTGTTCCTCAGCTTATTAAATTTAGCAATGAAGTCTCGCATATTCTCATGAGGCTCTTTCATTTATGTAAGCTAAGGCAACAAGGCATGAGCATCCTCTATAGGTTTGAACCTAGCCTCAAACTTGGCCTTGAGGGTGTTCCAATCAGTTATAGTTTGAGCTTGGAGATGGTAAAACCAATCTGTAGCAGTGCCTTGCAATGTTTCTAAAAATAGTCTTACCACTATATCCTCATATTCAATGTCTATTACACCACATGTTATGCAAAAAGCAGCAATATGCTCATTAGGTTGAACCTTCCCATCACCATAGAACTTGGAAAAATTCTTTCTTAAACTATGAGGTAGTTCATGTAAAGGTGGGATTATATTGAGAGGGCCAAAAGTGTTACCCCAATGACCATGGACTGCCATGATGTGATGATTAAAAGGAGGGATAACAAACCTTTGTGGGGTATGTATGGACAAAACTCTACTAGCGTTAAAACTAGAAGCTTTACCTGGTATTGGAGATCTGACATTGGTAGGAGAAAAACTTCTAGTTCACTGAAGGCAAGATTATGGAGAAAAAAGATCAAAATTATTTTGTTACACCAACTCAAATATAAGGTCAGCAATACCTTAAGCTCTCTAGCTTCACGTATACTGTGGATCTGCCAGAGTGTAAAATGGAAAAGAACTAGAAATGCTTCAATTTGAAGCTTGAGGCTTCAAAGTGTGCATTCATTTCCCCAGCGCAGTCACCAAAAATTGTTGGGTGAATATTTTGTCATCTACTAACTAAAGGCAAAATGAGTATATCAGCCACAGTGTAATGAGATAAATATTTCCTCTCAGTAAAGGGAGGTTCCCTATAAACTATTACAAACTAATATAAACTAAAAATTAACTCAGGGGTGAGATCATATCATCCATTTCTCTTTTTTCAAAAATGATGTTTACAAATAAAGGAAAACTCCTTGATATTAACTGAATCCATAAGAAACCTATGAAAATACAAAGTCTTTCATTACTTGTCTTACTGATTTATAACTTATATAATAGTAGAATGAAGTGCAGCCCAAAGTCTCCACTAAAAAATACAACAAAGTATATGACTACAAAAGATAAAATTAGTTCAAATCCTTTCCACTATCCTTTGTACAAAAACCAAATAAAACACAAACTAAAGATAATTATAGTAACACAAAGTCTCCATAATCGATCTTCAGAACATCTTCCAAATTATTTCCACTCATTTTACTTATTTAATCAAATAGATAAGATTACATTAGGAAAAGGATGTAAGAATAATTTCCTAAACAACATAAGTTATTCCAATACAAATTTTGAAAAGTCACTTGCTTTCTCATTCATTTAAGAAAATATGATTTACAATATGAGCTCAAAGTCTCAAAAGGCATCTCAATTTGGGTAGAGTTTTCTTTCAATAACTAAAAGATATCCCTATTACAAAAGAGGCCCTCTTTATTTATAGGGAGAGGCCTTGAGGGTTTAGAAAAGACTTAAATATTTTAACCTAGTCAAAGAAAAAAGTCTTTGTTGACTTTGGACTTTCCATATTTTTACATGTAATTACACATGACAAAAATACATGTGCAAATGTCCAAAGTGGTTATAAAAGTGCATTAGAAAAAATAGAAATTAAATCAAAAGAAAATTGATTCAATTTGTAGCCCCATCTTTCTTCATGTGAGCATCATACATGGTGGTAGTTGCTTGTATCCTGATACTATCTGGAGTAACAGTATTCTTGAGAATCACTTTCACCCTAACTATGGCATCTCTCACTGTTGTGACCAATTTTGCATGACTAGTTAGCCTAGTTTTCAGATTATCCAGAGTTAACTGATTGTCCAAAATTTTATCCACAGAGGCTACTGAAAATGCTTTCTCTTCAAATTCCTTTTGTAACATACCTTCAAATTCCTAAATCATTTCTTCTGATGAAAGGAATTGGTTATCTTGCAATGTAAGCTTGCAAGGCAATTCCTCTAATTTATGCAAAAGACTGATGTCACTTTGTTTACTGAGGCTCTTTGATTATTTGAGGTCACTGATCAATTCTTTAAGCACTCAACTCCTATATATCAATGCTTCTTTAATTTTAGTGTAAGAGTCTCTATTAGCAATGATGCCAATTGATATTAGAGTGCTCATTTTTAACTTCTTCATCTCCATCCATTTATCAAGATAATTTCTTATGATTTCAATATCTTGAGAAATAATATTAATAAGGTCATCCAGTTTTGCTCTTATTTTTCTCATTTTATCCATTTTCTCATATAACTCTATGAGCAAGGAAATTCCTTACGTATGCATCTTGTCCAAGTACTCTTCAAGCCCTTTTCCCTTGAGATAGGTCTTTTCTACTTTTTGAATTATGGGATCTTCTATGGAAATGGCTTCTAGAGTTACTATTTCTAGAGTGAAAGTGATCCTTCTTACCACTACAGTCAACTATTCCACCATTTCTTTATAACGATCATTCATCTCTTTCTCTATGTCAAACTTCTAAACCAAGATGTCCATAGCTAACTGCATATCAATTTTAACACTTTCATGAGTTATCTTACCTAACTCAACTCTAGAGATAGAGTAGTCACTTACATAAAAAAATTCAATAGTTACATCCTGTGGAGGTCTTGTTATTTCTAGAAATTTGTGCTCCTTATCCCCAATCATCTTTGAAAGAATCTTTGGCTTCTTGGGAGCCTTGACTTTTACTGGCACTATTTTATTTAAATCAAAGTCATCTGGAGAGATGGCTTGTATTTTATTTTTGGGCATATATGCTGACAACCAAGGTGGGATCATAGAAGTACTTACATTAGTATCAATCTCCATTGTTGGCATTACTAGAGTTGTACTCATACTGGTAGTAGAAACAATAGGTGGAGTATCAGTAAAAATTACACCTTCTACTGAGTGATCGAGAGTAGAACTATCTTAGATATCAAAAGATGAAGATGAAAAAATTGAAATTGACTCGAAAGAATGAAGAATATCTCCAAAAGTGCCCTGAGGGTCATCAAAAATTATTTTGGAAGGGGAGGCTGCTCCAGAAGAGACAACACTAATTAGAGAAATAGGTGAAGGAGTTACAATAGGTGTGCTAAGCAGGGAAAAATAAATTCCTATTTTTTGCTGCAGATTCTCTCATAGAGATAGAGTTTCCTTTTCTTGTTGATCTATGGGCCTATCATCAATCTCCATTTGTTCCCTTGCTGGTTCTTCAGTGCTTTGCTTCTCAACCTCCATATATGTTGTTTCTAGCTCTTTTTCTACAACTTTTGACTTCTTCGTCATGAAGATGATTTTAGGCTTATGTGGCCTAGAGGAAAAAGGAACATCACTCTTCTTCTTCATCCTATTTTTTGCTCTTCTCCTTGTTTCCTCTTGAAATTTAGCTTCTGATCTTGTGATGAACTCTTTCAAAGTAATTCCCTTGTTTGCTAACCAATCATTAGTGTTTTCCAATATTGATTTAAATATTTTCCTTAAAGAAGTCAACTCCTTTTATGACCATTAGATTGGAGAAAGAGGGGTATTGGTGACCTATTTAGCATGGTATCTATTATTAATCAAATCTCTATCATCCACTAGATTTTTAGGGATGTCAGTGAGTCCTAAATATTCTATCTGCTCAAGAGAGAATCTACTATAGTCCATATTTCTGACATCTTCTGCCATCCTCATATCTACCCAAACATCTTCGATCATAGGCTTGTGAAATTGGTTTTTCCTCTTAGTCATTTATTTTATGCCTTTATAATCAAAATTCTATCTCCTTTTGAAATGCTCCATGGTTACGAGCTACATTTTAGTTTCCATAACTCTAGCTTTTCTAGCGGTCAACACTGAAACCTGCCAATTTCAATAAAGAACCTGAAATCAGGTTTCTTCAGTTATATTTGCTTATTATGCATGAAAATTATTTGCCTGCATAGCTCCATCAAGACCAATTTGTCTGAAGGGAATCTTGGAAGCATATAGGGATGACCTTGGAAAAATCCAACTCGCAGGTAATAAAAGGTAGGGAATTGCAATAACATACATCCAAAGTCATTCACAACTGTCTAGGCTTCATCTAACACTCTTTTTTATTCTAATTGAGGATCAAAGAGACATAAACATACTACAAAAAAAGCATCATTCACTCTCCTGAAATGATGGATAGAGCCCTTTAATGTCAACTGAGGGTAATATTGATACACTCGGGTTACTCTCCTATCTCCTTCTGATGTCAAACTTGGAAAGGTTCTCATCAAAACTACAATATACACTAGGTATGAAGTCATATAGAATTTGGAGGTAGTAGACACCTTTATCAATTGCTCATGTAGACCATTGCTAATTTGTTCTCCCTAAAAAATGACTTGTTTACGTTGGAGGATTATCTTAATGAAGGGGTACATCTATTCATGAAACTGTGAGGAAGTAGGTAAGCCTCATAACCTATTGAGAAGAGTGATCAGGTCACTGACTTCTTCTATAAAGTCACTTCTTGGAAAGCTCTATGGCCATTTTAACAAATTTTCCCTTAAAGTTTTGAGCCATTTATTATTGATTACTTTCTTCACTCTTTCAAAATCTTTGTCATATTCCCTTTGTGCTTTGACAAAATCAAGCTTTAATACTTCAATAGCAGGAGGACACATGAACACTTTATTGATGAACTCAGGGTCCAATCTAATCATCACATTACCACCAGCATCTAACATAGCCCTGTATCCTTGTTGTAGAACTAAGCACATTGGATAATAAACTATGTGTTATGAGCTGCTACAAAGAAAGAAGATACCAGGTGATATTACTTTTGATTATCTTCTTCATCTCATGGCTAGGATTACTTGCTTTAGTTCTTTCCATGAACTCATCCATATCCATGTGACTAATCTCTATATCTCTAATGTCATCGACATTATAAGTAACTGAGGTGATTGGAAAAACACCTTGATACTTGTACTTCATTGTATTCAATTTCTTTAGAGAAATCTCAGTCATTTTGAGGAGATTTTATCAAAAGGATGTCGATGAAGAAGGATCCTCGAGAGAAATTACAACAAAATTCATTATCATGCAATCAAAGGAAATATTGGCAATCTAGGAAAATTACAAGTCGATGATCATGACCATGGGGATGCACCTAAAAGGGCTAAAGTGTGAGCAAGTAGGAAAGCATGCTCAAAAAAGCAAAATTTTGAAATTTCCTAGAGTTAGGAAATTTGAGAAAATGCATGAAGGGGTGACAAAAATTTCTGCCCTTACATGTGGGGGGAGTACCGACAGCAAAAATCACTGACTTAGCATATTAAAATAGAAACATGCATAGTCAGCAAAAAATGCCACCGTAGTATGTGAAGGAGGGTTAATTTCTACATAGGAAGCAAATTTTGCCACCTTTGCATTTTGACTTTGTGCAGGGTTGACAAAAATTGTTGCCTGTGCATAAGAGGTTCAAAACTTATGTAAGGGTAGTGAAAATCACTGCCTTTACTAGAACTAATTCATTATTGTGTAAAGGTGGCAAAAATCATTGCCTTTACATGAATAGCAAGGTATTTTGGGTTTTTTAGGCTTTCGCCTAGAATGTCCCTTCGAGGAGGAAAGGGAGAAGGAAAAAAGAAGGAAAAATAAAACCTATAAATGAGAAAAAGGGAAAAATTAAACCTTTTAAAGAAAAGAGAAAAAATGAAAATGAAAACCTAAAAATAAAAGAGAACACAAAAACTAACCTGGTAAATTGAAAATCCACTCTTGAAGCCAAAAAAATCATAATCCCACTTACTCGCGTGGTCGACTAGTTGCTTAGAGGGGGAGCAAACAACTTATAATAATAATAAAAGAGATGCACATTGGTATTTAAAAGTTTTAAAACTAATGCCAACCACTCAGTGCACGCAATCATAAATGTTGTGTATAGAAATCGAGATCATGCAGGGACAGCAATTTTTGCCACTCTTACATGATAGGTAAAAAAATGCAAGAGCAGTGAAAATTACCGCTCCTACATGAAAGGGCCAAAAAAATGTAAGGGCAGTGATTTTCACCACTCCTACATATAGGAGAAATAGTCAAAGGATGCAAGGGTAGAAATTTTTGCCACCCCTGCATGAAACAAAAAATAATATGCAAAGGCAGTAAAAACTGTTGACCTTGCATGTTAGAAACCAAAGTAGCTCCTTGAAATTTATCAAAGTTTTGACATTCTAATTGCATCAAGACTACAATAAATTTCATGTTTTTTGAGAAATTGTGATGAGGGAAGGTCATGAACTTTTCAAGGATGTTAGTCAACTATACTCGAGATCAAGAAAAACTTGTCTCGAACGACGAACTTAGAGTGAATAATATGAAATGGATAAGTTTCGTAGGGCTTGTCCATCAAAATAATCATAGCTAATTTTGGGGACAATACCAAGCAAATGATATGCTACAGTCATGAAGGAAAGAACAGTATTCTTGTTACTCCATAGAATTTAAGGATTAGCTTATCATCTTCATGATATGAAGGTTATCCTAAGTACCCAATTTGACATCGATAGTGGATTCATTTAGCATGGTTTAGTTTCTAAGAGGGAGAGATTTATGGATAGAAGAATCCCCCATACTGAGGCAGGTGAGAATGGAATCATCATCCTGATGTTGGATGGTGTTGATGGTAGGAGAATCATTTTATACCATTTTAATATGGATGAGAGGAAGGATTTTAGTTTAGCCATCTTTTAGGTAGGTCAGGGGGTCCAAGATAATTATATTGATCAAAAAAAAGTTAGATGGGATGATATCAAAGTATTTATACTTTGAGGGACATGGGTTTGGTGAGGATGAAACATCCTCATCAATGTTGGCGATGGCTTTTGGTGAGGTGGGTTCTTCTAGTGGTATGAACCCAAGGCAAAATAACTCAATGAGGTTTTTGAGTTTTGATTATGGGTAACTTGTGAGGTCCCTATTCATAAAGGCCAAGGCCAAACCCCTTCTAAGCACACCTATAAAGGTAAGCTTTGGCAAAGGTTGGTTTGTTGAGATAAGATAATTTCAAGGTGAATGGTCAGATGGATGAGGTAGTGGCAGAAGTGAGAAGTGGTTGATCAAGTCCCCCATAAATAAAGTTTATTTGATGGTTAGGGATCCCAAATGGGATGGTGGTTCTAATGTTAGGATCATAGGAAGGGTCATGTTTGAGGTTTCCATACTCTTGCATAGTAGGGAAAGCATCCAAGGCTAAAAGGTGATATTCCCCAAGGGAGAGATGTTGGAACATGGGTTCTAAGGGGTCCTCTATAGGAATCTAGGAAGAAGGGATAGTTGAGCTATTTGAAGCTTCATTACTATTGTGGGTGGGAGCGTTATATGGTTTGGTTGGTGGTGAGGTAGTGTTGTTAGTATTTGATGGTTTGGTGGATGAAAAAAGGAAGAAGAATGTCATTAGGCCGATATGTCATATTGTAAGAGGCAAAGGGACTGGGTCAGCCTTAATAGTAACAACATGACCTTTGTGCTCAAATTTTACACATTGATGTAAGGTAAAAGGGACACAACTCATGGCATAGATCCAAGGGTGTTTGAGTAACACATTGTATTAGAACATGCCCTCTACAATGTAAAATAATTCAGGAATGGTATGATGTCCCAAGTAGATATGGAGGACAACTATCCCCAAGGTAGTGTCCATGGTATCATTGAAGGAGAAAAGGACCACTACACTTTCTAACATGATGTTCTTGGGTAGTTGAAGTTGGTCATAAGTATGGGAGAGATAATGTTGATACTAGATCCTCCATTAATCATTACCCTTTTGATGTGGGTTTGATTGATGTACATAGTGATAAAGAGGGGAGGATTGCTCCAAAAAAGAGTGTAATAGGTTGAGGGTCATCTAGTTGAACCTATATAGATTGTAGAGCCTCTATCAGTGTCTAGTGATGGTGGGGTGTTGATCAGTTCATAAAAGAGTGTAAGAGGTTGAGTGTCTAGTGATGGTGAGGTGTTGATCAGTTCAAAAAGGCTCATTTTCACTAGTGTCTAGTGAGTTTGTTTCAAGACTATCCACTAGATAGATGTAGAAGGGTTAGAAGGAGAGGCTACCAAAATAGATACCTTGGGTTTTAGTGGTGGCATAGGTGATGGTATAGGTGTTTAGGTTTGGTTAGAGAGCTGAGGGGTTGAAGGGTATGTCCATAAAATGAACACTTTAGCTTTTCCATTATCTTTTTATTGGGTCCAAGATCAGTAAATCATATGAATAGTATGGATGAGGGGATTTTTTGAGTTGGATGGTTGCTTTAGTTCATCCTCTTCATTCTTAGGTGAGAGCAGGGGATTAGGTGAATATTAGATAGGGTTGTTGGGTAGTGGGGTTGGTAATGAGGTTAAAAGAGGTTCATCTAATAATAGATCATCCTCATCATATAAGTTATGAACAAGTATTTGGAGAACTTTTTTGTTTTTCATTTCATGTCCAAGTGCTCTATGGTATGCACAAATCAAGTTATCATTAAACCAGGAGGGTTTGGAATTGGAAGGGTAGAATGGTTTGATAGGTGGTAAGCTAAAAGAAGAATTTTGTAACAACCTTTGTATAATGGTTGAATAAGATTCAATCAAAGGTGTTGGAGGTGATAGGTTTATATTTTTAGGGGTGGGAGCCTTCTTAGAAGTAGTCTTCACCCTAGAAGTCATAGGTGGTGGAATGGTTTTAGGTGGTGGTTGGGATTGCTTAGTTATGGTTGGTTTCAGGGTAAATGATTTGAGAGTGGAAGATTTGGATGATGGGGGGTTGGATATAGGTGGGAAATTAGAGTTAGATATGTTAGTTAAGAATGATGGAAAACTAGATGGTTTGATAGGTGTGGGTAAAGGTAAAGAAAAAGGGAATGGTTTACTAGAGGAAGAATAGGTAATTGGGATGGTAGAAGGTAAGTGGGAAGGAGGTGGTATGGGTCTATTTCAAGGTAGAGGTTTGGGTACTCTGCCTTCTTGATTGGTTTAGTTTGATGTTTCCTTGGTGGACTAGATGGGGTTAAATCCAACTTCATATAAGGGTGAGTATGGCTAGGTGTGGGAAGAATTCATAGATTCTTGATAGGTTTAGTAAGAGAGGCATAAGGTGATTTGGCAATGTTAAATGGGGGTAGTTGGGATGGTTCACCTATGGTTTTATAAGAATAGGTGTTTGATGAAGAGGTAATAATGGGTTTAAGGGTGGATTCAAGTGAGGTTAAGGCTTTAGATTTATTCTGGTAAGGGAGCCCAAGATGATGCCAAAAGGTGGCTCTATTAAGGTTGGGTTGAGAGGTGAACTCTAGATTTTAGACTAGTCTAGAAAAGGGCTTGTAGATGGGTTTGGTTCCTTGGTCATTGGTTTCAAAAATTAATCCCCTAAGTGGACGAGACGGAATGTCTTCTTCATCTTTATTTTTGGTGGAAGGTTTCAAAATTGGTGGTTGGGTGAATGAGGTAATATCTTCTTTTGGGATGGTTTCCAAAGGGAGAATGGAGGGTAGTTCTACCACTTCAATGGGTGAAGTGGAAGAAGAAGAAATGTTTAAATCAAAGGTTGTCTCCTTTGGTATTTCCATCAAAGGAGAGGTAGATAGAGCTAAGGTCTCATCAAGTGAAGGGAGAAGGGTGGTTGATTCCTTCATTTGGGTATCCAAAGTAATGGAAGGTGAGTCCACTACTTCCATGAGTGAAATGGAGGAAGAAGTGGTTGAGGTAATGTTCTCCTCAATAATGGGCTCATTAATAATAACATTGATGGTATGTGCCTCATGAGAATGAGAAGATTTTAGTTTTTTGTCATGGTGATGCATAGAAGGAGCATGATTAGGAAAAGGTTTGTGGAATATGTTGAGGGACTTATTAGGAGGTGAATTAGGATTATAAAATTCAAGCTCCCCACTATCAATTAATCTTTAGATAATACTTTTGAAGGTATAACACCTACTAAAGTCATGTCCTATAACTTGGTGAAAGGCACAATGGTCATTCTCATTGTACCATTCAGGTATAGGGTGAGAAACATCAAATTGTTGGGGTGGTTTTATAGGTGGAACTTGAATGAGGTTAGCTTTGAGAAATCTATCCAAAATTGAATCATAAGACTCCCCTATGGGAGTATATTATTTTGGAGGATCTCGGTTTTGTTTTTGGTTTTATTGGTAGGAAGGGTTGGAAGAATTGGTTTGATGGGGTTGGTTGACAATAGGTGGTGGGGTAGTTTTTAGGATAATTGAGTTTGTAGATGCTTTTATTTTGGTATTATGATGGTTCCGTTGGTTAGTGGTTTTGGTGGAGGGAGGGTCATTAGATTTAAATCTAGAATCCTTATTCTGTAGTTTTAATTTCACCTCATCAATGGCTTAGTTTTCAAGTTTATGTACCATGATGAATGCCTCATCAAAAGTCTTAAAAGTTTGAACTTGAAGAGTGGGGGAAATATGTTTGGAACAACCCTGAGAGAAGATTTCAATTAACTCAAGTTGAGTTAAGGAGAATAAATTTGGTTGATGAGACCTCTCTATCTAGCTATGAAATTGGCAATTGATTCATCATCAAATTGCCTAATAAAATAGAGGTTAGTAATAAAAACCTTTTTAGATATATTTAGTGAGAAATGCTCTAAAATATTTGGGCCAATTGGGAGAAGGAAAAGATGGAGTGCTTGGTGAGAGCACTATACCAATCAAGGATTGGTTCTAATAAATACATGGGGATGGTATGAAGGATAAGAGCATCATCATATGTGATCAAATAACAAGAATGATGAAATGCTCTCAAATGTTGTTGGGGATCCTCCTTGCCTTGAAATTTGGAAAACTTGGGTAATTCCCATTAAAGAGGATAAGAATGGATAGGAATGGATGGATGGATGGTTTCATTACATATTTGATCATAGGATAAAAGGTTATGAGACCTAGAGATAGATGCCTCCATGTTGGTCATTTTTTCCATTAACATCTTAACCAAATCTGTTTGAGGTTGGGAAACTGCATAATTAGGTGGTAAATTTTGTTAAGGTAGAGTGGAAGCAATGTATGGATAAGTGGTAGAAGGTGTTGAAGAAGCCACATATTGGTAAGTGGTCATATGAGGTTGCGATGGTACCACGTAAGGGTTGATTGGCAAATAGTTAGGTGGAAGGCATTATGTATCCTTGAGCATTAGAAACATATTGGTAGGATGTCAGGGGTACTTGTTGGGGGGTTGATATGGGTTAGTTTAGAGGTATGTTTGGGTTGGTAGATGGTGGTATATATGTAGATTGGGTTGTAGGTATGAAAGTGCTAGTTGGTTGTTGGTGGGTGGTAACTCTAGTGCTAATAGGTGGAAGTGTTTGAGGTATGGAAAGTAACAAACTCTGAAGTTGGGGTAGAAATTGGTGGGTTGGTTAAACTAAGGGGAATGGTATAAATAGGGGTAGAAGATACCCCATGGTAGAAGGAGTATAGGTGACAAGAGTCTAAGTTGATTCAATGTTGGATGTATTAATTGGGGTAGTAGGTGTTTGGTTATTGGTTGGGATGTTAGATGGAGTTTGGGGAGTGGTAGTAGGTGGGATATTGGAAGAAGAAGAGGCTTGGGTGAGCATGGGTTGGGTTGAGGTGGCACCCATCAAAAAATGGGGAGGCATACCATAAGGTAGATCCATATAAGGAACTGAAGAAAGAGAGGTACAATTAGATAAGGTGTTAAGGTAATGTTGAATATCCATGTGGTTGTTATCGAGGAAGGTATCAAAATATGCATCACCCTTAATAACAATTTGAGGCTTGGTAGGAGGGGGACAAAAATGAGGGGAACCCTCAACATCATAAGTATACTCCATGGAGGAAGAAGAAGAAGGTTGTTGTTGGTTGGTTTGATTTCTTAGTTGTTGTCTAGTAAAGACCATAAGAGGAATAGAAAATAAATAATGAAACTCATAACTCAAACATAAAGCAAGCAAAAGGAAAAGATCGTAAGGAAATTAAACATACACCAAAGTGCATTTAACAACTTAGGATTATTTTTAAATCACTTTTGGCTTATGCCTTAGAAAGTGTGAAGAAGAAATTTGGTTTGTAGATAGGGTACTAAAAAGGAAATCTAAGGTTGGTTTTAGGTTATGTGTAGGTGCTCAAGAGAGAAAATATGTATTGATCTTTAGGATGTGGCTTGATATTGATGCCTACCCCCTCACTTCACACACCATGGTGATAAGGGTGTTGAGTGCTTAGCCAAGATATACTAAATTTTAGAGTTTATAATCAACCAGAGAGATGAGTTGGTTCTCTCTTTGGTAATGTTCTCGAAGTAGGATTGTCGAGAAAGGGTAAGATTTATCGATAGGTGATGAAATCCTAGTCAGGCCTTGTCTTAAGTTTGTTTTTATGTGTTCATTGGTTATGTGGTTTGGAAAAAGTGTGTGATAATAAGAGTGAAAGCTATGATTAATTACTTTGCTTTTAAGTTACTAGATGAACTAAGATAAGTAAGCAATCAATGTATGCAAAAGGTTTATTTTAAGCCCAAAATATATTTCAGATTTTTTTTATATGAGCATAGAATAAAGGAATAAAAAGGGATGCTAGGTCCCACCAGGTGTGCTAAAAATTTTCTCTTAATTTTTGCACATTTCTTAATTTGGAAGCAAGTAAGAAATTAGTATAAGGGATGTGTGAAGGAATACCTAATAAAAGTGCACACATGATCTAGATGATGATGGGAACTCCTCTTTAACTTAGAAAGAATAACCTGTAGATAAGAAAGACACTAGAAAAAGGATTGTTAGCAAGATAGTCGAGTGGACTACCTAGTGTGAGCTAGATCTAAGAAGTGTATGCTTGTTAGGAGGCTTTCAATCCACTATTGATAACAATTAAATTGATATAGAAAAAAATAAAGAATACTTGTATTCAATAACATGAAATTAAATGCATGAAAAAATAATAAAATAATAAAATTATTCAAATAAAATGACTAAATATAGCAAAATCAGGGCAATACTCATGCTAAGATAGTTGGGGTCAGGTCTAGAAAATCAGGGAAGGCTCTGTGAATAGGTGGGAACACAAAAAGAGGGGTTTGATTGGGGTTAAGGGGCTAAAAATAACTTGTTATTTTTTCCATAGTGACCGTTAGTAGTTAGGTGAACCATCAATGATTGGGTTGACCGTCAGTGATTGGGTACCATCGATGGTTAAGGTGACCATTAGTAGTTTGGTTAATCATCAGTGGTTACCTATGTGTTTCTAGAAATGATCAAAAAAAGGAATTAAATATTGGATAAATGGTCAAGTAAGGATTTGAATATGGGTCTAGTTGGAGATAGGGAGTTGGGAGATAAGTCTGATTAGGTTGGAGTGTTAGAAATGGAGTAAAAAAATAACCAAGTACAAAGTTACCTTGAACTTGATATATTATTGATGGTGGAAGGCTAGAGCAATTTGGATAGAGTGATAGTACTTTGGCCTCAAGAGCAACTCAGACAGAGGTTTAGATATCTATTATTGTTGCTTGATTGTTGAAAGAAGGCTGGATACCTATGTGAAAGAAGATTTGATAGCCTATATGTGGATCCTTACTCACCTCCTACTCTTCTCCTTTCATAGAATGAATTTTCTAATTAGATAAGAGGGAGTTGTCAATTAGATAGGAGGAAGTTGTTATTAGATAAGAGGAAGTTGTTAATTAGATAGGAGGATAAAGTTATTATTTAGAGAGGAGGATGTTTCTAATTAGATAGGAGGATAAAGTTATTTATGATGCTTTGTAGTTAGTTGTCATCACATAAAGTGGATATGCTAATTTTTCCCATGCTTATCTCATACATAACCAGGAATGATTTTTAATAAGGTTGAGGACCTAAACATCAATGGCCAGGCTAACCATTGATGGTTAGGTTGATCATTAGTGGTCAAGTGCCTAGAGAAAAATGGGTGAAGATAGGATTAAAAAAGTGTTAATTAAAGGGATGTTCAAAAGTTTTATTTAGTAAGTGAGCTTAGTTAACTAGGTGGTCAACTAGATTTAGGGTCAGGTAGGGGTCCAAGGCATTTCAACATCTAAAACTATTTTGTGTATTTTTCAAGTGTCTACATAATCCAATAATATTCATGGTATTATAGTAGGCAATAATCTCATTTAGGGAATTTAGATGCTCATTTATGTTGAAGTACCAATGATTAATGTAAAACTGAGATCTAATCATGAGTTTAAAGGCCACATTTTATCTAAGCTTGGATTCCTTTTGATAAATATCAAGCTTAAATCATATTCCAAATTCTATGGAGACTAGTTCATGTGATGTACTCGATGATGCTTTGAGTTGGGATTCAAATCTAGTTATTTATTTTTGAACTTGTTTTTTTTTCAATATTCTCAATCCAATCAATACTATTTTTTGAAAAGATTTCTTGTTATCTAAATGATGCAACTTATCTTCAACATAGGTAACATTATCTCATAATGAATGTAACATATTTATGGAGTAGTAATCCATATGTTGTTCATCATTGCATGTACATACGAACTGGATAGAATCCACACTCTGAGGAATGGAATTTACTATTTTATTGGTTGGCTATAAATTACTAGCTACAGGACTAATCTGACTCAAATTTTGCCTAATAATTTGAACAATTTTACATAGTTAATCAAACTTCTCCTAATAATGGGAATCATATCAAGCAACATAATTATGTTGTTGATACTCAATTAATGACTCTTTCTATGTTGGCTTAGAAGGTTGAAAATCATAGGAAAAGTATGATATTTGACCTTTAGCTTTTTTTAGATATCCTTTTAGAGGTGGCCATCTGCCTCATCTTTAAAGTTGGTTCCATTTTATTTATAAAATTTAAGTGTGTATTTTAGGGTAAAGCAGAGTAGTCATAGAGGAAACATATTAGGTCCCTTGTTGACTTTTTCATCTTCAAGTTTAACAAAAACATTACCTTTTTTATATTCCCATTGTATTTCTTAGAAGATGCAAAACTAGGCCTTAGTGTTTCATAAATAGAATACTATGATAATGAATGAGGAAGGATGTGAACATTTTATCCTTCAAGCCTTTTGATAGGATTTTATTTTCTATGTAACCTAGGGTTTGCATTCTTCAACCAATCAAGCTTCCATCACTTGGGAATTTCTATAGACTTCATGAGGCCTATTTGTAGTTGAATTTTTTTTCTAATTCTACAAGCATATGGCATATTCTCAATTATTTTGGGATTAAATGTATTTTTCAAATATAAAGGACTTGGATATTCAATGAAGCAAACTAAAAAGGACTAAGTTATTAAGGGCATAAATAGAAGAAAAAATTCCCCCACTATCTAAGGATCCATATTTCACCTCCTTATAGCCTTTATCTCTGGTTCATACTATCATATTAGGACACAATTCATAGTACATTGATTCTTCATTAAACCTAGAAAATGAGGATAATTGATAAGCATGTTTAAAATTAGCTTGGGGCTTATCACAAATTTCCACATAAGATACAGGTTTACGTTATCAAGATTTGAGGCTTAATGTATATTCTAATTAAAACAAAATTTACAAACTAGACCTATAAAGGACTATGAATGTATTTAATTTTAGAGATATCTAGGAGTGATAACAACTTGGTTTGGTATGTTTTACCAAGTGTATATTCTAGACACAAGTCTACAACATTGATGCAAGACCTAACAAAATATTTGAATGTTGACCTATAGAAAATATTTTGTAAATTATTTTGAGGATCAAATTTTTTATATACTTTTGAAGGATTAATAGCATGTGGAACATAGTTAACAACAATACTTGTAATTGCTTCATTAGTTGTCTCTATTTATATAATAAACTAGGAAAACTCTCCTTTCTCAAATATGCTTTAGACTAGTTCTTTCTCATGACTTTCGTAATAACCTTCTACCTCTACCTCATTCAAGATCTCATAATTGGGATTTCCATCATGAATTTTATAATAGTTTTCCATCTCCTTTCAATAAGGAATATATGTGAAAACAAGTTCTATTGGGATAACCTTTAATAAATCAATCAAGGATACTAAACTCAAATAATAGATAATTGGAGTTGTTATATCAAATATTTGAATATAAACAAAACAACATAATAGTTATGTAACTACTAGTAAATTTAGACATAATTCCAGTCTTTTAGGTCTAATACCAAACACTACACAACTTTACATGATCTTAGTCATGAATCACAAGATTAGGTAAACTAGAAGCAGACATTATGGTTGAATGTATATGGATTTTCTATTATTAGATAATATATTATGAGATAGATTATAAATTTTTACAAGCTAGTTAGAAACCTTATTATTATATAGATTATAGTTACACGTAGAAGAAGAACATAGTTGTTTGTTTATAGATTTAAATTTCACTATACTACTTGAGACTTTAGACACTACTAACTCTCAATATTAAGTGATACCAAAAATACTCAAGACACACATATATGTAGTAGAAGAGTAGGTTCCTACTGGGAATTACTAAAATGGTGATGTGTGTTGTTTAACCACTTTACAACTCATAAATCAAATTGACTACAAAAACTTTTATTACAAAATATTCTCATTATTTAAAGTGGGATGTTATTCTATGAGGATGATGATGATGATGATGATGATGATGATTGGATAGGTGGGTCCAACATCATTTCCCTTTTATCAAGAATAATATCTTCATCAATAGGGTTGAAAACACATCTAACTTGGTACACATATTGTGTGTTTTAATAAGTGGTTTTCATGTCAGATTCTCTAATAAAATTGATATGGAATGATGATTCTCACTGAATTTATCAGTGGATAATGGTGTGGATAGTTGTGATTATGGAAAATTATTATTTTGGAAAAATGGCACATGATTTGTATGTTTACACAAAATAGTTTATAAAATCATTATGCATCAACTGTAATTTGGTTTTCCATGTCCATTATGGTCACTTAATTAGGTCAAAAAACTAATGGAGTTAGAGATTATTATGGAGTCTGTAAATAGTGATTTATCCTCTATTCAATATTGCAGTATTATGGGTTAAACCTATAGCTTGTAGATCCATATATGTAGCTCTAAATATTTTATTAAATTTATTGGTCAATTTTTCCCTAAGAATTTGAATTTTAATGATAATAGTTAATTCATTAAATTTAATGTTGTTAACTCTTATCAAATTAAAATTAATAGGAGGTTGATTAAGTAAAGTAATAAAAGTATGTCTACTTAACTAGTTAACCATAACATTTTTTGTCCTAAAACATGATCATCATTATAATTAAACTGGTTAAAATAACTATGTCATCTAACATATTTACCTTGACCATCCTTACGCCATGTTCCTTTTCTTTAAAGGTTAATAATTTCTTGCAATTTGTTCTTATTATAAAATGTTTTAGATGCATTAATCTTAATGCAACTTTTTCTCATTTTTTATCACTACATATATTTATTTATCTGAATAATCCACTATTTAACTTCATATGATAAAAACACACATGCATACTCATAAACAAATTCTTTACCACTATCAATAAAACACAAAATTTCACCCCAAGTTGTATTTGATGCATCGGTGTGTAAAAAAAATCATTTGTGGGGATATGTATGACTGGAAAAGATTGTGCCTTAGACTTTATAGTATGAACAACTTTGATATGTGTTGTGACCAACATGTCCCATTTTTAAATTTTTCAAATAGGGACCCTTTATCTTTCAAAATCCTAAGTTTGGTTCCTATCAGAGCATAAATTGACTTTAAAATAAGTTTGGAGCCAAATGCCAAAGCCTAAATTTTGTCATTTATGATTAATTTATAAAGTTTGGATCAAATTCAAGGCATCAATTAATTAAAAGGTCAGCTTATTTTTTAATATGATTTTTAATAATCGAGTTGACTATTCAATTTTCAAGTTTATCTAGTTTCACAAATTTGTGGATATGTTTTGCTTGCTCATTGAGACTTTGAGGGTCATCTAAATTCATTTAAACTTCAAAAAACTCTTTTTGCATGTCAACTACATGAGGTTACTTCATGTGTCCACATATTAGTTCATCACTTATATTTGGTATAAAAATTAGTCATGAAGTCCCATGACTAGTTGACTGCATGATATTTGGCCACTTTTCTTCATCTCATTGTATCATGGCTCTAAGTTCAAATAGCTAAGATACAAATACAGGCAACCACTTGACTCAAGGATATCATGTCACATGTCTCAATCTCATTTGATGTCAAGCTCTAGGCTAGATATCTAAGATAAAAATATAAGTGACTAGGTGAATTAACGAAATCATGCCACATGCCATCATCTCATTACACAAAGTCTATGCACAAAATCATAGAGCTTAGGTATATAAACTAAGCAATGTAATAATATGATTCCATGTGGCATCCATTACATAGATAAACACTAAATGTCATTTACAAATTGTTCCACATATCACTTTCATGATAATTATATGTCATGTTTCATTCCACATATAATCATCTCATTGCTTTGTATACTGAAACAACCCAAGGATGCATTGATGGGTATAAATCAAGTGATATAATGAAAAGGTTCCAAGCATCCTATAATGACATTATCAACTATAAAAAACTACTAATCAATGGCATAGTGACAACTATAAATATGTACCAACACATTAAAGATTAAATAGATGATTAAGTGACCAAAGAAAGAGACAAAGTACAACATGTCAAATAAACTCATGAAAGCTTGTGTAATAAAATCAAATTCAAAATTGGAATGGATGGGTGATTGATACCATTTCTATGCAATTAATTATCACATATGGAAGATTCAAGCTATGAATTTATGAGATAATGAAATGAGTTATATGTTATGTTACAAAGATAGATTGAATTAAATTTTCCAATTGTTAATACACAAACTACTATCTAGAGCTCCATATCGATTGAAAACCCTAAATTCTAAATTAAGCATAGATTTCAATCTAGTCAATAATGGAAGTCAAGCATCAACAACCAACTCCTTCAATGTTCTCATTTAGAACTAGCCAAAAAATTTAAGACATAAAATTTAATTCAACCACTTTGAACATTGTATTCCATCACTTTCAGCTATTCATGCAGAGGTTGAGGTAGTTTGACCATACAAAGATGAGGACAATCTACCTCTTGAGGAAAGGAAATATAAAGATGAATTTTTGTCAATTAAATCCATAAATATTCAAAAATGAATGACCAAACCTAATTTATTTCATTGTGTAATCTTAGTTTATAATATATTTACAATAGGCAAATGCACAAAAGATATTTTCCATAAGAATAACAGCACAACACTAGTATCATATGTGGCCGATTTAGATTTTGAAAAGTTCTATAGACTACCAAAACCAGACATACCTTACAATCATAAAACAATTAGTGACTTGTTCAAAGATAATAATATTAGGGGTGATTTAATATGATGGGCCTATAATCCTAACAATTTATTGTGAATAATAAGGTCCCCATTGTCCAATTTAGGCTGAGTGTCAGAATTGCCATGGCCTAGTTAAATAGGTTTCATAAAGCCCCATATATAACTCATGTGAATGAGGTTTATGTCCCTTTATATAATTTTTTAAGGTAAGGGAATTCCCCCATTGGGATAAATCATAATTTATAATCTAAAAACCCAGAGGTTCATGCATGACCGAGTAGATAGTAACTTCTACATTATTTCATATTAGTGGATGCCATTTTTTATATTGTTAACCATGTCAAAACCCATCCTTGTCATCCAAAAGGATCAAAAATAATCTATGATGACTTTTATCACCTTCATATCTACAAATATAGAGATCACATGTAGAGGATAGCATATGCCTTCTATCATATGGTTTATAGAACAAAAAATTGACACCTAATGCTAAGAATGTTTATAGAAATCAAGAGATCACTCAAGTCAATGGGAAAATATATATTATATCCATACCACACAATAATTAGGGTTGAATTCATGTTGGTGACCATTTTTTATCTACCTAGGCATGTACTTGACAAATTAGACAAATAGGAGATAGCTTATCAACTATCCAATAGTGTGGATGAAATTTTGAAAAGGGCCAGATTGGCCAAGTATCACAAGACACCCCTCAACATTAGGAGATAATAGTTCCAATATTAGGAGTAATTGGAAAAAACCTCAAGGCACAGAGGTTATTTCAAGTTTAGACTAGTTGAGTTTAGATTATAGGACCCTATGAGGGTAATCATGTAACAAATAAGTAAGTTTCAAAGACAATGCAAACAAAAGTATGGACATCATGAATATGAGCATGATTTGATTTTTTTAAATCTTGAAAATGATTCTAAAGTTATATAATAATGAAAAATTATAAAATTTCCATTAGGATTTCTTAAATTATATAGTGTGACCCCTCCATTACAAGGGAGGATGCAATTAGAATAGAGCAATCTGAAAAAACCACCAAACAAGCTAATCAACCCTAGATAGAGGAGGAAATGTAGGAAGAAACTAATGAATGATTAAAATCAAGGATCCTTAAGAATGTCCCAAATTCAAAAAAATTATGGAAATTGACTCTAGACATAGGTACACATTTGGTACCAAAATTCACCTTTGCTTTCACACTTACGGTTATCACAGCTCCACCACCTTGTGCTCAAATGGTCAATCATTCACTTTCTACTTAACCAGTACATATTAAAACTATTTTAGTTAGCCATCATGTGGTAAATTATGTAATAAAGTCTTCTACTAGTGTTCTATAATCCCCTAGGACCACATAAGAAGAAGAGATATTGTCTCCATAGTCAAGTGTGTCATTAGGTATTCCTTACTCCGACATAGAAAATGACTGTGTGAAGCAATATTTATTAGAACATTTAGATGAGGAGGACCTAAAAGGAGAAGCTACATGAAATATTTCTTATAAGTTACCTCCACAAGGAACCTTTGGGATTTCAAGCCCTAGTCCTTATCACACTTATAGTATAGAACAAGTATAAATTGGGAAGACAAACCAAGCTCTTTACATAAAATTAGGTATGAACCAAAAAGGTAAAAAAATTAACACTTTAATAATTCCTTATATTCCATTTGTCCCTTTTATGGTCACCTCACAGGGTTCAACACTAGTGAGTACCTCCCTTATTTTATCCATTACACTAGTTGTTCTAGTCATCCCCCTAATTTTCACCACTTCATTACACTTTATGGGTATTTCTAGTGTTCCTATCCTTATAAGTACTTTAGTTTTTGACCCTTTAGTCAATCCAGTTAATACTTCCACTACTAATGCCATGATTTTTACTTATATTCTATTACACAATTATTGTATGGACTAACACATGTTGTTATTACACAACCCATTTTTATACACCTAACTTAAGAACTACATTAAATAGCCTATATTTTGAAAATATAGTGTTTCAATCAATTTTTTCCATAGTTCCTTTATAAGTAAACCTTTCTACCCAATTGACATTACCAATAATGTAAGGTGTACATAAAAAATCACCAATAAGCCCAATTTTTTAGTCCCCTAATCTCACTAAATATATACTTAAGACTCCTTTAGAGACCAAAATATCCAAAGAAAATATGGTTATCATACCTTTCCCTTAACCATCCACATCTCCCAGTTCAAATCCTCTATCACAATGCCTCCACCACAAATTGCTTCTTCCTTTATCACTTAGTCTCCCACTCAGACCTCTTCTCAAGACTTGTTAGTAACCTCGACATGGATACAACAAATGCAAGCAAATTAGTTAGCTACATAAGACTTGGTCATCACTACGGAGGCCATGTTAACTACATACTTTTATGAGACCTCAACCAAATTGAAAAGATTGAGGAGGATAATAGTAAAAATAGGAGGAAAACCAATTGAAATCATAAGAGAATACGATAAATATTAGGCCTGAAGAGGAAGATGAGATCCAAGAGGACCCTATTTATAGGGTTGTTTATTATTAGAGAAGTCTTAAATAAGAAGTTTCATGCCTATCAATAAACTAATAAAATATTAGAGCCACAAATTATAATAGATCCCCTAAATGATATATTAAATAATGTATATAGTTATGTTAAGGCCATGTATAAAGTTTTATGTTCCATGTGACAAACAAGGGCAGAATCATAACCACGATGGGCAAATGTGGAAATATTTTATGAGTCCATAAATATCATAGATGTGATTTTACACTTAATTATCAATGCAGTAAGATAAAATCCATATCAACATCTCAATCTAGTATTGCTCCCAAACATCACTTTGGCAAAAAATATGTGACTAATAAAAGGGCACATCTAATGGATTGGCATAGACAAATTTAGAAATTTGTCAAATAATTGATGAGCCAAGATTATAAGTCCATCTAGATATATTTAAATATGCAAATCAATAACATAATACACCACTTGGGTAGATAGTCACTAGGCCATTTTTTGATATTTTGCTTTAGATTACTGTAAATAACTTTAGGGTAGAAGTTGAGAGTACATTTTTCCAAACTAGTTATCAAGTGATCCAATTAATCACTTTTTATAAGGATAAAGTAGCACAAGTAGAATAATTAAATGTTTCCTTTAGGGATTCCATGGTGGTGCATAGGAAATTGATGAAAAAATTGTTTTGTTCAAACTACCAATTATAAATTTTATAGCCATAGAGTTGGATTTTTTTGCGTGTGTGACTGAATATGAGAAGATAAAGGATGAAGATTGGTTATCTACTTAGGTGGGATGTTCATCCTAATAAACTCAAACTATGATAATTGCATCCCTTTATTCCAAATATACTATAGTTTATACTCTAATAGGGCCTATATTTATCACACTTCTAATCACTACACATCCTTTTTAGGCTCAGTTAGGACCAACTATAGTGAAACTATAGTAACATCTTCAAGTACTCTAGTCACTATGACAATGCAAAGACCATCTATTGTGATTACCACCTTATCATCCTCTATATCTGGTAATTCTTGTCAATTATTTCAAACTATAGTCTAGTCTAGTTTGAGTGAGTAGAGTGTGGTTCCAACTACTAGTTCTACTCAAACTCATTAAAGTGATCATTGAAGTTTGATTTTGATAGGATTATTTGTATATGTGCATATATGAATTATAGATTTAAATTAAGACTCTTTTATTTATAAACATTGTACATCATATAGACTTTACATGCTAAATTAAGAATAATTCTTAATATATAATTTGTAAAGTTGTACAAAATTTGAAGATAAGGTGACCCCATCAAAATTTATATATATGTGTCATTTACTCATTATAAATATGGGATGTTTTAGTAATCAATACAAGCAATGAAAGTTATACAATTGTTATGTGAGTCTATATGGATGTGCTTTCTCTTCTAATTTTTTGTGTTTTCATTGAATAATTTCCATTAAGTTGATAAATTTGTAGTTGTTGTGTATGTGTTTAAACTTACATGGATTGTATTGAACATTATGTTATTCTTAATCAATTCTTAGGTTATAGATCATAACTATAACTTCTTAGTGACATTGGATATGCATTAGAAATATGGTACTCATAACATCCTTGATTGTAATCAATGAATTGTTATGTAATCATTTCTTTAGGATGTTTACTATGTTTTTTGTGTTCTATGCTTATAGCTAACCCATAATAAACACTAGTCCATGATGCTTAGCCTAGGGTAGCTAGTTAGCTTAGAAGGGTTTAATCTATAATTAAATCATATATACCATTATTTCATGCCTTACCCATCCCTCATTTTGACCTTTTTTTAATCAAATTCACCTTAGTTTAAATCCATCCATCCATCTCAAGTAGATCAAGTGTTAGACATACATCATATTTGAACCATCTAAGGTAAATAACCATTCCACTTACCACTATTCCACCATGTGGTTATTATGAAACTGAGACCCATAACCCATGCCTTGGAGTGAAATATTCACTAATCTTAAAACATTAGGAACCTTCTCATAAAAATATTTTTTATGCATGAAATCCACATAAACATGTTTTATTTGGCACTAGAAGGATGGCCCACAATATCCAAATCATTAAAATTCACTTGAGTTGTGTACACTAGATCCATGAGTAATGTTAACAAGGTCCAACTCTGATTATGGTTGGCTATTATTATCATCTTTATAGGTTCATCAAATATCCATATCAGATAGAGGTATCCTGAGGAGAGTTGTAATAACCAAATTCACCAACCCAAGGGAACAAACCTCAATGATTCATTATGGAATGTTTAGTTGCTTACACCATAGCTACACAAGTGCCATACATGACTTAACTAGGAATCCTTCCTTTATTCTCTCCTTGTAAGGGATGAATTGTATATGAACATATGAAATCCTTAAAGACTTATTTAAGATTTTTAAATGTGATTCATTAAGACATTACATGTAAATTATTCCCTTTTATCTTACAATATGTTTCTTATGAATGGATCCCTAACCTTATAGAGAATTTAATAAATTCATGGGACCAATGTCATAATACATTTATTGCATAATTTGGCTAGGTTACCAACCCTAGTGATCTAGGAGGATCCCCACATTTAATACATTTCTATAAAAACTACCTACACATCAAAGAGCTTGATGAGAGATTTCTAACACAATTTAAACGAGGTTAAATAGACATTATATGTGAAAGTTATGGCCTATTGAAGGGGGAAATAAATAAGAGAAAAACAACATAATACTAACACCATCAGATGACTTTACCTGTATAACCTACCACATGGACCAACCATATCCTTCCATATTTCATTCACAAAGCTCCACCAAGTGCTATGAGTTCAAGGGAAGTTATGCATAATGCATGGTCTCATGACCAAGTTAGAGGGGATGATATTTAATCCCTCAAAAAACTTTTGATTGTTATCCCCACGAAAGTGGGATAAAACATTATCCATAGTGCCAAAAAATCTTCCTCATGAGCTAATTTGTGGGATTTAGATTTGGGCATGACCCCCTCACTACACTTGGCCTATTTGTAGGGCTCAATAACAAGTTATGCCATAATTGGAAAACCACATGCAAGAATTTGTATTTATACCTTAATTTGGGTATTCATTGCTAAAAATAAAGTATATGAGGCATTTTATAAGGGTATTTTAATCCCTAACCCTATTAAAAAAGGGATAAGGATTTAACCCATAAATTAAGGGCCTTAAAAACACTATAAAAGGCTCAATATTATAATTAAAGATAAAGAAAAAATATTGTAAGCTTTAAGCCCTTGTAAAGAAGAACAAGAGGAAAAAATAAAGTTTCTATGTTTGATATTACAGGAGTATCACATTGAAGGCTAAGAGCCCATTGCACAAACCTCCTAGAGCCATTATAGGAACCTTCTAACCCCTTATTGGGAGACAAAGTAATTTTTTATGTCTATCTTACTAGAATAGCGATTACATGCTAAGAACCTATTAGTGTAAGCTTTTTTCCACTTTTGGTTATACCTACATGGTTTTTAGTCAACTTAATTAGTGTTGTTAAGGTCATTAGGGTAAATACACTTAATGTGTTTTCTAATTTTAAGTTGATTTTTCACCTTTATGGTGACCTAATATCTCACTATATAATGAGCCTACTTTGTACTTTTTGGCTAATCACTTAATGAAAATTTATGAAGTTTACTTTTGCTTTTCATCTTGATCTCACCTAATCCTAGGGTTTCATGCAATATATGACATTTAGAAATCTTGATTTATTTAACATGGTATCATAGCTCTGATTTGATAGCCATTTTGCCATTTCGTTAATCCTCGATGAGATTTTTATTATATGCATTATGTCATCTTTCTTGTTTTTATTTAAATTTGCATAGGTTTGGTGAGATTTCATGAAAATCCAAGTAGAATATATAGTTAATGTATCCTATTATAAAATGAAAAGTGACATCAAATCTAAAAGGTGTCAAAACCCTAGAATCAACTATAAACATGATCTAGATTCATGATAACGATTTTTGGCCATTTTTAGAGGGTTTTAAGGCTTTTTTAGTAGTTTCACGCATTTTTGTATAGTAAGATTCTCAAAATAGGAAACAATTTATAGGTTTTTCTAGTTTTTTTGAGTTCTCAAATGGGTCTTTTCTAGTTTTTTGAGAGCCATACAAATTCTACCTTTTTATGAGGTTTATTCAACTTGGTGAGATTTCTAACCCTCACAAGCAATTTTTGGTAGTTATAGTAGTTGGTGGGCTTTTACCCCTGATCTAAAACATGATAGAATTCATGACCCTTGCATGTATGCCCATCAACATTTGACACCTCTTCCAACATGCCTGCCATAATCTAACAACCCTACTAACATAAATGCTAGAACCTGACACCTTTGTCAACATGCCTATCAAAACTAATGACCTTGTTGACAAGCCTATTAACACCTAAAAATCCTATCAACATGCCCACTCTAACCACCCCTTTTTCACATTGTGAGGTGGTTTTAGCCCCTGGTCATATAGTAAATAATCTTATGGTCACTTCTAACCAAAAAGCACTTAACTTTTACTCTAGATAGCCTTAAATTTTATTTGAGAAAATTGATTCACAAATTTTTCAAGCTTTTATTCTAAGGGTGCTCAAGTTTTTTTTTATAATTTGATTCAAAAATATTTTTCCACCACTATTTTTGCCTAAATGTTTCATATGAGCAAGATTTTCAACTGGCTATAACTTTTGATTAGTAACTCAGATTTGAGTGTCATCTTCTTTAAAAGTGCTTATTGTTTCATGTTATACACATTGATAGTCTTCTTGGGTCCAATATATCACCCTTAAAACTAATTATTATACACTCTTAGATGCATTATCAATCAAGCCTATAATCCCTCCAGTTCTTTCATACTTATGCAAAAATTACTCGAGACGCATTCTCAGTTGTGCTCGACGTCTATACGAGCATGCTTGAATTTAAAAATTTAGCGAGTAACTCAAATATTTATGAAGGGTATTATGTGGTGTTGTGTACTTTTCTTTTTCTACATTTCTTATTTACCTTTTACAACATCCTCTCCTTATATTCTATGAATTCAAGTATAATAAGTTTGTTCACACCTTTTAATCATATAGAATGGAAATAGTTTTGTAATCAAAGGGTTACCATAAAATTAAAATGGGCACTGAGAGTGGACCTTTAGTATCAGAAGAAAAAATTAAATGGTTTAACCATTGTATAAAAGTTTGTGGATTGTTATGTCTTTTCATCTCTCAAGATCTATTCTTTCACATAGAATCTGCCAAAACACCTACTCAAGTGTGGACCACTATATGAACACTCTTTGGGAAATAGGATGTGATGGGAGGCCATGAGATAGAGATTGAGATCATTAGTTTGAGCCCATATGACTATGAAACCCTATAAGATTTCTTCACAAATTTTAGACTTATGAGGTTATAGTTGAGAGAAAGTGGAATTGACAATAAAGATGAAGAACTCATTCTATCGATACTCTCTAAATTTGGTCTAGAGTATTCTATATTTGTGTCTACTTTCTATGCCACAAAAAGTGTACTTGGATCCAGATGGAAGATGCCTTCTTTGGATACCTTTATTTTTGACTTGATTCAGGAGTAAGATAATTTGATACAAATGGACACAGTGAAGTCCTCAAAATCTCATGCACTTTTTGATAATAAATAAAATGATTCAAACAATAGAGAGAAGAAACAGAATAAAAAGGATTAAGAAAAGGATGCAAATCTTCCCACCTATAAATCAAATAGTGAGACCTCTTCTTCCAATATAAATCCTAATAAAGATAAGATTAAATGTGGGTTTTGCTTGATAAATCATGATTAACGCAAATTTTTGAAGAAGTAGATTGACCAACTAACCAAGATGCTCAAAAAACACAATATTAGTGTCCCTAATTCTACCAATCAGAGTTCATCAACCCATGAATCCTCTAAGTTAAATGACCATGGTAAATAAAATTTAAAATATAATGGTAAGGGGAAATAAAAAGGCAATGCCCTAATTACTATTATACCTCTGAATCCTACATGGGTTATTGACTCTAGTGTTTCACATCACATGGCCTCTTCATAGATAGAGCTCAGTCTTTGGAACCATGTGACATGTCTTGTATACCAATAGGTGATGACTTCTAAAATGGTTCTCGATAGAGGGTCTATTAGAGTGATTATTAGAACATTCAATAGTGTTCTAAGTGTTCCCTCACTTTCAACTAATCTCATGTCAGTTTACCAGATCACCCACCTTGGTTTGGACATGCAAGTAGAGTTAACTCTAGATTCAATGTATGTTAGAGAGATACATAGTGATACTATATTAGTAGTGGGAATGTTTGATCATTAAACTTGACTATATAACTTCTCACACTTTACTTTGACTCTCCTTCAAATATTCCTTCTTTGAACTCACATGAACTTGATAACATTTTTGAGCCTTAGAGCTCACATGAACTTGATAACATTTTTGAGCCTTAGAACTCATCTGATATTGATGACTCTTACTCTAACACAAATGACTATAGTATTGATGGGGAAACACCTTCACCATCTCCTTGTCACCTTCTATATGGTGAGGATTTATTTCCTGATTTGCCTACCTCTAGTTCACTTCAAACATTACAAGAAATAGGTATACTAATCTAGGACACTAATAATATTGGGTAGTCTATTCCAAATATTAAAGGAATTATATAATCCTTCTTATCTTTTGCCCCCACTACACCATCATTACTTAGTGTATTTGTCCCACCTACATTGCATGAGGAGAATAATTCCTTGTATAAAAATCACAAATTGGTTGAATATCCATCAGGCACTTGGTGGACACATTCACTATTCTAGGGTGATCCACTCTTCATTGCATATGCTTATAATCCATAATCACTCCTAGAAACTTCATTGTAGGATATAGGATGGCAATAAGTAGCTATAGACTCTATTGGGCCTTTTTATCCCTTTTCTCCTCTTTTCTCAATTTTTGGAGAGGAATTTTATGCTATGGGTTTTCTCCTTTTCTCTAAATAATGGGAGCCATAATGTGCTTGGGTACCTTATTAGGCCTCATTATTGGGACACAATTCTTCTACCCACCTAAGCTACGCTTTAGGGGGTATTAGTGTAGGCTTTTTCCCAATTTTGGTTTTACCTACATAATTATTCATCATATTACTTAGGGTTGTTAAGGTCATTATAGGAAATACACTTAGTATGTTTTTGAATTATGAGTTGAGTTGTTACCTTTATGGTGACCTAATAGATCACTATATAATGCACCTCCTTTGTAATTTTGGCTAATCACTTAATGAATATTTATAAAACTCACTTTTGCTTTGCATCTTCTCTCACCTAATCCTAGAGTTTTATAAAATCTATGATGTTCAGATATCTTGGATTCATATGAAAAATCGATTACACTAACCTCTAAAAGACATTATAGATAACTTGTGTAGCCCCTCATTTGGGAGAGACAAATAAGAGATAGTCCAGAAGAGCCAAAGCTAGAGCTAGAACTATACTTCTTAAAGGATATCAAACACTTGTTTGTAGATATAAATCCCCTTATTGGGAGAATATAATGTAATAAATAGTATTTTGCATCATTTTAATTGATCAATCCATCCTTTGAGTAGACTCGGAGATGTAGTCCACATTGGAAAAACTTTGTTATCATTAAATTTGCATTATTATGTCTTTTTATCATTTACTTGATATTTGTAATCAATTTTAATTTAATTTTTAATTATTTAATCCAATTTTCATGTTAAATTATAATAAATTGAGAAAATTATCATAAGAATCTGAAACAAGGAAATTAGTGAACAGCTGTATTAACTAACCTTTTTAGATCACCTAGTGTAGTATATCAATGTTTTGATAGTATGAAAATGAAACCTAATGAACCAATTAGATATTTTAACTCAACATTTCAAAAGATGTATAGTTGTATAGATGTTCTATAAAGACCTAATGTCACTCTAATTTTAGATATGTACAAGCACTTTAGATTTAATGATTGTAGTGTTCCTATGTAAGACCCAAAATATCAATACTTTATCTAAGGCTTATGTTGAAGCCATCAATGTTGACCAAAAATTCAACCCTCAAGTGCAAGTTATGGTTATACACAACATCAGTCTAAATTTCCTAGCCTTGAACCCCATTCTAAATGCTAATCAGAATGTCATGGTTAACAATCAAAATCAAGCCTTCAAACAGTTACCTTTAACTCACACGATAGTAAACTAGAATCTAAACTTTATCAATAATTTTTTACCTATACCTAATTATCATAGTCAAAACCAAGCCTTGGTTCCAGTTAACACTTCTACCACACAAGGCACAACTCATGTTTCCACCAAAATAGAGTTAGATGTTATTCAATGAATGTTGTAAAAACTTAATAATGAATTTCTTGGTATGCACAAGTTATTAGGGAACATATTAAAAATAAAAACCAATATGAATTTCACATTCTATATGTATACCATACCACTTAATAGGCTAATTAAACAATCTAAATCCATCACTCAACAAACTCCTTGAAATAAACATTTGTGAAGTAGTTTTGTCAAACTAGGGTAGGGTCCATAACACCACACAACATGGCAAGTTATATTATATAAAATTTTATACTATGTGTGAGATATTCAAAAAGGATATGAAAGGGTATGAGCTGCCTAGTCTTTTTGATCCATCTACATTAGGTGCACTTAGTTTTTTTAGTACTACAATGGTGTTTGAAACATATGACTTCCCACTCCCAGTTGAGGATGAGAATGAAATTTAAGATATCACATATGAGATTCATCCTTTTTCATAAATTCCAAATAAATAATTACAATATGAAAAACAAGAATCCTTAGCTTTCTATTACCTCTACACCTCCAAATAACAATGCAACTACTCCTCCTAACCTAAAGGCCAATAATAATTTGCCTCCTTTAAAATGAAATGACCAATATCAACATGTTGATCTAATTAGTAAGAGTGGATACAATATATTCAAAGACATGAATAAAATCAATGTAAACATTACCCTTCACTAGGTGGTTCAAATTACAAAACAAATAGAACTTTTGCTTAAAGATCTAATTACCAGCCCATATGCTAACAAGTTGAAGGTTGTACATGAAAATATGGTCATTTATAAATACAAACTTGAAGTATAACCTTTTTTACTAACTCTTATAATATTTTGGAAAAATATGCATAATTTCTTAGTTGACTCAAGTGATTTTACCAATTTTAAATATGTAAGAAACTAGGTCTAACCCCAAACAAATCTAAAAGAGTGGTCCTACATTTATAAAAGTATTTTATCCTAATCATTAGGGAATTATTAAATGTACATGTGAAACTTGATTATGAGCCACATATCTATAAATGCATTAAAATACTTATAGTTGACATTCTTAGGCTTATGGTTTACTCCTTAACTAAGATTGGTCAAAAACATTAAATGGATGTATGGCACTAGACTTTTCACATATACGGCTACCTTGGAAAGGAGTAACCAATTAAATTAGGGTTGATAGAGAACCTAAGATGAATTATGCAATCACAAAATATAATGATAAAAATGAGATATTTAATTTTATTTAATCACATGTAGGAATTTACACTTTCACAATGAAGCATTAGAATAAGGAACCAAAATTTGAGCGTCCTTCACAGTTGTGGACCTTATATTTTGATGGGGCTCATTCCAAGTAAATCTCAGGTGTAGGCATAACTATGATTGACCCTAATGGGAATCAATACCTTATTTCTTTTAGGCTATAATTCTCATGTACTAATAGCCATGCATAATATGAAGCCTTAATTTTAGGGTCATAGTTCATATTAAAGCACAATGTCAAATAATTATTAATGTTTGGAGACTTAAAGTTGGTTTTTAACCAAGTTAGTAGTATATACCAATGTAAATTATCATATCTGAATAAATATAAATACATGGCTTGGAATTTAATTGAATTATTTGAAGCTATCAATATAAAATCAATCCTAAGAAAGCAAAATTAGACAACATATTCTTTAACTAGTTTGGCAATGAATTTGGCCCCACTTTAATAGTCCAAAATGTATTATTTTTTTGTAGAATTAATACCATGTCCTTCAATCCCTGATAATGTTGAATTTTTTTAGGTATTTAATTATGACTACCATATCATACAATTCATGGGTAATTATGGTGTTTTTGAGTCCTAAATTATTGATGAAAGAGATTTTGATCTAATGAACAAACAAGAAATTGGAGATGATGCTATTATTTAGCGAAAATAAAATAGGATACCTAAGGGTATGGTATCACTAAAATGAGTCTCAGACATGAACTGCCAAGCTCAAAAATAAAATTAATCTAAGACCAATGAATTTGATTTTCAAATATGAATTTAGGAACTAAGGAATACCCACATCATGTTAATATTAGATTGAGTTGTTCTAAAAAAGAAAAAGAAAAATTGAAAGAATTATTGACACAATACAAAGATGCAATTGAATCGACTTATGAAGACTTGAATATTTTTTATCCTAGGATTATCATACACACTATACCACTTAGAAAGGGACATAAACCTTTTAGGCAAAAGTAAAGACCAATTAATTACATTTTGTAACCTCTTATTTATAAAGAAGTCCATAAATTGTTAGATGCCAAAATCATATTTCCAATTAAACTTTCTACTTGGGTGGCTAACCTAGTTCCCATTTGAAAGAAGAATGTTGAAATCAAAGTCTATGTGGATTTTACAAATTTTAATCAGGCTTCAAAGAAGGATAAGTATCCATTACTTTCTCTAGATGAAATAATACAAATAGTTGGTGTGTTTGAAATGATGTATTTTCTAGATGGATTCTCATGCTATAGTAAAGTGTTAATAGAAAATGATGATCTAATGAAAACTTCTTTCACTACTAAATGGGGAAATTTTGCATACAAAATTATGCCTTTTAGACTAATCAATGCAAGTGATACTTTTGAGTGAGCCATGGATTTTTTTTCAAGGACTCATTGGTAGGTGCATCATTATTTACATGGATTATTTAATTATCTTCTCTAAAGATAAATTATATCATACAACCCACTTATAGAGAGTATTTGATAGATGCAGAAGGTATGGGATCTTACTCGATTCCAAGAAGAGTATTTTTAAAGTCACAAAAGGTAAGTTGTTGGGCAATGTAATCACTAAGGAAGGTATTCATATAGAACCTAAAAAATTCTTATCCATTTCCAAAATTCCATATCTTAATAGTAAAAAATAAATCAAATCTATTTTTGGTAAGATAATTTTGTTCAAAAATTCATTTCAAGATTTGTAAATTTTTTGAAACCTTTGAATGCTATGATAAAATAGGATGCAAAAGTAGAATGGACAATTGAAGCTAAGAAATCATTTCAAGATATCAAAAATGTCATTTCCCAAACTCTAGTTTAAATTATCCTAGATTTCACCAAGGATTTATTCTTATATTCATTTACATCTAAACATATGATAGCAGCAATGCTCACTCAAAATATTAAAAACAAAAACCATCATATTGCCTTCATAAGTACAACCTAAAAGATGCAAAGTTAAAATATTTTATGATTGACAAATAGATTTATGATCTAATTAAATTAGTGAATAAATTAGGCATTGTATCATATGCAATAAGACATACACCATTGTCTTAGACACAACGGTCAAACTCACGCTTGGATAAAATGAGCCAAGTGAATGAAGAGGCAAATAGATGGCCAAATTACAAGATTTCAAGTTAGAAACAAAACCTACCCAAATGGTATGAGGACAAGGCATCATTCAATCGATCATAGAGAATGATTTGCATATTTCCATTAAGCAAGTCAATCAGTCCCAAATTTTTAGTGGTGACTTGTATACTCCGATCATTCACTACCTACTCATAGGTATATGACCTCCTAAACTAAATAGATAGCAAAGGAGAACATTCATACTCAAATCGACACATTATATGATTAAAAAGGGGGTGTTGTATCAAAATATTTATGAAGGCATCAACCTAAGGTGTGTTTTTAAATAAGAAGTTGTAGATATCTTGGATAATTTTCATCAAAAGATAATAATTTAAAATATCTCAGCAATGATACAACATATAAAATCCTAAATATGGGATACTACTAGCTAAATATTTTCAAGGATGCCCATAGTCATGTTAGGACTTGTAACCAATGTCAACTATTTTGAAAAAGAGAAATGCATGCAACCATGCCTCTATAACCTATTATTAAAGGATGCCCTTTTGCATAGTGGGGTCTAGATTTTGAAGGAGTTATTAATTCTAATTCATCAGTTGGACACATAATTTTACTAATAGCTATAGACTATTGCATGAGATGGGCTGAAGCAATTTCTATAAAGAATTTAGGGCACAAGATGTAATCAAATTTCTTGAGGAAAACATTCTAACCATATTTAGAAAACTAATTTATTTAGTGTGTGATAATGGTCCAACTTTTCAATCAACATAATCTACTGAATGGACTAATAAAAATTATATTACTCTTAAGTTTTCTTTGAAGTATTACCCATAAGTAAATGTTGTTAAATCTACCAATAAGAATTTAGTTGATGCAATAAATAAGTCTGTGAGAGCAAGCCAAGAGAATGGAATATAATGCTAAAGTATGAATTGCGAGTAGACAAAACCAAACATAAACAAGCTTTGAAAACTTCACCTTTCTTACTGGTATATGGAAAACAACCTATTTTCCCTAATACTCTCAACTTGCCAATATACATATTTATGAAAGAGTATATGGGACATGATGACATGATTTAGTCTAGGTTGTTGGATATTTTTCAAATGGAATATGCAAGAACATAAGTTCAATAGAATTTTAGTAAGCATCAAGACATTGTCAAAATATGATTTTACAAAAGATAAAAAAATCAAATTTTTTAGGATTTCAGACTTAGTCCTCCTATGGGATAAAGCACACGAGAAAAAAAGACAACGTGATAAATTAACTCCCTTATGATTGGACCATATCATATTTCTTAAATTTTGGGTAACAAAAATTTTCATTTGAAATACATCCAAGGTAATGACTTGAATTTTCTAGTTAATAGACAGTTCTTGAAACATTATTTCATGGCTGATCTAATTAGGAACATCTTAGAATAACTATAAGTGATTATTTCTATCTTTCCTAGATTAGAATTTATTTCAATTAACTATGTGTTTCAATAAGGTCATTTTGGATACTTGTAGATAGATTGCTAAAATTTCATTGCAATTAATCATACTTAAGATTATTCAAGGACTTATTCATGATGAATTTGGCTCTTAGAAGTGAGGTACGTATCATGACCAGATGGAAAGTTCTATTCAAATTAAATAAATTTATCATATTGTTGTAATTTACTTTGATATTTTCATATAAATTTTGGAAATTACACATTTACATGCTTAGAACTTGTTTGGGAGATAATAAACATTGAGAAAAACCAAGTATGATGGATATCTCTTATTTACAATAAATTTTATTCATATATACCCAGCCAATGATTTTTCCCAACCCTTATTCCATTCAAAAAAAATCATGGAAGAGGAGTGTGTTAACATCTAAAAATCTCACCTTGAGTTTAATAGCCTCCTATGGGAAGCTATACAGATGTGGGACCAAATGCGGTCTGTAAAGCGACATCTAGGATTTTAGAAGCCAGCTCTTCGTTTAACTTAGGGATGAAAAGGGATAGAGAGAAATGAAAACAAATAACATTAAAATAACACTAAGGTGATGCATAAAAATATTTAAATAATTAACCTATATTTGAATAAAATATTATAAATACTTAAACATTATAGACCATAAAAGAGCATAAAATATGAATTAAAATCTACAATACAAGCAGAGTTTCACACTATAGAAGTAGAAGAAAGAAATAGAGAAGAGAGAAAATTTTCCATTCAAAATAACACACCACATCCTCTTCATTTTAGGTGGATAATATAATATAAAAGGTCATAAATGCACATATAAATCATCCAATAACACCTATGAGATGCACCTGTTAAGGTTGTAGAATAGAAAAATCATAATTGTTACTATTCTTAGTTTATTACAATATGATTGTGTACAAATAGCTAATACCAGCAAAAGCTAAAGATATCAAATCCAAGATTATCCCCTTTATAAAAATAATGATCCTATAATATATAGGTGAGATATCCTCTCATGGGGATGACACCTGGAGATTCTAACACTCATGCTCATAATGATGTCATTACAACTGAAACAGGGTCTTGAGATCATGAGTATAGTTATCATTTAGATCCCAAATATGATGGGTCTACACTATTATATTATGAACACTATGTTTATGAGAATTTAAGTGTCACCACATGGAAGGGCTCATCTCTTCTATATTTTAATATCATGGTGGGTCCCCTTTTATTTCCTTTGACCAATGATGTGGCTCCAAAGTCTGACAGATCAAAACCATTCTACATAAGTATGGGGGCACTATGTGTTGAGCTTGCACTTCTCCAAAGAGACTAGAGATTCCTTTGGTGATGTTAAGCAAGAGGGTGGCACATGTCGATCAAATGCTCTTCTAAGGGAAACTAGGCATCCCTTCACAAAACTGAATGCAAGGATGCCACATGTTGAGGATGCATCTATCTTTTAAAAATTTCTCTGTGGGCCCATCTATAGACATGTTAACTAATGGTGTTTCTTAGAGGTCTAACCCAAAAGGATAAGGCATTGAAGAGCATAGGGCCACCATGTGTCAAGTTAGCACTCGACCAAGTTGAAATGAGAGCTTTATCAAGCTAGATGAGTGTTAGGTTGTCATGTGAAAGAATCAGACAAAGGCTAATACTTAGGCAAAATTTTGAGAAGGGGCCCCAAAAAAAGAATAGGTCAAAAAAGGGAACTATTGGAGGGTGATAAGGAACCATCAACTACCGAGTAAGCTTGAAACCAAAGATGAATTGCTCCAAAATAACAAATGTGGATTTCAATCCATAGTTCTCGGTGACTCACAGGGGCATCCACCTATGGATGAGAGAACCCAAAACTCTGAAACTCCAATCAGTTGAAGCAAAATTGAAAAAATGGGAAGAAGGTATGGAAACCTATCATTTTTTAAGGTTACTTATAAGGGCACCCATTCTTCCTCCTTAGTCTAGGTCTTCTTATTGAGCCTCAAAGGCTTTTTCCAGATCTATCATCTCCTTGAAAGAGATGTTTCCCATACCTTAAATAACTGCCAGCATTTAGAACTCTAGCTAGGTAAGTGGTTGAAAAATATTCTCCACCTCAGATACATTAGGTGATTGACTAAGAACCATGAATATGGTCTAATAATTTCTCTTTTGTTTTAAAATCACCTTGATTTGGTCTTATGGAAGGATGTTATTATCTACCAAGAAAGGAGAGGGGAGTCTCAATTGGACTAACTACTCGATGTGTCCCTGCCTATCTCAGAGCACCTATTTTAAAGCATTAAGGAATGCCTTATATTTATTTGTTACCTTATTTTAGTTAATAAACTCATTGACCTTGGCCACTACCTACCTTTAATCATCCACCCTTGTTGCCTGTAGCATTTCCTTTGAAGCATTGTAGAGTTTTTGCACTAGGCTCTATGAATCTGAGACCTTGGGGGATATGAAGGTGATCATCAGGTTAATAGATGCACTCACCTGAGAGATTAGTGTTTTTAATTTTATGATGAAAGTGAGCACTAGTGTTAGTTTAGTAGCCACCCTCTTGATCCTCTCCTAGTAGGATTTTTACAACTTTTAGATCATGGGAAAGATTTTGGTGGCATGTGGGAAAGTGGCAAGGTCATTCTTTAGCTTCTTAATCTCCTGGTCCTTCATCAATGATTCTTGATTCATATTCTATTACAACTATTAAAATGACCAATCAAAATTGGAGAGCTTCTAGTGGATATGAGCTAAATCAATCTCCTTCTCTTGTAGTTTAGTTTTGGCAGTTATCTGTAGGTTAGATTTTACATGGAAGATTTCATTTAAGATGTGGCTCCAAAGTTTGATCTTTGCCTTGTTGAGTTCCACATCTTTGGCCTTAGCCTTAGCACTAAGGTAGTCAATCATAGCCTTCACCTTTACAATCTCTAACTTGGTCTTCTTTAGTTGTTAAGTTGCCTTGAGATAGTCTGTGGTCACAAGATAGTCAGTGGTCATAGACTTTTGCATTTCTTTTATAATCTTAACTCTATTAGTGGGTTTGGCTTGACTAAGGTCAAGTTGGCAAGCTATCTCTAGGGATAGGTTCCTATCTATTATCAAGTGAGGGAGTCAAAAAGGCTCTCCTTGAAATTTGTGTAATTGGATGAATGAAAATTGGGCTCCCCAAAACTAGTCAGTTGGGACCTTATTGCGTGCAAGCTAAGCCCATTACCAATCCATCATCTTAGAGGTAATAGCCTATTGACTGAGGTCAATAACAAATAGAGTCATAAATAGATCCAATAACTCATAATAATCTATAGTGATAGATAGGACATGAGTCTATATGGAGACTAGGGCCACCATGTTAGGGAAGACTTCTGTGTCGAAGGTGTTGAGATTTAGGTATGAAGAGAAGTACTGAGAAAGTTGGTATAGAATGAGATGTAGGAGGAAGGATGAGCATTGAAAGGTACCCATCATCAAAAAATTCTCTAGCTCATCCCTCGTGGTGGTGGTGATGGATTCAACAAAATCCATTTTGAATACCTATCCCTTATCCACTGAGGTCATGAGGAAGAGTGCCCCCAACTAAAATTCACAAATGTTGTCATCGACATCCATCCCTAAGATGAAGTCCAGCATGGATAGATTTTCTTTCAAGTGTTGTGTGGGGAAGGTCATTTGGGGAATGGGTATAGGAGGCATCTTTGTGACCTCACTCTTGAGGAGAATTTCAATGAAGTATGCCTTTTCCTAGACTTGGGAATCCCAAACACTCTAGAGGCTTTCTATGTTGTAGATAATATCCTTAGGGTCATTTAAGAGCTAAAGCATCTACTTGATGTTATTTACACTAATTTTTACCCTTAAATGGGTGTTATCAGCAATCATGCCAGTGTTAGCATCATATTTTTTTCATAGGGGGAGATGATTTTTGGGCATGGGTGCACATTGGACACCATGTATTGTGCCAATGTGGATTCCCATATCCTATAACTGAATGAGTTATATTCCTTATTATTAACCCTATCGAGCATTCAAGTGTGGGTTTCCTCCCTTAAACTCTTGGGGTTATTGGCCAACTTTGGATTAAATATTTCATCTACAAAGTTAGTCACCAATGTCCAATCCTTAAAGGGTCCCTTGGGTGCCTTCTTGGTATTTGGCACTTTCTCCTTTACTTGAGCAAGGGTTAAAGCATAGGCCTTGCTTACAGCATGCCTGGTGGGGAGGTCTCCCCTACTACTTAACCCATGGGTCTCTATTTCTATTAAAAGTCTAGATTAATGGTTCTCTACTTCACTACTTGAAACTGTAGGCTTGACTCTTCTCTGTTCTTCTCAATTACTTAAAGCTCTCAAAAATCTCAAAGTGTCAAGTGTTGGGCTTGAGTGAGTAGGGATATTTATATATGATTCCACTAGGAATTCTCATCATGGAAATTTTGAAAATGGACACCCTCATAAATGATAAGGGTGGCACACATGCTTGAGGACCCATTCATAAGAGATTTGCAGTGATCATTATGGGGGATCACACATAATAGAGTATCTAACATTAATGATAGGTAAGGCAGCTAGATAACCATCTTTTAGAGAATGATTTTGAAGATTTGGTAGGATAAGGGAGAAGATGCAAGGTGGCTAGACTAGCCACTTTTGCCAATGGCACTTATTTGAAAAAAGAAACAACAAAGGAAAGGAAACAAATCAAAAGGGAAATAACAACAAGAAAAGGAAAAAAAAGTAAAGGGAAAGGGGCAAAAGTAATTATGTACAAGGGGGGAGGTGGGTAAGTTATTTATAATGCTTTAGGTTGATCCCATTGATGGGGATCTCTAATGCATTACCTTCTTTGTCTTCCAACTTCAAAGTGTTTCCCTGCTTGTCACCGATGATGTGAAAAGGTCCTCTCCAAAGAGAATCAAACTTCGCATGCTATCCTAGCTTCATGACACACTAATCATATTTGAGAACTAAATATCTAGGCTTCAATCATGGGTTTGACAAATTTTTATTGAACCATCACTTAACCACTTACTTTTGAATGATATTCATATTGTCACTTAACCACTTACTTTTGAATGATATTCACATTGCTTTCATGTTCCCTTACTTCCTGGAGGTTGAGTAATTCATCAAGCCAAACCTTCATTACTCTATATTTTTATTTCAACAGCCTTCAAAAGCTATAATGTAGGGATTTATGATTATATAAGCATAATCACTTCTTTCTCGTATACAATTTCATATGAGGAAATCTTCAAAATTTGTTTGGGGTTGATGCGGTTTGCCCATAGGGTCATTTTCATGTGTAAGTGCCACTCCCTCTGTTTGTCATCACACATTTTTTTAATAAATATAATCAAATTTTTATTTGTAGACTCTACCAACTCATTCCTTTGTGGGTAGTAATTGGATGAAGCCTTTAGTAATATACCATTTTGGAGTGCAAATTAAACAATTTTAGACCCGAGGAAGGCTTTTGCATTGTCAAAAAATTATTATTTTGGGTGAGCCAAACCTTGCCACAAGCTATTCTAAGAATTTAAAAATCACATTTTTAGTTGTTTCTCTTAATAGGATTGGTATGGTCCACTAGGTGAAATAGTCAATGGTCATTACTATCCATTTATGACCAATGCTAGAGATGAGATTGATCATTTTGATGAAGTTCAGGCCTCAATATGTGAAGGGCTAATCAGTCACAATCAGGTTGAGAGGCATGGCAAAAGTTTTCCTCCTTCCCATGAAGAACTGGCACTTCTTGACTGCTTGATGGTAGTTATTGAACATGGTCAACTATAATACTCTACATATATGATTTTTTTCATGGTGGTCTTGTTTGAGAAGTGGTTGCTTGGGAGAGTGAAGTGCATGTCTTGGAGGAACTTCTCTACTTAGGGTTTATCAATACATCAGAGGATATCTCCATCAAAGTTCTTAAAAAGGACATCTTAGACTAGTGTATAATTAGACCCTTGTAGTCTATAAAAATTCCCTTTTTACATGAGGAGACCATCAAGATACCAACTAGTTTACATGAAATAGATCTGATCAACCACCTAGTATCTATCAACTTTAAACTAGTTCAATAAGATTATTTTTATCATGTCTTATTCCTCTATTGGGACATTTGTGCATTAAGATAAATACTCATAGATTCCTCTTCCTCTTATTACCTTTGTTGGCCTAACCTCTATATCATACTCTAGGATCTTGGTGATCTAGTTGGTCCTTTTCTATATAATTTCTCTTTTCATAATGTACTCACAGATGTTGGAGTGTGTTATGTACACCATTACCTTACTACCTTCCATAAGGTGCCTAAACTTCTTGAGGCCCTTGACAATTGAAAATGCTTATTTTTCCATGAAGTTGTATTTAACCTTGTATCTATGTAGTATCCTTGAGTAAAATGCAATTGGGTGTTCATTCCTTTCTTCTTCTTCCTTTTGAGTTAGGATAGTGGCCAGGTTGTGTTCACTTCCATACACTTACATAATGAAGTCCTTGAAAAAGTTGGGGTTAACTAGTAAAGGTATTGTGGATATGGCATATTTGATTTCATTGAATGGTGTTCTTCCTTCAGGTTTCCATTTAAAGTCCTAGTCTTTCTTTAGCATTAGGGTGATTGGCCTAACCAATCCTATAAATTTTGATATGAACCTACTGATGAAATTAATTTTTCCAAGGAAAGATTGGACCCCCTTTTTTTATTGTAAAATACAAGTCCTTGATGGCCCTTATCCTTTCTAGATCAGTAGCATTCCCTTCCTTGGATACCACATACCCAAGTAGTTTGCCTTGTATAAATCTAAAAACAAACTTTTTAGCGTTTAGAGATACCCATAATTCTTAACATCTTTGAAATACCTTCTCTAGATGGTTGAAGTGATCCTCCTTCTTTTTAGAAAATATAGTGAGGTCATATAGGTAAATGAGGATAATCTTGTTAATTATCTCATTAAAGGCTATATCAATCACTGTCTCGAATGTTACACTAACATTAGAAAGGCCAAAAGGCATCTTTGGATACACAAAAGTTCCCCATTTCATAGTGAAGGTGGTCTTGTGTTGGTCTTATTCATTCACCCATACCTGGTTGTACCTAGAGAATCCATCCAACAAGGAAAACATCTCCATGCCTGCTACCATCTGGAGAATCTACTCCATAGAGGGAAGGGGGTGATGGTCCTTTAGGGATGCTTTATTTAAGTCCCATAAATCCATGTATAGCGAGATTTTTCCATTCTTATTTTGCATGGGAACTAGATTGGATACCTAATTTGAATGCTTGATTAGGTATATAATCTTTAAGTTAATTATTTTCTTGAGCTCTTGGGCCATGAAGGACTCAATCTTTAGGTTTATCAGCCTTTATTTCTACTGAATTAACTTAGCCCCTTACACCAAATCTATAGTGTGTTGAATAATCCCATGATCATATCCCTTCAAGTCATCATAAGTCTATACAATGACTCCTTTATACTTGTATTAGAAAGAGTCTAACCATTTATTATCCTTTTGGGGAACTTTTTTTCCAATTTTTAGCTTCCTCCCACTTCCAACATCAAGTCCAAAATAATCACCATTATCCATGACAAACTTGCATTTATCATTTCTTGCATCATTAGAGTCAAAAACATTTTCTAGAGTGATGATGCCCTTTGGTAGCTTATTGGTCTTCAACTATATAATTTAATTTATGTATGCCCCTTCAATTTCCATTTGTAGTTGTTCTACGAACTCACATGATTATTGTAGGAACATCACAATCTAAGCATCACTTTAAAACACCTACCAGTTTTATCATTATTTGGGATAATGGGCCTAATGATTACCTACACCGCTTTTTCATTAGTGAACAAGTCCATTAATGGGTCAAATTGGGAGCCTATTTTTGTCATTTAGTCAGCCTCTACATTTATAGTTCTTAGCAAGATCTGACTATTGAAGGCTTCAAATGCTTTAATTAGATCCCATATGTGATGGTAGTAAGACCTCATACGTACATTCTTTATGGCCTTTACCCCTCTTACCTACCTTACTACTAATTTGAAATCATTGAATACCTTTAGTTTTTTGATGCCCATTCACTCGATGAGGCTAAGGCTATGGACTAGAGCCTCAAATTCAACCTCATTATTTGTATAAGAAAATTGAAATTAGAAGGCTATGAGGGTCTCTTTTCTAGAAGGAGATGTTAGTTGAATGCTAACTCCAAAGCTAGTCTTGCACTCTGCACCATTGAAATGTAGAGTCAAGAATTTGGACTCATCCCTAAGCCTTTTATTCTGATCTCCTTCATTATTTAAGACTTTTGGAATGGCTTGGTCCTCATCATAGATCACATAGGTTCTGAGTCATATGACATCAAATTTTACAAATGGATCATTTTATATGAACTCATTGACAAGGGCCTCTTATTTAGGGCTCCTATTGTCTACCACTTTCTCTACTTTAAGCATTTCTACATAGTGCATCTTCATTCTTGAGAAGGAGGTGCATATTGCTTTGAAGTTTGTCATCACTTCATCCACTATGTGTTTTGGGTGAAGCTATTTAGATATAACTTTTAACTTTGAACCATACTTGGTTTTCAAGATCAAATGAGATCAAAAATAGGTAGGATGTCTATCATTACAATGTCATGTGGTACAGTTATGTTAGGATAGGAGTACAATGTGAGGGGGTAATCTTAGATTATCCCTAGGGTTTTAATATTTTTCCCATGTAGTTACATCACCCTTTATTCATGGGTTCATACTCTAATTTTAGTGCATCAGCTATCTATTTAGGCATTACTATTGTGATTGCACCTAAATCGATCATGGAATTATGTAACAACTTCTTCCCTTAATCAATGTCAAATAGAATGGGGTAGGTTTTGTTTTGCTTACCCTTTCCTTGGTATGGATGAATTTGGAGGGTATATAGGGTTGTGTATTTGTGTTAGCTTATTTATTCTTTGTCCTCATAGGCTTTATAGTTAGCTTCCCTTGAGTGGGCCTTTCTCATTCCTCCAAGACTTCTTTCAAAAAAGATTTATGTTTGGGGATGGATAAGATGTCCCAAAGAGAAACATTGGTTGAAACCTTCTTCAGCTACTCTACCACATTATATGACCTCAAAGGTGGGAACTCAAGGTCTTTTACCTTGTTCTACATTGCCTCATTTCATCTTGGATAGGTCAGGTGTGGAGGCTCAGGTGTCAGATCTTTCTCAAAATTCACTTTGGGTCTTGTGGTAGCTTCAAGGTCTTCAAAAAATCTCTTCTTCGAGTGAGTATAGTATTTTTATTATACTTATGGGGATCTATATATAGGGACCTCATTCATGTAGACAATATCTTCACCCTCTATCTAGGAGAACAACATGTGTTCTGGGGCTATTTCTTCCTCTTTTTCTAGGGACATCCTTTACATTTGCACCATTAAGACTACATTCTCAATCCTTAAATATTGGTATGTGTAAGTTGACTCAGGTGCATTCCCTTGTCATCATTGTTCAATAACCTTTTATTTTAGGTTACCCCTTGGACAACTTTAAGGCCCATGAGCATCATTGCAAGGAAAGCACCATGAGCTAGAATCATCTTCCAAATTATTCTAACTAGCCACTAGCTCTTTTTTCACATTCAACAACACCATATATAAATTATTTATAACCACAACCATTTAATTCATGGTTTATATCTAATGACTCAATGCCTAATGATTTGGAGCTTAGTGATTTAGTGTTTTGTAGTTCTGCCTTTACCTCTCCTAGTATTGATTATGTTGGTAAGGTGGTCTCCTTTATTGGTAGTTATTGAAAGAAGGTTTCAAAGGCATGGCTTTTTTCCTTTTAAGATTGATTATATCATTGGATAAGTTCTACAAAATACTTTTCATATCATTCATCACCATCTTTAGTGAAGATGTGGTAGATTTTCTTACTTAAGTGGGTGGGTACACATACATAGAGGGAATAGGGGATCTTAAAGTGCTAAAGACTTCTTATTATAGATGCATGGACATCTCAGGGAACATCAGCATCAGTGGCTAAGGAGGAAGCCTCCCCACATCGATTAAGCTATTCTCATCCCTTATCATGATGTCATATGTGTTCAGTAGTGTCTGATCTCCAAGTGATTACATCATGACTATAATGTACTAATTGAGAGCCTTGAGGTAAAAAATAATAGCCATTCCCATAGGTGATCAAGCCACCAATATAATCCTTTCCTAGGTTTTTTTGAACTTGGTTTTAAAATCAACCATATCTTCTTATGGGGCCCTTTTGATGTTTATTAGATGATATAAGAAGGATGATCGATCCACCTTCTCATTGAATCATTCAAATAATTTTTCACCCAAGTCATCCCAAGTTCTAATTAAGTTGGTTGGCAAAGATTGATACCAATCAAAATCTCACCATTTGAAAGAGGTTGCTAGTAGCCTTAAGGTTACATTCTACATGTTGACATAGTGAACAGTGTATACATTTCACATATCTTGGAGATGTTTGGATGTTTTCTTGAAATCTCCTCCCAAAAACTTGGGGAGCACCTTCAAAGCATTTGTAGGAATGGGGTCCCATATAGTCATGGGCGTCAAAGGGATATGTGGGATGTCATTATCCCATGACACAAAGTTCTTTAGTGGGCCTAGATGCACCAATTTTTTGTTTTTGTTGTGTAGCATTAGACCCCGAAGCTCTTTGGTGAGTGGGAGCCCTAAAATTTGGCATTAGTAGACTTAGATTATTCATAGTCTATGATCTTGTTATGGGCCTATGGATCAAAAACTCATGTCATTAGTCCATCAAACTAGTAAATTCATCCCACCAAGCAGGCCAAAAAAAAGAACTATTGATGCCTAAAACTCTCACCTCAGGTTTAACATCCTCCTATGAGAAGCTTTATAGATGTGGGATTGAATGTAGACTATAAAGCAACTTCTAGGATTTTAGAAGTAGCACTTCATTTAATTTGGGGATGAAAAGGGATAGAGCAAAACAAAAATAAATAACAATAAAATAACACTAAATAAGGAGATACACCAAGAGGTTTAAAGTATTAACCTATATTTGCATAAAATATCATAAATCTTTAAACATTATAGACCATAAAGGAACATAAAACATAAATTAAGATCTAGAACATAAGCATAGTTTCACACTATAGAAGAAAAATAAAAGAAATAGTGAACAAAGACAATTTTCCACTCAAAATAACATAGAACACCACATCCTATTCATTGTAGGTGGAGACTAGAATATAGAAAGCCACAAAGGCACATACAAAGCATCCAATCACACCCATGAGGTACAACTATTAAGGTTGTAGATTATAAAAATCCTAACTATTACTAGTCTATTACAATATGAATGTGTATAAATAGTTAATACTAGTAAAAGCTAAAGATAATAGATCCAATATGATCCCCTTTCTAAAAGTAATGAGCTTAGAATATATAGATGAGATATCCTCTCACAGGGATGACACTTGGATATTCCAACACCCATGCTCATGATGATGCCATTGTAATTGAAAGAGGGACTTGAGCTCATGAGTGCAATTATCATTTAGATAATGAATATGGTAGGGCTACACTATTCTATTATGACCACTATGCTTAGGAGAAGTGAAGTGGCACCATGTGAAAGGGTATCATCTCTTCTCCATTGTAACATCATGGTGGGTCCCATTTTATTTACTTCAACCAATGATGTGGCTCCAAATTATAATATATCAAAACCACTCCTAGATAAATGTGGGCTCACCACATGTCAAGCTCGTGCTTCTCCAAAGAGACTAGATATTACTTTGGTGAGGTTGAGTATAGGGGTAGCACATATTGAGCAAATGCTCTTCTAAGGGAAGCTAGTCATCCCCTCAAAAAATTTAGCATGAGGATACCACATGTTGAGGATGTGTCTATCCTTTAGAAAACTACTCTGAGGGCCCATCCATCAGCTTGTTGACCAATGGAATTGGTTGGAGGTTTGACCTAAAAGGATAAGGATTTGAAGAGCAAAAAGATGCCATGTATCAAGTTGGTGCTCCACCAGAGTGAAATGAGAGCTTCATTGAGCTATATGATCATTAGGCTACCACATGGAAGAAGTAGGGAGAGGTTGGTACTTAGGAAAAAAATTGAGAAGAGGCCTTGAGAAAAGAATAGGTCAAAAAGGGGAACCATCGAAGGGTGTCAAGAAACTATCAATTGTTGAGTGAGCTCAAAGCCAAAGATGAACTGCTCTAAAATAACAAATATGGATTTTGATCCATAGGGTAATTTAATTAATCTCTATCAAGGATATGGATACCTAGATGGTAGTAGAGTAATGCTTAGAATAGAATCAGAGGAATCATTGTTAGGGCTATGGATGCTTGAATAGTAGTAGATAAATGCCCTATTTCTAATATATATACATAAAACTTAAAACAACTTGAGCTAAGAAAAGGCAAAGGGACCTCAACATTTATTTAATCTCTAGTAAAAATCTCATAACAAGGGGAAATAACCTTCACATAATCACACATGATAAGAAATTTTTGAATGGTTAGTATGTTGCATAGCTATGTTGAAGTCTCTTTCCATTTTTTGATTTAATTATTTCTTCCTTATAAAATTGACATTCTATTATGATAATTAAATCAATTTTTCTTGGTTCTCAAATACTCAAGAGTATTTCTCCATTTAATCACCATTTTTTGTGACCAACATGACCTATTTTCAAAGTTTTTAAATAGGGACCCTTTATCTTTTAAGATCCTAAGTTTGTTTGCTATCGAAATATAAATTAACCTTAAAATAAATTTGGACCCAAATATGCCAAAGCTTAAATTTTGTCATTTATGGATTAATTTATAAATTTTGGCTTGAAATCGAGGCATCAATTAATTATTTGGTTGATTTACATTTTAATATGATTTTTGAATAACTAAGTTGACCATTTGATTGGCAAGTTTAATAGGTTTTACAAATTTGTGGATAGGGGTCACTTGTTCATCAAGACTTTGAGGGTCATCTAAATGAATTTAATCTTAAAAAAATCTTCAGCATGATGACTGCACAAGATTACTCTAAGTGTCCACATCTTGATGCATTATTAGTATTTGGTAGAAAAGTCAGTCATGAAGTCCCACAACTAGTCAATTGCACAGGATTTATCTACATGTCTTCATCTCGTTGTCTTGAGGTTCTCAGTTCAAATAGATAAGATATAAATATAGGCGACCAAATGACTTCATGTGTCATAATCTTATTACACATAAGTTAATACACAAAATATAGATCTTAGATATGCATACCAAATGATGCAATGATAAGATTCCACATGGCATCCTTTGCATAGTCAACTACCATGTGTAATTTGACAATTAGTCCATGTCATTTTCATGATAGTTATATGTTGTATGTCATTCCACGTATCATCATCTCATTTATCTATACATTGACACAAATCATGAATGAAATGATGGGTATAAAACAAGTGATATAGTGAAAAGGTGCCATGCATCCTATAATGACAAAGTCACCTATAAAAAAATTTAATTTAATGACATAGTGACAATTATAAAAATAGAACAACACATTAAATATTAAAGGGATGAATAAGAAACTTAATAAAGAGATAAAGTGCCACATGTCAAATAAACCCACAAAATCTTACATCATAAAATCAAAAACAAAATTAAAATTGATGGGTGACTAAAACCATTGTTCTATAATTAATTCTTATAAATGGAGGAATTCAAGCAATAAAATCATAAGATAAGCAAATGGGAGATATGCTATGTCCCAAATCTAAATCAAATTACATTTGAAAATTGTTAATCTATGAAATACTATCTAGAGACCCATATTAAATGAAATTCTTAAAATCTAAATTAAGGATAGAGCTCAGTCTAGTCAATAATGGAAGTCGAGAATCAATAGACAATTCCTTTAATGTTTTGCTTTAGAACTAACCAAGATTTCAAATACACAAATTTTGATTGGCATACTTTGAACAAAGTATTCAATCACTATTCATACGTTCATGTAGAGGTTAAGGCAGTTCAACCATATAAATACGAAGACAATCTACCTCTTAAGGAAAGGGAATACATAGATGAATTGTCATTTAAAATTATTATAATTCATAAAATGGTGGTCAAACCTAATGTATTTTATTGTGAAAACTTGGTTTACAATCTATTTATAATAGGCTCGTGCAAAAATTATAGTTTTCATAAGAATAATAACATAACGTTAGCATATGTGGTCAGCTTAGCTTTTGAAAAGTTCAATAGACTAACAAAATCAAACAGACCTTACAATCAAAAAACAAGTAGTGACTAGTAAAAGATAATAGTAATAGGGGTGATTTAATATGATGGGCCCAAAATCCCAAAAAAAATTTATGAAGAATAAGATCCACATTTTTTAATTCAGGCCTAGTGTCATAATTACAATGGCCATGTTAAATAGGTTACACAAAGCCTCATTTATAACTCATGTGGATGAGGAATGGGTCCCTTTAATATCTATAATTTTGAAAGGAAAAAGTGTTCCACTATTGGGTTGAATCACAAGCTATAAAAAAAACATAGAGGGTCATGCATGACCAAGTATATAGTAACTTATACTTACTTTCATATGTAGTGGATGTCATTTATGGTATTTTTAGCCATGCCCAGACCCATTGTTAGAAACCACAAGGACTGAAATTGATCTATGATGACTTTGATCACTTTCATATCTACAAATACATAGATCACATATAGAGGATAATAGACACATTTTATCCTATGGTTTATAAAGTAATAAATGGACACCCAATGCCAAGACTATCTACAAAAATCAAGAGATCACTCAAGTCATTAGGTGATTATTGGTTTTATCCAAACCACACAATCATTAGTGTTGAAATCACATTGGTAGTCCATTTATATCTAACAAGGAATGTACCTAATTAATTATATGAATAAGAGATAACTTATCATCTATCCAATGGTGTTGATGAAATTATAGAGAGGGCCAGATTATCCAAGTATCAAAAAACACCCTTAAACATTGGGAGGAAACATTTCTAAAATTAGGAATAATTGGCCAAAACCTCAATGCATAGACATTTTTCAAGTTTAGACTAGCTGACTTTAGAGGACCCTAAGAGGGTAATCATACAAAAAATAAATAGATTTTAAAGATAATTCAAACAAAACTATGGACATCATGAATATGAGCATGATTTGATTTTTTTGAATCCTGAAGATGATTCTGAAGTTTATTTAAGAATTCATAACATTGAAATGTCCATGAGGATTGTTCAGATGATACAATATGATCCCTCAATTAAAATGGAGGATGTAATAAGAATAGAACAAGGGGGAAAATCCATTGGTCAAGTTGAGTAACCCCAAATAGAGGAGGAAATAAATGAATAAAATGATGGATGATTGAAATTAAAGATCCTTAAGAATGTCCCAAAGTCCAAGGATGTAAGACAAGAGACCCTATATATAGGTAAACCTTTATCACCATAATTCACCTTTGTTTTCACACTAGTATTTATCACAACTCCACCACCTCAAGCCACAGTGGTCACTCATTCGCTTTCTCATTCACTAGTACATATTACAAATATTTCATTTACCCCTCATGTGGTGACTTATATAAGAAGGTATTCTCATACTATTTTCCAAGACCCTAGGGCCACATAAGAAGAAGAGATACCATCTCCTTACTTAGGTTTATCATCAATTATTCCTTAATCTAACATAATAGATGACTATGTGGAGGAATATTTATTAAAACTTAAAAATGAGGACCCAGAAGAATAAACTACATTCAATATTTCTTAAAAGTTGCCTTCACAAGGAAATTTTGAGATTTCAAACCCTACTCCTTATCATACTTAGAGTACAAACAAAGTACATATTAGGAAAAAAACCAAGTTCATTATAAGAACAAGGGTATAGACCAAATAGGTATAATTTTTATGGTCACCTCATTGGGTTCAACACTAATAATTATCTCCCTTGTTTTATCCATTACACCATTTTATTTAGTCATGCCCCAGATTGCCACCACTTAATTACACTCCACATATATTTCTAGTGTCCCCACCCTTGTAAGTACTCTATTTTTGGACTCTTTAGTCAATCTAGTTAATACTTCTACTAATAACCACATGATTATTAGTTATACACCTATTGCACAATTATTGCAAGGACTAATATATGTTTATATTACACAGCCTATTTTTTTCTACACTTGGCTTAAGAACTAGACTAACTATCCCAAATTTGAAATATCTAGAGTCTCAATCAATTTTTGACACAATTCCTATATAGGCACACCTTTCTACCCAAATAGGGTTACCAATAATGCATCGTGTCCAAATATGTTCAAGTACATTAGGGGCATCTTCTTCTTTGATCATAATACACCTAGGTTTTATTACTCTATGATCACTTTCCATTATCATGTTTGAGCTTATATAATTAAACATGCTTATATTCATGCTTATATCTTTCACTTTGTACTTGATGTGTTATGTATTTAATGTTTTAAAAACACATATATTTAGGACCTAATATGATATGTTCATGTTGGTTTCTTATATTTGTCATACTTTTCCATTTTATCACTCCCTTGAGTGTGTTCCTTGCTTATTATTGTCTTGCATTGTATTTCTTGTTTGAGAATTTAAATATAATCCATTGATTATGGACCCTTTATCTTTATTTTCCTATTTAAAAATTTAAATATGTCATTTATATGCTTTGAGAACATTTGAGTGAGTCATGTCCCTTTGATTATTCATCATTTTAACATGCCCTTGTATGAGGTCTCCTTGGACCATTTTCTATTTCTTTGCTTTTGAGTGCTCTTGTGTGTGTGCTTCATTTTTTGATGATCTTTTACCATTAATATCTATACATTTCCATGATTTACATCATGTAACTTAGGACTTGATGTGATCACATATTGTGTGCTTCAATCCTATATCTACATAGACATGATTACTCTTATATGCTACATGATCTATACATAGCTTATATAGTTATGTTATCCTTTTGAGATAAGGTAACTACCATATTCTATTTCCCCTCACCTCAAGGGGTGCATATCAATGGGAGAATATTATAGAGGCATAGCTTTCACACTTTCATTATTCTAAATTATAATGGGGTTATGTCAAAAAGGCATGACCTCCACACTTATTTAGTATTCAACATCTCCAAATTATAGTGGGGGCATGTTATGGAAACATGTTCTCTACATTTACACTAGTTCTTGGATTCTCTAGATTTAGTGGGGGCATGTCATATAAACATGTCCTCCACATTTACATCGATTTCAAAATCACCATATTTCATAGTTATATGATTCAAATATATATTTGTGGTAGCATTATATACATTGGTGCCACTTTTATACTCAAATTTAAGCTTGAAACATATATGAGGTGCATATTCCATGCAAAGGGCACCTAAAATTATAAAATCAAATCAATTTCCATATTTAAAATATTGTTATGGACTATTATTATACCCATGATGGACTATTATGGATGGTTATCAAGCCAATCTACTATAGTATTTGGTTTACCTTTGGAAGGTTGAGTTGATTAAATCACTCAATCTTATTAAACTTATAAGTTAGATTTGATTAAATCATATAAATTTATTGGACTTATAGGTTGGATTTGATTAAATTATCCACCCTCACTATATATATAATGTGAGTTGATTAAATTCATCACAATCACCATATCATGCACATATTTGGGTTGCATAATTGAGATGAAACAAGCTCAATAAATGTGTTGCGACTCATCCTTACACCAAGATTGGGAGCATGTGTCCTCAAACCTCTCTATATAAATACACTTGTAGGTTTAGATTTTTCATAATCTCATATTAAATTATTCATAATGAGGCATCCTTTCAAATCAAATTTCCAAAATGCAAGATGGTTGCATTGACACACAGGTGTACTCCTATCCTTTCTCTTTTTACTTTCAAGCATTTTAAATTATTTCAATTTTGGATTTCATAAACTAGTTATATAGTGTAATAGCTCTTGGTTCTACGTTAGTCACCAACAAAGCATTCAAGTTGGGATCATGCAAAGGTAAGGTGTGTATACACACCCATATACATATTTAATTCCTTTAAACTAGCAATTGCAATACTATATTAAAGGGAGAGGCACAAATTTAGATAGTAATATATGAATTATGTAGTACCTTAGTCTTTTACACTTGAAAAATACATATCATTATTATACCTTTTAATTTTATACATGTTCATTATCGAAAGGTTCACATTCACTATCTCTTTCTACCTAAATTAATTTTCTCTTAGTTTAACCATTGTTATTATGACTACCATGTATTCTAAACTATGCAAAAATCTCTAAACCTGATTATTATCCTTCACTATCAATTCTAGACATGTTCTTATTTTTTAGCTTCATAAACACTTGCATCCCAGACAGATACCTGTGTCAATGTAAGTGTCCACTTTTCCTATAAAGTTTCATGTTCCCAAAATTCATCTAATATGCAAATTAAATATACCCTCAGATCTGGCCTAAGTGCTTTAGTTTGAGATATTTCCAAAATAGATTGGTATATAAACAAGATCAACCCTCATTTCTTCCTCACTTAGAAAAGACACGGAACTCGCAAGGTAACCTAGCAAGAAGCACTCAATAAAGCATTCAAGTGAGAAAACCCACCCTATCCATATTTATTTCTATGTTAATCATAAGATAACAATTTCCACAAGTTTAAAGCATTCAAAGAGTAGTCTGTGAGCCTTATTTTTCAAGTTACAATCTAGGCACTACATGTCTTTATTTATCACACATTGCATACTTGTGCACACACAAGGCAACACATAGGGGAGAAGTACATAAGTATGAAGCCTTATTTAGATTATTATATATGTAGACAATTCCCATTGATATAGGGGTCCTTGAGGTAGCTCAACACTATGATTCTATTAACCCATTTTTTCCATAGTCACTCCAAGGGTGAGGAAGCTAGGGTTTGATAATTTGATAAAGAGAAATAACTAGTGTGCATGATCTAAAGACATGAAAATAAGGTGACAAAAAACCTAAAAAGATCTAATTGGTCACATCTAAATCCAATAAGTATTTCATAAAATATACATGTATCAAATTCAAACACCTGCATCAACACAACAGTGTAGATCTAAAACAAGTGAAACAAGCATTCGAGGCTAAAAAAAGTATATTCCTAGAATTTGAAGATTGTTATAGGATCATCCTTCAATTAATTTATAGCTTGTTCCATATCAACCCTACACGTGCACAATAAACTAACTAAATATTAATTATTTCCAATTCATTGCAATATATATCAATTATTATATTTTACTATTTTTATCAATCTTAGTTATATAAATTCAAAATATTATTTGTCTGAGTTTTTTATTGACTGGCTTGCTCATTAGGCTAGTTCACCATCCTTGTGTAAAAGCTAATATAATATCTATTAACCTTAGATTATCTTGTTTATCTAAATTTATGGTAAAACACTCTGACTCATACCTCTTCTCAAAACTTGCTAGTGCCCACATGGTTAATACAAATGCAAGAAAAATAGTCAACTAGATAAGACTTGGTCATCACTGAGGAGCTCAAGTTAACTATATAATTTGATGAGACCTCAAAAAAACTAAAAATATTGAGAAGGAAAATAATAAAAATGGAATGGAAACCAATTGAGTTTATAGAAAAAGAGTTCTCACTAACCAAAAAAGAGAAAGGCTAGGCCTGGAGTGGAAGACTAGATCCAAAAGAAACCTATTTTATGGTTGATGCCACTAGAAGAATCCTAAATTAGTGTTAATCATGGGATATACTGAGAGGGGGGGTGAATCAGTATATCATATATCTTATTAAATCTTTTACTTAATTTAATTCCTTAATCTACTTAAACATTCATTTAAGATATGCAATAAAACTGAAGCAATAACATACACCACAAAAGAGAGTGAGACACTAGATTTTTACATGGAAACCCAAAGTGGGAAAAACCATGGAGAAATATCTCAATTATGAAAATGAGCACCAACTCAAATTACAATGTTCAGAAGCACCAACTTATAGGAGCAACAACCCCTTTGTTGAGCACCAACCCATAAGAGCACCAACCCCTCTGTGTAGATAATAAAACTATCTCTCAATGTTGCTTTCTCAACAAATGATAGAACTCCACAATATATCTTTCCTTTTTATTCTCTTCTCTCCTCTTGCTCTTCTTAATGAAATACAAACCATGCACACTCTTGCATATTACAAATGGCTTCTCAAGCCCTTATTTACAGCTTTCCAAATGACCTTTGTCATTCACCCTTTGTGTCCCTTCAATCCTCATGTAAAATGGTGCCAAACTCACATGACCCTTCATATCCTTTCATTTGAAAAGTCACATGGTGACCCTTCATGAGCAAATTCATCCTTTCCCCTTTTGTCTTTGTCTTGGTGACCTTTTGAATTCCTTAAGATGACTCTTCATGGAAAAATGTGCCATACCCTCTTTTGTCTTTACTTGGTAACTCTTTGAATTCTTCAAGATGACTCTTCATGGGAAAATGCATCCCATTCCTCTTTTGTCTTTACCCCATGACTCTTTGACTTCTCCAAAGGCCCTATTTTGACTTTATGAAACCAAAAATTTATTTGTTAATATTAAATAAATATTAACACTCATTAGCCAAGATATGAATATCAAAAACACCATTAAATGCTATAGGGCCTTTATCACCAAAAATTCTAGACCTTTGACACCAATGACAATATTTCCAACATTTAGATGTGTAGACACTTTGACACTTAATGTTTATTTTAACCTTCTTTACACTCAATCCTTAATCATCCTTAGTCTTCCCTAATCCTAATTCATCATTACTATTCACTATTTATTATCCTTGAATTAATCCAAAGTTAATTAAGTAATATTTATCTAATTAAAAATTCTATGGATTTTATAAATTCATAATTTTTATAAATCCAATAATCAAATCTATCTTCACATGTCCTAAGGCTCCACCTATCCCCCACCATTCTAATTTAATAATCCTATTGTCCTCCATGATCTAATTTAAAAATCCACTTTTAATCACATTGTCTTCCATGATCTGATTTCATTCATTTAATAATACACCTCTAATCCCCTTTTCTTATATGATATAATTTCTTCCAATTTAATAATCCACCTCACATTTACTTACTAATTTTATATTATATCTTCCTCCCAAGATCCTACATGTCCTTCACTCTAATTTTTAATTCAAAATTCCCTTTATGAATTAAAAATTGCCTTTTATTCTTATCCCTTGATCTTCATCTAAAGATGGATGATTCAAATCCATTTCCAAATTTTATAAATTGGATATTCTTTCTCCAATTTAGATAAGCTTCTTCATCCAAAGTAATTCTACTAGTATATCTCCAAAGCTTATTCATTACAAATTTATTATGTTGAGTTCATAAGAGAGTGCACATTTTCCATCCAAATGTATCAAAGCACATCCAATTCATCAAATTTCATCTACCAAAACACTACCCAATTCTCATTTCTTTGGAGAATATTGAGCAACCACATCTAAGAGAGCAAATCAACTTAAAATCACAATAGAAAGAACTTGTAAGGTATAATTTTGTATTTTAGTTTCTTACATTTTTTGTTCTAGCTTAGATTGATTTAATTTAGATTATATATCACTAATTTTAGTGTTTTCTTATCATAATTTTCATCTATATTTTACTCACACATTTTGGCACACCCGATGGGACTTTCCTAAATCTTCATATATTGGCTATTTTTCAAAATTTATGTTTCTTTTTCTAACTTTTAATTTTGTGTATGTGTGTGTGTGTGTGTGTGTGTGTAAAGTGTTTTCCATTATAAGTTTTTATATGTTTCCTTGTATTTTTATCCCAATAAAACTTCTAACAGCTTGTTTATAGGCCGCAAATCAAAGATCAATTTACAAAAATCTAAAGAATTTTATTTTTCATTCGAATTTCTAATGTTTTTTATTTTAAGTTTTATAATAAATTTTGTAAAATTTCATTTTTCATTTATTTTTGTTGGAGTTAATTAATCTTTCATTTTTTTAGTAATTGTTTATGTCTTACTTATGTTTCATATGCTCTTCTCTCGAAGTCACATTGGTGATGATACTTGAGAATCAGAAAGTTGTTTTACCCAAAACAATACTTGTGTGTATGTTATTCTCTTGGAATCACATTAGTGATGATAATTGAGAATTAAAATCAAGTGTTTCTCTTTTTATTTTAATTTTTATAATGACTCTATTAACCATGGATTTCATCACCATATGGTAGGCTAAATTCTCTATACCGATGAAGTATAAATAGTAGGATCAGTTATCATTAGGCCAAATAGGAAACCCCATTCATGATCTCTTGAAGGTGAGGACTTAAATCTCCAAAAAAATCACTATATAACACCTTGTATATATTTGGGCCTCATTATATTGAAAGGTATCTTAAGGAATCCTCTATCTAAACTTGTAAAAACCTTAATCCTAGGTAAGCTTTTTTTGTCATTCGATTTTGGTGCACCAGTTAGCAGTTAACACCAAGAAGTTACCTTCCACACACCATTGAAACCACACTTAGTAGGTCATGAGAACAAAAATATCATTCATGGTTAGTGCCTTAAAATATTAGGATGTAACCAAGGGTATGGAAAAGTCAATGATAATGGAAGGCCCAAAAGTTCTTCAATGCCCAAAGCTTAGATTTTTCACCTTTTTGTGATTGCATGAGTGTTTAGCATAAATATTATTTATTTTATTCCTTGTGTTCTACCACATTTTTAAAACTTTGAGTGTAAACACAAATTATTTTAGGTCTATTATGCACAAAATCAAAACATTCAAAGCAAAACTCAAAGGCATTTAGTTATCAGTAAAGTTTTTGGTCACTTTGGTTTTTTTATAGTCTAGTGTCAAGTATTTTTTTAGTAAATTCCTTCCCTTATCAATATATCATATTATAATTTGAATTCCTTTATTTAAAAATCTAAAGATTAGTGAAAATCCTTTTGGTAATGACCATTTTCACTTTTGAAATCAAGGACACCATTTTGAGATCAAGGACAATGTTGAAGATGAGGAACATAGCCATAGGTTCATCATGTCTAATAGTTCACATTCCCAAGTTTTTAAATACATCATATAAAATAAAAATGAGGTGTACCTATAAGATTTAAATCTAAGACCCAAGATTCCCCCTAATATTGACCCCAAGCCCTTACATAATTTTTTCTCTAAAAAAGAATCCACCCTTCCCATCCAAGATCAAGGGACCTCTAGTGACTCCTTAGGAAATAAAAAAACCATTAGTAGAGATTCCCAAACCATTACATATTAACCTACCATTATCAACCATATTATCTGCAATCAACCAAGTCTCCCCTCCATTAGTTATAACCTCGATCCCAATATCTCTCATTGCACTAGTAAAGGAAAGTGCACTCTATCACCCTAACCATCTAGTATCACTCCACCACCAAAGCACAACAAATCCAAAACTCACAACCTATCAAAAACATTACCCTCCCTATTAATCATAAATTTACTCCTTTGTGGGAGCCTTATGATGTAATATTTTGAAGGTTGGTCATTACAAACATGGTCATATTTCCCAACACCAAATACTTTGATGAAAATGTTCCAAAAACTGAGTGGTATAGAGATAACAAATATTGTGAGTACCACATTATCTGAGGTCATTCCACAAATCTTTATTTTAGATTAAATCATTATATCCAAAATTTTATTGAAAAAGGGCACATTGCAGTAGATCCAAGTGTATCCACATCTAAAAATCATAGTTTGGGGGTATGCCAACATGTTTTTTTAGCATAATCAAGCTAGTCCACTTCATGTAAATATCATAACCTTATACTAGTTTTCAACCAATCCATATTCATTCTGCCCATATTTTACAACCATGGTCTACCACCCATTTTTTATGAACCCATATTTGAAGATCCTATCTTCAACCAAAAATCTATCTTTATCCAAAATCCTATCTTTTCCCAAGATCCCATTTGACCAATATCCCATATTGGACCCATCCTCCTCTAACCAACACAACATATCACCCATTAGTGAATCACCTAATCCCTTACAACATACACCCCAAGTGACAAAGGTACTTTTAGACAATAAAATCCATGATCAAGGAATTATAGAACTCATCCATTTAGAAGTAACCATTAGAACCCATAATATCAGCTACAAACTATTTGAAAATTAATGTAAATATGTTATTCATACTTTAGCAATTTCTAAGGAAGCTTCATCCATAATAAAAAAGAGATTCATTCATAGTCTTGACATGGACCATGTTGTCATCACTCTTTTTTTCAACACCACTAATCCTTCCTCCCATATTATAAGTCCATATCCCACACCCATTAATTAGGACCAAAAATTTTACCTATCATCAATTTCTTTCCATTATAATCAAATATTATAGAATTCCTAAATAGTATTTGGTTCGAAGAACATCAAGAAACATTTGCATGTTTTGAGGAACAACAAGTATTCCTCAATCAAGATGAATCCTACAATCCAAAAATGAAATCATTGTCCCATAGTGAGAACTTATATGAGGCACTATCAGATGATCAAAATATAAATTATAATCCAAATCCAAAACAAAATATAAAAAATCAAAAATACAAGTCCTTTAGTGAAAACCTCTTTGAGGTGCTATTAGACAATCTAAATATACATCCCCATCAAAAACATAAAGAAGAAAACCTTGTTGAAAACCTTTTTAAGGCACTAATGTATGAGCTAATTAATCTACCCCCTACATTAGCACATCTACAAGATGATCCCCATCACATATTGAAGACATCAGTGAAAAAACATCAAATTCCCAAATCATCCGACATGCAGCCCACTCCTAGTCTTTCTATACGAGAGATTTTTGGTCCCAAACACCTTTTACATCATGAAACCTATACTTATCCCCACTATCATTTCATCCCTCCAAATATTTTATGCACTAAACACACACCCTTCATCCAACATACCTTTTTCTTCACCCTATTTGGTAGCACCCTTCATCATAAGGGCTATGATGGTATCATGTTAAATTTGGAAGAATCCAACTTAAAAATAAATGAAGTTACTAAAGACATCCCTAAAATTCATACTTGAAAGATCAATATGGGCTAGCATCATGCTTCTCAAACCCTTTTATAATTAAGATACCAAAATTAAAAATAAAAAATCACAAAACATCAAAAATAAAATAAAAGAAAAAGAAAACGAGAAAGAGAAATAAATTCAACCAAAGGTGAAAACCATATCTATGTCACCTTGGGAAAGTACCTTGATGAAAATTGTTTTCCAGTGTCATGCATAAAATAATTAGTTGTCTATGCTTACCTTATACTTGGGGCAATCTCATTCCTTTTCAATATTATGTATTTTAAATCATCCCTCCATCCTTACTTATCTTACATCTATATTAAACTATCCTTACCCATCATATATCTATCATAACATTCCTTATCCATTTTATTCCAAACCCATCATCATCCATTTTATTCCAAACCCATCCTTAATTATCTTTACCTATACAAACCCATCCTTATCCATTTAATCCTAAATCCATCCTTAACAATCCTTATCAATTTAATCCCAAAGCCATTGAAACCCATCCTTATCAATACAATCTTTGCCATCATAAAACCATCATTATTCTCAGTTTGACCTTGATAAGGAAGTGGAAACATATTGAAACATTTTATTATAAATATGTTGGTGTATCTTTGTAATTATACTTTTATGACTATATACTTAGTTCTTACATCACATATTCTTTGGAAGTTGTCATCTTAATTCCTATCTATTACCACTCCCTTACCTAGTTACTAAATATTTTTAAAATAGATCCTATCGGTTATACACTTTGGAGGGTAACAAGTTAGGCGAACCTATAAATATTTACACTTTAAAAGTTTCTACATCTAGTCATTACATTTCACATTTCCCTCATTTCATTGCATTTTCCATCATTTAAATTTTGTCTTGCTAATCAAATGTCATGTTTGGTGATTATTTAGAATTGTTAGTTTACATAACACAAACCTTAAAGATGTATATTATCATATCATTTCACTTTTCATATCACCCTATTATCCCATGGAAAACATTCTTAAAATTAACATTACATTGATTCTTGCATTCATTCTTATGAGTAGGTTACACCTCTTTTTTGTACATCTTGCACAACTTAGGATATACTAGCCTATAACCTAGTCTAGAAGCTTGTCCATAATAGAGTCTCCTCTTAAGGTTCTCTCTAAGTAGAAAACATTAGAATGATAACAAAAAAATGGGGCTAAGACTAGGGGTAAAATCCTTACAAACAAAAAGACATTGTTGTCACAAAATCTTGCACCCTAGATGAGGGTGTTCAAGCCACCTCTAGATTCGAGAAACATGGGAATAATTTTAGGTATGTGGTTTTACCTGTAGTAGAAGTAGACCTCTAGGTTTAAGGGCTAGCTCCCTGGATATACCTTGAAATGCTTATAACCTACTTAACTATTTGATTATGGGAAAAGAGATAGAATTTTGCATTAAATGAAACTATTCTTAGGGGGTGATACACCAGAAGGATTTCCACAAGACTATCATACATCTTTCCTAAGAAACAAGACCTACAAATAAATTTCAAAGTCCTAAGAGGTTATAACATAAGTGTTTCAATATAAAGGTGATATTCATGAGATAACATAAGGTAAGTAAACCAAAGGGAATATTGAACACTCTAATCATAATTGTATACTTGAAAGGAGCCTAACACACTAGCTACACTATATATACTTGTTAGAATAGGAACTCTTATATAAACATGAGAGGATAAGGAGAAGCAAGGATAGAAGGTTATCACTTAACATCACCATACATTACTTTGCACACTTAGATAAATGTTCATTAATTCAAAATCATACTTGAATTTATTGTTCAAAGGTAAATTACAATGTCAAAACTAGTAGGGCTTCACCATACATGGTGTGGTATTAGTCTACAAGAGCCAAAATGTCTAGTACTTATAGAATTGGAGAGAGAGGAGAAAAGAGTGAAGTCCAAGAGTCACTAAAACATATGTCAAGATGAGAAAAGGAGTTTCATCTACATGAGAATGAAATATGAGATAGAACATGCAAGTTTTATGTCGACAAATGTCCCTCAAAGGCATGAAACTCCTAAAATGTCACATTAGACTCTTCATTTGCTTGCCTAGAAATTACCTTCATCATTTGGCCTCATTGGAACACTCCACAACAAACTATGGAAAGGTGAGATGATTGCACTAAGAGGGAGGGGTTACAAACATGCTCCAATATGCATTAGAGGTGTCCCTAATCATCATTATTCTTCTAGACATGAGTTATCATTACTTGTAGTCTTAATCACTCTTTGTCCACTCACTCTTCACACTTGGCACTAAGATGGTCTTAAGTTTTTCAATCTGATCCATAAAAAGGAGTGTTTAAAACCTATTATTACCTATCATGCCCTTAGATTCCTCTAGAAAACCTTAAAGGGCCTCTTAGAGTTTTCACCTTCTAACTTATTTGTTCACTATGTCAGTTTTGACTAGATGAGATGAAGGTACTTATAGAGGCACTTGTGAGTTTTATTGGAGTAATAAATGTATATGATAGGCTATATTAGGTCCCAATATACCTCCCCAAGTGGTTTGCATCCTTTGATTCTCCTTAAACTACTAAAACACCAAAAACTATCAAAGAAACTAGTTATGTGCCATGTTTGTATAGTTAGGGTACAATTCGATATGATATGAAGGTAATCTGGAGAGTCCTCTAAAATCTCAAAGTCATTTCATATTCAAACTCTCCCACTTAGGTGCCTTTCCTACATCTTCTCCATCAGTTCATTAACCAAGGTTTTAGAGGGTTTTATGCAGTTTTAACCTCTAAGGATTGTTCATGAGATTATGATGTTAAATTATACAAAAAAATTCATTAAAACCCTATTAAATACCCTCTCTAACATATCTCAACCTTTTAGACTCCCATGCTAAGCCTCCATTCACATATGATCTTCTAAACTTGTCTTCTCAGGTTGTTTTCTACATTTTGCATACCATGTTAGGCTCTTAGGCCAAGAAATGACCTTGTCATGTCTTTATCTACATGTTAAAGGCTCAAAATAGATTATTCCTCCCCATTAAGGTCCTCCAATGCTCTAAAAATTTCATTTGATCTTATAAGTGGTGTTTGACCTCTTTTAGGTATTAGGCCTAGCCTAGGCCTAATGGTGTTGACTGTGTTTAGCCACTCACCACCTCCTCTGAGTGTTTAGTCATGATTTGGGGGTTTTTTTTAGGTTTATCCATGTTTTATACCAATTTTTAAACCATAATTCATCACACTTAATACCCGTAATGCATCCTTTCATCATATACTCCCCAAGTCTATAATTTTCATATTTCCCAGAGTACCCTCTATCTGAGATAGAATAAAGGGTATCTCCTCTATATTATTAGAATAAATGAAGGTATGGGTAGATCAAAGAGGTTATGAAGGTACTTTTTACCAATTTTTAGATGTGTATCATGCATATAAACCTTATAACTCTTTCAAAACTCTTAAATAAGCTCCTTAAATGGCTGACTGTGGAATCTTGGAAAACATAGATTGTATATGTACCTTCAAAACCCAATTTATGATTTGTATCCTATCATCACATGAGTATTTCATCATAATAACTAAGGTATTTATAATATTTTAAAATACCTCATTATCCATGCTAGTTTCTTCAAACCATGTCTTTGCTCAATTAGACCTAACTATTAGACTACATGCTTACTTAGGAAAAGGTAAGCCTATATGTGGGTATTTGTGTGTTCCAATCCATGTTAATTTCCTTTAAGAACTTATTTAAGATATTTAGGCATGTCTTATGGTTTAATTTTCCATACACCATGCTTTTTATTAGGCCTCACACATAATATGTTGGGTCTAATCCGTATAGTTACCCTACAGTCAACATGTAGGTGCTAATTTGTGACCAAAAGGAGGCCTATAGGTTCTAATATGGATGGAGACTTCACTCTTCAAGTCCTTACTAGTGATAATAAAACCATTGGTTTCATTTAAATTCCAAATTAGTAGCTATATGAAAATTTTATACCTTCATCGGGTCCTATAACACCATAGTCCATTTGAAACTCAAACTACTACAAATAATACTGAAAATTTGTAAAGAAGGATTGTCAAAAATGGAGGCTTCATAGACATCACTCATGAGACTAAAAAAACATCATTATTTTGAAAATTATCACTCCTAGTTGATGGATATATGATTAATTCATTTGTATTTTTCTAGACCTCAAGATGATCCATCATGAAAATATCAAAAACACTGCAAGGTCTCTGTTTGCAAATTTTAAGGTAACTAGTCTCTCAACTTATTTTCTCCCATCATGAATATTTACTCAATTATGCCTACTTATATATGAATTCAAACATTATCTGTCAGGAATCTAGAACAACAAACATGCTCTGATGCCACTAGTTGTAAGATCTGTGAGTTGCAGGTTGTTACAAGCTCATTGGGGATCTACATGTAAGTTTGGTCTTTGAATTGCAGGTTGCAGGTTCATGAGAGATCAGCTTGAAGTGCTATAGAGTGCTTGATGTACCGGCAGGGTTATTACTGACTGGTTGGTGAGGTGAACACCAATTCTGTGTGTGAGTTGGTTGTTGGGACCGTTTTTTTGTGTAGGAGAGTGTGTGTGAGAAGAATTACTGAACACTTGAGGTGTGGCGAATCTCTGTAAGGTGAAAGAGTGTGGCGGCTCTTTGTTGTATTCTTTTCTGTTAGTGTTAATACAAGATAGTGTATTGTCTCTCATATTCTGTGCTATTGGTGAATTCTAGTTACTTGTGTTTCTGGTTATTTCCGCATATTCAATTGCTTATCATCCAAATTACCTACCACATCCACATCTACAACCATGTAGAAATAAACCTGAACTTGCATAGCATGTGCACCTGCTACTAGTCCCTGTAAGAATCCACTGAACTGACCTCCAATGGTTCTCTCCCAGATTGGCTCCTAACTTGTGACAACTCCCACTGCTTGGGAAAACTCAGGTTTAGTACATACCATGCACTCAACCTCATTATGTGAATCAAGACCCCTGTTCATAGAACTGTCCAACCATCGGCGTGCCAACCGGTTTCACACAATCATCCTGAAACAAAGTCAACACATGACCTTCCATGTCTCTAGAACACACTCTTGCCAAAGAATCTTGCTGCTCCCAAATTCTCCATGACAAACCCCTGAACTAGCTTTACCTTTAGTTCAGCAATACCTGTATATGTAACCCTGCAACAAGCACATCATACATAAAATAGGATAGTGTAGCTAGTACTATCCAACCTGGTAAAGAGAAACACAATGAACAAACCTCCATTGCCCTGCAGCTAATACAAGATCAAATACCTTGATCTTCCATCTCACGTATCTATTTCTGCTCTTCTTCATCCTTAACATCCATTCATCTTTCAGTGCTTACTTCCAGCTGGCCACACTACCCAAAACACCTGTTTGGTTCTCCTCCAAGGAATCACATCCTCATTCAAGCCTAGCTCCCACTGTTTCCTGGATCTACCTGTTCTGCTTCTTCAATAACTTCCTGGTCCTATGCCATAAGTGAGCAACAAGTAGTGTAAAGAAGGGAAATGACGAATTTAAGAACTTACTTACACCTTCAGTCCTCCATATGGGCGCTTGAGACTCCATGACAGCTTTCTGTCCACCCAAAATTCGTCTCAGTGACCGATGCCGGTCACATCTCAGTCTACAGCCGACCGATGTCGGTTCCCTGCGACTGCCTCTCCGCCGACGTCGTTTTCCCCTGGCCGACGCCGGTCTCTGTCTGCCCCGAGTCACCGACGTCGGGCTGCACATAGCCGACATCGGTCCCTGTCTAGACACCGACGCTAGTTTTCCTGCCGACGTCGGTCTCTGTGTTTTTCTTGTGAGACCTGACTTTTTCCCGCGAGCTCCTTTTGGATCAAACCCTTGTCCAAAACACCCTTGCTCTGCTTAGAATTCCCCTGCACCTTGTGCTGAACTCTGTCCGTCACTTTCTCCTTGAAAACCAAGGCTTTCCTGTTCTTGTCACTAACATCGGATTCCTCAAGAAATCTCACCTTTTTCTTCTGCATACAGAAACCACGATCCATGCCTTCCAAATCCGAAAGCATATCCTTTGACTCAAGAACCAGCATCTCCTTCATATCTATGTGACCAAGCCTATCAAGCCACATCTCTGAATCTACAGCTGAAGTAGATAACCCAGAAGAAGAATCAGTAAAACAAGTAGATAGATAAAGCGTACCTACTTTCTTACCTCTAGCGATAACAAGTGTACCCTTGGTAACCTTCCAAGAGTTCGTTGTGAGAGTTACTGTGCAACCCTCTTCACCCAAACTTCTAACAGAAATCAGATTCCGCTTCAAAACTGGGACGTGCATGACCTCCTTTAACACCCATGTGTTACCTGTCTGCAGTTTCAGCTTCACTTTGCCTTTGCCAACAATCTGACAAGACTTACCATCCCCTACACAAATTTCTCCAAAATCTCCCTGGACATACTCATGAAAAAATTCCCTATGTGGGGATGCATGAAAAGAGGCACCAGAATCTAATACCCAAGATTCTACTTTATCCAAAGAACATACCAGAGCATCCTGTGCAATGTAACCTACAGCGTCTGCTTCTTCTTCATGTTCTTCATGCTGATCTGTACCCGATCTGCAATCTCTTTTTAAGTGCCCTTGCTTTCCACATTTCCAGCAGGTTATTCTGCCATACCTGGACTTGGATCTCTTGCCCGTCTTCGACCTTGATCTCCCACGCTCTATCTTCTCTCTTGGCCTTCCTCTTCCTTCAACACTCAAAGCATCTCCAGATGATTCACCTGTGCTTTTCCTGCGTATCTCTTCGTTCAAGATTACACTCACAATATCATCCACTTTTAAGACTTTTGAAGGAGACACAGTATTAGAAACTGCCATTACCATACCTTCCCAACTTTCAGGTAATGAACACAAGATTAAGAGAGCTCTTATTTCATCATCAAATACAATATTGACTGAACTTAACTGGTTTACTAAACCATGGAAATCACTAAGATGGCTATGAACAGATCCACCTTCCAACATTTGCAAATTAAATAAATGCTTCATAAGAAATACCTTATTCGAAGCTGAGGGTTTTTCATATAAATTTGCCAAAGATTCCATCAACTCCACCGTTGTCTTACACTGTGATAAGCTGGAAATCACAGATGATGCAAGACTCAATCTAACAGATCCCAGAGCCTTCCGATCAAGAACCTCCCATTCTTCATCTTTCATATCCAAGGTTTTGCTAGCAACCCCACCCAACGGTAAGTACAAATCTTTCTGATACAGATAGTCCTCAATCTGCATCCTCCATAATTGGTAGTTCTTGCCATTGAACTTCTCCATTCGTAGTTGACTACTTTCTGTCATTGCTCAACTCCCACTCAAACAGAAACCTGTGAGTAACCTGTAATCAAAACACACTACCCAGATCTACACCAATCTGTTAGTATCCCAACCAAAAGCTCTGATACCGATTGATGGTATCAAGCTTAAGAACTTACAACCAAGGCTCTGATACCAGTTGTCAGGAATCTAGAACAACAAACATGCTCTGATGCCACTAGTTGGGATCTTGCTTCTCAGAAAAAAGCACAGTATGATTACCAAGTATAAGCAATTGAATATGCGGAAATAACCAGAAACACAAGTAACTAGAATTCACCAATAGCACAGAATATGAGAGACAATACACTATCTTGTATTAACACTAACAGAAAAGAATACAACAAAGAGCCGCCACACTCTTTCACCTTACAGAGATTCGCCACACCTCAAGTGTTCAGTAATTCTTCTCACACACACTCTCCTACACAAAAAAATGGTCCCAACAACCAACTCACACACAGAATTGGTGTTCACCTCACCAACCAGTCAGTAATAACCCTGCCGGTACATCAAGCACTCTATAGCACTTCAAGCTGATCTCTCATGAACCTGCAACCTGCAATTCAAAGACCAAACTTACATGTAGATCCCCAATGAGCTTGCAACAACCTGCAACTCACAGATCTTACAACTAGAAGGAACTCTTCCTTTCTATCTCATGCCTTATACAATACATGCCAATGGGTCTATAAATAGATCTCTAACTCAAACAATAACTTAGACTCTTAATTTAGACAATAGTCCTCGCAGCACAAGACTCTAACTGGTCTCAACATGCAAACTCTTCGTTCACTTAACTAACTATCCATGAAACGAGCAGTTCTGGAACACACAGGCGACCGACGTCGGTCCCTGCTTGTCTGGTTCTGCCGACGTCGGCCGATTTCCTGCCGTCGCCGGTGGCCTTCTGCACTGGACTCTGCCGACGTCGGTCCTGCTGCCGACGCCGGTTCCTGTAGAACTCAGCAACCATCTGTTCCTCAGTTTGCAAAGGTTGAAGCTTTTAGCTCCACAACCTAACATTATCTTCATGACATTCCTCAATTCCTCAGCCTCTTTGGGGATTTGCAACATGTCCATACTTCTCTTATGCATATTTTCAACTCTCTGTGAGAGCCACCTATAGGTGGACATTTCAATACATAGGGCAGTGGAAGTCAATTATCAATAATGTACATGGTTATGGCCTTAAAATAAGTCTTATAATTTCTCAATGTTTAAAATGGATTATTTCAACCTTGACAAACTTCAAAAAAGATCAAATTCTCTCATTCCATGTGGTTATTCTCTTGTGAGACACCTATAGATACACTTACAGTAATAGACAAGGGTAGTAGATTGGAATATGAACAACATGTATGATGCATGGTCCTCCAACCAGTATTAGATCCTATATCATTTCTCACATTGATATTTTACAATTTTAAATAACTTGAAACCAGCTATAATGCCTTCATTCATCATGGTTAGTCTGTTATAAGGCACTTGCATATGTTCATTAATAGAAGAGGACTGTGTGTAGAAAACAATAAGTTGCCCCATGTTAATCACACATTATTTGGTGAACTCAAATTTATTAATCATGTGATAATAATGTGTTCATCACCTTAGGACTCTCCTTTACACTTCTATGGCCATGCTTAGAAACACCTCATTTAGCTGACTATGTATAATAGTCATGTAAGAAGTTGACTGTGTGTTACATTTTGATTGAAACCTTCATGATGTTAGCTTATGAAAATGATCCATTAAGGATATGGGTTCAAGGATATTTTGGATACATGAAACATAACACATCACATCCATCTGAAACTATTATAGAGAAATAAACCTTTTATAAGTGTTGAAACCTGACTACAACCTCACTAGCATACTCCACCTACAACATAAGAGGTTTGAACTAATAAAATAACTTAAAAACATGAAATTAAATATGGTAAACACTATATAATTAATTCCACATCTTATGGAACCAAGTTCACCAATTGTATTGTATGGACTAGCTTATACAAAAGCAAAACTTGCATGGTGTGGGAAATAACATGTAGAAATAGATAGTCAACTTCTTAAGCACGGTTAATAGAGCACAAGTGACCAAGATTGTAAATCCTACCATGAAATTTAATTCAAATCAGTTTAATATCACCCCAAGATATCATTTTACCTAAAACCTCTTCTACTAGATGTACTAAGCAGAAACATGTTGACTAATTCTGCATGTCTAGTGGGGTGATGGAAGATTAGAATAGTTTTTAGCCATTTTTTACCATTATAAAGTTTTTCAAGCATTGAAATTAGTTAATTTAAGTTTAATATCCATTCAAAAATCTTTTCCCATGTGTCACTCTCCTCCATAGGTCGTATAACTTCCAAAACTCCTTCTTTTTCAATTGTTTTCTTGGTTTTCAATTAGGAACCTACAAGTTTTAGTTATTCCTAACATTATTCATAGGAAATATGACATATTTGATGTTATAATGTATTTTATAATAATTTTCTTTCTTATAAAATTGTGCCACCTTCATAAATGGCCCAAATATGACCTTTAAGTGACATAAAATGACTTAGAAAAGAAAATGACTATGACCAAGGTGATGACACATTAAATGACATCAAATAACACCATTACACACCATATATGACCATAATATACCCCTATACAAGTTTTGGGCTATAGATGGGTTGACCTATTTTAACTTGTGGTCAAAATAATCAACATTCTTGGTGATTACCAAGGGTGGTATGCTTGTTATGCCCAAGACCAGTAGCTTTTTCCTATCCATTGGTATATGGAGTCACCTATGTATAGGTATGACACTAAAAATACCTTAAAATATACCCAAAAAATATAAAACCCACAAGAGACAACACACAAGATTGGAAGCTAAGCAAACACACAGTTGTGCATCATGAGCACTTATGGAACACACTCACAAACCAAACTAACGAACTCAAACACAAAAAAACCTAAAATAAACTCTTCCTCCTGGATGAAAGGGGAAGTTTGAAACCTCTCTTTCTCTATGAAATTAATTAATTAATGATATATGTTTCTTTTTGATCTTCGAGATTGATACCTCCATCTTCTTCATAGTGTTTGCCAACTTCATTGGCATGATGTTCAATGAAAATAAAGCAACTCCAATAAATTCAATGATGTAAATTAACTATTCTTACATAAAAATATCCTCAAATTTCTAATAGGACTCCTCAACTACAACCTTCAATGGCAGTTCAACAATACATACTTTCTTAGTTTCTATGGTGCTCTCAATAAGATTAGGTTTCCTTTTAGCTACAAGTTTTTCAAGATAATCAAGGAACTATGCATAGTCCACCTAATCTTGGTCATTTTCCTCCATGGAAAACTCTTTCTCCACCTTATCATGTATTTGGACCTCAACTTTGAAAAGTTCCTCAAGCTCTTTAAAGAGCTTCATTTGTAGTTGTCAATCATCTTTACTCTCCTTGTCAGTTAGAACCATTACCTATTTAGTTTCCTCTTCTTGATGTATGAGGTCACCAAGCTGATCTTATTTATGCTTCAATGTATCTAAGGGTGATTAAACATCAAGACTATATATATATATATATATTACTCTTTAAGGACTACATCTCCCATCTTGGTCTCAAGAGACTCTTTTAAGACTACAAGCTCTTGAGGAATGCTTTGAAGTTCATCTTCATTCTTGATAGCATATTAAACTTCATGCTTGAGATGATCATTAACAACCTCATGATCAGGTGTATACTTCTTAAGAGAATAATTATAATTGTTTAGCTACTTAAACTCTTGGTTTATGCCATGAAACTTTTGCCATAGGTCTTGCTCTTCATAATTATCATGATCAAGAGTTATTTCATCATGGACAATAGATATAGAGTCTTTATCAAGCACCTCTTTCTTTATATTTTCATCAAATTCTATATGGATAGCTTCAATAGAATCTCTAAATTCTTTTTCCTCGTTCAAAAATGTAGAGTTACACTTGTGTTCACTAAGGGGAGTCCCTATGGTGATTTTTTCTTCATAGCTACTCATGACATTTTCTTGATCATATATAGCTTGGACTTGTTCCTCTTCATTTGCTTCCCTCAAAAATTTCTCTCTCTCAAGAAGAGATGAAGTGAGAGGTTGATGGATAGGATCATGGATTGGAGATGAGGAATGAGGTTTATTAGAGGGCTTGTGAATGGATTTAAGAAAGAGTACTTCACTAGTAAGCTCATGGGGAAGTGATAATTTGGGCTTGTTAGAAGGAAAAACACCTACATCAGTAGAAGTTGCACATTTCCAATAGCCTCTTTGAGGCTTTTCAATAGCAGCATATTCATTCTCAAGTTCTTTTTCTTCCCACATCTTTATCATATCTATTGAGCATTGTGAACACTTTTTTGTCTAGTACATCTACTCTTTGATCTCCTATTGAATTCCTTCTAACTCCTCAACCACATCTAACACCTACATACAACCTTGGGCAACACCTTTTAACATTTCCATCAGATGGTTAGGGATCACATCAAATTCATCATCCCATAATTTTAAATTTTATTCATTAACTAGTAGCTTTGGTATTAGTGCCAACAAATATTTGATATAAGATGGGGTTAGTGGGGGAGGAAGAGGGTAATGATGGGGATTAAGGATAGCTCTACATTGTTGGATTTGAGTTTCTAAGAATTCATACCTTATATTGTAGTATCTTTGTGTGCAATCAATGTAATTTTTTGATTCCTCATGACAAGACTCATAAGAATCCTCTTGAGGTTGATAGGCATCATGGTATGGTTGGTAAGGGTTATATTGGGGTTGATAGGAATCCATTTCTTGATCGGTTTCTTGGTATCCTTCTTCATAGGGTTGTCCAATAACATGATGTCTATATGGAGAGGGAAATGGAGGACCATAGAGCTACCATGACTCATAGGATTGGCAGCCATTGTGATATGATTGTTAAGGAGTATAATGTGGTTCATAACAAGGCTAATAAGGAGGTTCATAGTAGGGATATTCACCATAACTATTCATATCAACCTCATAGGTTAAAAAAAACATATTAATTGATCAAAATATTCATTAGAGATACCTAGGTTTCTTACAACTAGAATATTTCATTCAGAGTCATCATTGATGCTATCTTACTTGCTTCCAAAAGCTGATTAGAGGAAAGACACACCAATAATCTTTCCACTCTTTTGGACCTTGGTCCCATTAGGTGTGCCAGAACTATTGTCACCAAATTTTGCACCCTAGAGGATGGTGTTCAAGCCTCCTCTAAATTTGGGAAACATGGGAATACTTCTAGATATGTGGGTTTACCTATAATATAAGTAAACCTCTAGGTTTAAGGGTTAGTTCCCTGAATATACACTAAAATGCTTATCACCTACTTAACTAGTTGCTTGTGGGAAAAGAGATAGAAGTTTTCATGAAATGAAACTACTCTAAGGGGGTGATACACCAAAAGGATTTCCATAAGACTATCATTGTTCTTTCATTAAGAAACAAGACCTACAAATTAGTTTCAAAGTCCTAAGAGGTTCTAACATAAGTGTTTCAATATAGAGGTGATATGCATGAGACAACACAAGGTAAGTAAACTAGAGGGTAGATTGCACACTCTAAGAACAAAGGAGCCTAACACACTATCTAAACTCTATATGACCTATTAGAATAAGAACTCTTGCATAAACATGAGAGGATAAGGAGAAGAAAGGATAGAAGGTTATCACTTAACATCACCATACATCACTTTTCACACTTAAAAAAAAATCATGTACTCAAAACTAGACTTGAATTTATTGTTAAAAGGCAAAGTATAATTTCAAAACTAGCAGGGCTTCACCATACATGGTGTGGTATTAGTCTACAAGAGACAAAATGGCTAGTACTTATAGAATTGGAGAGAGAGGAGAAGAGAATGAAGTCCAAGAGTCAATAAAACATGTGTTAAGATGAGAAAAGGAGTTACATCTTCATGATAATGAAATATGAGACAGACCATGCAAGTTCTATGTGGACAAATTTCCCTTAAAGGAATGAAACTCCTAAAATGTGGCATAGGACTCTTCAATTACTTGCCTAGAAATTGCCTTCACCATTTTGCCTCCTTGGAATGCTCCACAATAGACTAGGTACAAGTGATATAATGACACTAAGAGGAAGGGGTTTAAAACATGCTCCAACATAAATTGGAGGTCTCCCTAATCATCAAGATTCTTTTGGACATGAGTTATCACTACTTTCAATCTTAATCACTCTTATTCTACTCACTCTTCAAACTTGGCACTAAGATGGTCTTCAATTTTCTAGTATGATCCATACAGAGGAGTGTATGACACCTGTTGGGACCTCTCATGCCCTTAGATTTCTCAGGTAGACCTTAAAAGGCCTCCAACTTAGAGTTTTCACCTTCTCACTTATTTGTTCACTATACTAGTTTTGATTGGTTGAGATGAAGTTACTTACAAAGGCACTTGTGAGGTTTCTTGGAGAAATAAATTATATGATAGGCAATATTAGGTCCCAATCTACCTACCCAAGTGGTTTGCATCCTTTGACTCTCCCTTAAACCTGTAAAACACCCAAAACTATCAAAGAAACTAGTTATGCACCCTATCCATATAGGTACAGTACAACTGAATATGATAATAAGGTGCCTTGGAGAGTCATCTATACTATCAAAGTCATTTCCTAGTCAAACTCTCCCTCTTAGGTGCCTTTCCTACTTCATCTTCTCCATCAGGTCATTAACTAGGGTTTTGGAAAGTTTTATACAGTTTTAGTCTATAAGTATTAATTATATTTTCCAGAAAAATCACTAAAACCTTGTTAAATACCCTCTAACATATATGAACCCCTCAGACTCCCATGCTAAGCCTCCATGCACATATGAGCTTCTAAACTTGTCTTTTTGGGTTATTTTCTACATTTTACATACCTTGTTAGGCTCTTAGGACAAGAAAAGACCTTATCATGTCTTTCTATGCATGTTAAAGGCTCAAACACACCTTATACCTCCCCATTAATGTCCTCAAATTCTCTATAAAGTTCATCTAGTCCTATAAGTGGTATTTGACCTCTTTTAGGTATTAGGCCTAGCCTAGGCCTAATGGATATTGATTGTGTTTAGCCCCTCACCACCTCCTCTAAGTGTTTATTCATGACTATGGGGGTTTTTTTGGGTTTATCCATGTTTACTAACACTATGGAAATAATCATTCATCACACTTAAGACCCCTTATGCATCCTTTCATCATATACTCCCGAGTCTGTAATTTTACTTTTTCCTAGAGTACCCTCTATATGAGACAAAACATAGGGTATCTCCTCTATGTTCTTAGGGAAAATGAAGGTATGGATATCTCAAGGAGGTTATAAAGGTACTATGTACTAATTTTCATAGTTGGATCATGCTTATAAAACTTTTAACTCTTTCAAAACTCTTAAACAAGCTCGTAAACTGGCTGACTGTGCAATCTTAGAAAATATGGACTATATATGTACCTTAGAAACCCACTTTATGATCTATGTCCTATCATCACATAAGTATGTCATCATCATACATAATGTATTTATAATGTTTTCAAATACCCCTTTATCCATGCTAGTTTCTTCAAACTGTGTCTTTGCTCAATTAGACCTAACTATTAGAGTACATGCTTACTTAGGAAAAGGTAAGCCTATAGGTCGGTATTTGTGTGTTAAAGTCCTTGTTAATTTCCCTTAGGACCTTATTAAATATATTTAGGCATTTTAAATGGTTGAATTTTCTATACACCATGCTTTATGTTAGGTCTCACACATAACTTTTTGGGTTTAATATGTATAGTTACCCTAGAATCAACCTATAGATGCTAATTTGTGACCAAGAGGAGGCTTGTAAGCTGTGATATGGATGGAGACATCACTCTTCAATTCCTTATCAGTTATAATAAAACCATTGGTATCATTTAAATTTCAAAGGAGTAGATATTTTCAATGTTTTTTCCTTCATCAGGTCCTATAACACCATGAGTCTATTTGAAACTCAAATTACTGTTGATAATATTGAAAAACTACAGAGAAGGATTGTCAAAAATGGAGGATTCATACACATCACTCATGAGACTAAATACACATCCTTATTTTTAAAAGTATCACTCCTAGGTGAAGGACATATGATTAATTCATTTGGATTTTTCTAGACCTCAAGGTGATCCATCATGAAAATATAAAAAACACTACAGGGTCTCTGTTTGCAAATTTTAAGGTAACCAATCCCTCAACTTATTTTATCCCATCATGAATCATTAATAAAATATACATACCTCTCTATGACTTCAAACATAATCTTCATGACATTATTTAATTCCTTAGCTTCTATGGGGATTTCTAACATGTTCATATTTCTCTTATGAACATGTTCCACTCTCTATGAGAGCCACTTATAGGTGGACATTTCAATACACAAGGTAGTGGAAGTAAATCATCAACAATGTACATGGTTAAGGTCTTGCAATCAATCTTAGAATTTCTCAAGGTTTCAAATATATTATTTCAACCTTAACAAACTTTAAACAAGATCAAATGCTCTCATTCCATGTGGTTATTCTCTTGTGAGAGTAGTAGACGAGGGTAGTAAATTGGAATATGAACAACATGTATGATACATGGTCATCCAACTAGTCTTAGATATTCTATCATTTCTCATATGTATCTTTTACAATATTAAGGAACTTGAAACTAGATATAATGCCTTCATTCATCATGGTTACTCTGCTATAAGGCACATGTATGTGTTCATTAATGGTAGAGGATTATGTGTAGAAAAGAATAAGTTACCCCATGTTAATCACACATTATTTGGTGAAATAAACTTGATTAATCATGTGACAATAATGTGTTAATCACCTTAGGAGTCTCTTTAAAAATTTCATGACCATGCTCAGATCCCAAAACACCTTATTTAGTTGATTGTGTATAACAATCATGCAAGAAGTTGACTGCGTGTTACATTTTGACTACAACCTTTATGATGTTAGCTTGTGAAACTAATATTTGAAGGATAAGGGGTCAAAGATATTTTGGAGACATGAAACATAACCACTCACATTCATCTAAAACCACTATAGAGAAATAAACCTTCTGCAAGTGTTGAAATCTAACTGCAACCTCACTAGCATACTCCACATACAACCTAAGAGCTTTGAACTCATCAAATGACTTCTAAACATGAAATTAAATATGGTAAACATGAAATAAAAAATTCCATGTCTTCTAAAATATAGTTCACCAACTAGATTATATGAGTGGGAAACAACATGTAGAAATAGATATTCAACTTCTTAAGCATGGTTCATAAAGCACAAGTGACCAATCTTATAACTCATACCATTAAATTTAATTTTACTAAGTTTACTATCACCCCACAAGATCATTTAACCTGGAACCTCTTCTACTAGCTGTATTAAGTAGAAACATGTTGACTAGTTTTGTATGTCTAGTGGAGTGATGGAAGAGCAAAATAGTTTTTAGCTATTTTTATTATTCCAAAGTTGTTCAAGCATTTAAATGAGTTTATAGAAGTTGAATATCCATTCCATAAGATTTTCCCATGTGCCACTCTCCTCCATAGGATGTATAACTTCCAAAACTCCTTCTCCACTTGTTTTCTTGATTTTTAGTTAGAAACCTACAAGTTTTAGTTAGTCCTAATATTTTTGATAGGGAATCTAACATATTCGACATTTTAAGGGAGTTTAGAACACTTATCTTTATTATAAAACCATGCCACCTTCATAAATGGCCAAAATATGACCTTTAAGTGACATAGAATGACTTAGGAAAGAAAATGACTATGACCATAGTGATGACACATTAAATGACATCAAATAACACCATGACACACCCTATATGACCCTAATAGACACCTATACAAGTTGTTGACTATGGGGAGGTTGACATATTTTGACTTGTGGTCAAAATAGTCAATAGACACCCTTATCAAAATCTTATTCAACATCAAAGTCAAATTCCACATCTCTCATCTTTTGCTAATATTTGATGTTGAGCCCTCACATATTACTAGTTATGTATGGTTAGCATTAGGAATAGATTCCCTTACTCACCTACATATAACCTTTGGTGATGATCCCATGTGTTTTCTTAGTCATATGAGGCTAAATGTAGGGGGTCACAAAGAAAAGTATTAAACATTAAATCTAAAGAAATATTTTTCAAAAATCTTGTTTATATGTCTATGTCAGAAAGTGTAACTTTATCCCATTTACCAATTTTTTAAGGTTAGTTCTCTCTATACGAAGCCAATAAAGTTAGTTTTTTTTTAGTTTAGCAAGAATTTGTTTTTCCCCTTTGATCATAAGAATTAGGTCACCTTCCTTTTCCATGCAAAATTTTGATGTTTGGTTTTCATATTCACCATTTCATACATATCCTATTCTCCCTTTTATTCCTTTGCTACAAATTTAAATTCATATGTTGTGTAAAAAAATAATTGGGTCATCACCTGTAAAATAACTATTAGGACATTCATAAAGCTTCATGCATATCCATCATGTTACATCATTTTTCATACATTTTTTGTTCTCACATATATAATAATTTTACATAGATTTATCAAAAAAACATAGGTATACATGATATATCATAAATTTTTGGTCATTTAAAGTGCATAACTAAAAATCATACATGGAAATTAAACCCATAACACATGAATGACAAGTCATTAAAATAAACCAGAGAATCTTTATATATCATAATAAATGTTGAGTTTGTATAAGAATTCTCTCATAATATCCACCTTTTTAGATGGAATGTGAGTTGAACATCTCAAAAAAAATCAAAAAATCAAAATCAAAATGAGAAAAATAGTTCATCCACAAGTGAAAACCAGTTTATTGGCACTTTGGGCAAGTGTCGTGGTGAAAACCAAATTTGTTTCACCATGCATCCCATAATTACCTCTCTCTTCCATCCATCCATAGAAAATCCATCTTATGATCGATCATCATTAATCCATGTCATCAATTAACTTATTTTTTTATGCTTGCACGTCAATCATCCACAATCATTTCTTACTCTTTCTACTCAATCTCTCACACCTATTGATTGGGACCGACAACATCACAATATCCATCATTTCTTCATCAATCCATCACTTAATAACTCACTTAATTAGTCATTTAATTATTCAAATTATCCAATCTCATAACTTTTCAAATGAATATATCATTCCCATATTTACTCCTATGAACCCTAATTCATGGGGCACCTGAAAGCATGAAACTTATCTTGGGATATATCATTCTTAATCCACTCATTTCATATATTATTTCATTATCTCAAGTGGGTTAATAACATCCATGGGTCAATCTTACACTTCATCAATCAATCCATTTTCTCATCACTTTTCATATTAATTAAACTATATTGGCTTGAAGTCCACAAACTATGTAGGCATTGCTCAATTTTTTAGGAAGGCTCAGCTGCTAACAACTAATTATCACCTCCATTATTTATATTTTCTTCACATTTATTATCCATTTCTAAAATTTCCCTCTTGCTTTGGTCATCCTACATTGGGGAACCTTTGACTTTTTCTTAGCATCCTTATATTTTAACAACATCTAATCCTTTTTCTTTGTTTTTCCTCCTATTTTTGAGAGAACTACATGTGGCCTGAAGTTTATCCCTATTATCATGGGCATTCACCCTATTTTCAATGTCAAGAGTGTTTAGAATATGTAGGTAGTGCTCAAGGGCATGGATGCCCTAGGGTTAGTTTGGCCACTATATCCATCATGTCCATTCATCCAAACTGTGATTTCACTTTTTCACATTTATATATGCAACCACATTGTTATCTCAGGGATTCCTCATCAATCATGAATGTCGGCCACCAAAATTGTCAACCCTAGCCTAAGATGCTATTCAAGTCATTCTATTCCTTTTTAGGTATTAATTGCTTTAGTTTTTTTTCACCTATGTTTTATCGTCATTGTGCTTAACTTGTCTTTGAGATTGATTCATCTTAATTGTCTTGTTATGTGTCTTATTAGTCTTCTCATTTACTTGTTTTATCATAAGTTCATCCTTTATTACTATGTAATTTTTTTTAATTTTTGTTTATATTCTTCTTCTTTCCAATTATTTATTTTTATTTCTTTTTATCATAATTTCATTCAAGATTATTTTGTGTATTACATTGTATTGTGATTATGATTTTTCCATATCATGATGCACTTTGTTTTGCAGAAATTAAAATATTTTTAGTCCTTATGCATAAAACAAAAATATTCATCATGATTATTGCATATTAGTGGTGATTATTGTTTTACACTAAAGTAAAATTTAGGTTGCTCAAAACTTACTCACCTATTCATGTTGGAATTCCAATGCAAGGCAAAATCAAACCCAAGGAAACTATATAACAATCCATACAATATCCATCCATGAAATCAATTTGCCTAAATGCCTTTCCAATTCATCCTCCCTCTATTTATAGCCTAGCCACCCCTCATTCAAATATTTTTCTTTCCAACCTATCATTCTCATATTTCACAACCATTTTTATCCAAATTTTAGGCCACAATTAATTGAAATGCTATAAATATTTATCAATTGCTTACAACTATCAATTTTGTAAAAAACTTATCTCTAATTGGAAAATTTATATTTTTCATTTTTTGACTTGTAGCTTACCCTCATCAGGATATATCATTCCCACATCCACTAATGTGACCCCTGAGTCTTGAGCACCACCCAAGCATGTAGTTTATGAGTAAGAAGCATTATTTTTTTATCTATTATCTAGTTTTTACCTAGGGGCAAATCATTTACACAAACTTTAATCTTACTAGTATGATATCGATTTCTAGTGCTTCACTTTCTTGATGACCTTCATTATCACCAGTTCATCATTTTTCCTCTTAAATCATTTTGATCATTCATTCATTTTCCCACACGAACACTCGAGGGGGTATCATGGGTCACTCATTTCATTCAAATCCTTATCTTATTCTTCCATCCAAACTCCTACACCTGTTAGTTGGGAATGGCGTCTCATAACATCTATTATTTCTTTATTTGATTTTTTATTCCACCTTTTCAATGACTTTTTCATTCTTTAAAAAATCATTGCTTCGTCTATGTCTCACAATGACTTTTCAAAGAGGGGAAAAATATAGACACTTAAAATCAAACACATTGTGTTGATTTTAACCTTCTTTGCACTAAATCCCTAATCATCTATAATCATCCCTAGTTATCCCTAATCCTAATTCACTATCACCATTCCTCATCACTATTCTTCATTAATATACACTATTTATTATCCCTAAATCAATCCAAAGTTAGTTCACTAATCTTTCTCTAATTAAAAAATCCATGGATTTTGGAAATTCATAATTTTTATAAATCCAAAAATAAAAATTATCCTCACATGCCCTAAGTCTCTACCTATCCCCCACCATTCCAATTTAATAATCCTATTATCCTCCATGATCAAATTTAATAATCCACTTTTAATCACATTATATTCCATGATCTGATTTCCTCTAATTTAATAATCTACCTCTAATCCCATTATCTTCCATGATATGATTTCCTCCAATGTAATAATGTACCTCACATCCACTTACTAATTTTATAATATATCTTCCTCGTAAATGAATTTTATATTCATTCTTGGGTCCCACATGTCCTCAAATATGATGTTCAATTCAAAAAAATTATTATGAATTAAAAATTACCTTTTATTCTCAGCCCTTGATCTCCATTTAAAGATGGATGTTTCACATTTATTTCTAAATTATATAAATTGGAGGTTCTTCTTCCAATTTAGACAAGCTTCTTCTTTCCAAAGTAATTATATTAGTACATTTCCAAAGCTTATTAATTGTAGATGTTGAGTTCATAAGGGAGTTGTATATTTTCCATCCAAGCACATCCAAGCCATCCAAAGTTTATCTATCGAAACGCTATCAAATTCTCCTTGATTTGGAGAAGATTGAGCAACCACATCTAAGAGAGAAAATCAACTTAAAATCTTAATGGAAGGAGCTTACAAGGTATAACTTTATATTTTAATTTCTTACATTTGTTGTTCTAGCTTAGATTGATTGAATTTAGATTACATCTCACTAAGTTTATTATTTTATTAGCATAATTTCCATCTAGATTTCACTCACAAAAATGTTTCATGGTCTGCAATAAACTAACAAAATATTAGAGACATAAATTAGAACAGAACTCCCAAAGGATATATTAAATAATGTGCAAAATTTTGCTAAGGCCCTATATAACATTGTATGTTATATATGAAAATCAAGGGTAGAATCATAACCATAATGAAGTAATGTGGTAAGATTTTATGGGTCGATAAATATCCTAGATGCCAAGTTTCACTTCATTATCAAGGTACTAAGAAAAAATCCATATCAACATTTCAATCTATTGTAGCTCCTAGTTGTCACTCTAACATAGAGTTATGTGACTAATAAAAAACTCATATAATGGAGTGACATAAATAGCTACAAGTATCAATTAAACAATTGATGAACCAAGATAAGAAGGCCATTTAGATACTTGGATATATTCACATCTATAGAATATATACACCACTTGGGTAGGTAATCATTATGCCATTTTTTGATAATTTACTTCAGATTATTACAAATAGCTTTAGGGTAGAAGTTGAGAGTATAATTTTTGAAAGTAGTGACCAAATGATCCAATTGATCACTTTTGCTAAGGATAAAGTAACATAATTAAAAACATTAAATGCATATTTTAGGTCTTCCATGGTGGTGTAAAAGAAAAAATTGAGCAAATTGTTATTATTATTCAAACTACCTATTGTAAATTTTGAAGCCATAGAATTATATCTTTCTGCTTGTATGACTAAATACAAGAAGATAAAGGAGAAAGAGCATTTTTTTCTTAGGTGGAATATTTATCATTTGAACTTAAACTATTAGAATTACATCCCCTTCTCCTAAATATACTACAGTCTATACTCCAATAAGGCTTGTATTCATCACACTTCTGATCACAATCACTAAACATCCTTTGAAGGATTAGTCAAGACAAACTATAATGATAACTCTAGTAACATATTTGAGTACTCCAGTCACTATGACCATAAAAATACCATCCATGGTGAGTACCACCTTAGCATCCTCTACTTATAGTACTTCTAGTCAATTATTTCCAATTGTAGTCCAGTTTAGTTCAAGTGTAGTTCTAACTACCACTTCTACTCAAACTCATTAAAGTGATCACTCAAGTCTAATTTTGACAGGATCATTTATATACATGCATATACAAACTATATATTTAAATTAATACTCTCTTATTTATAAACATTATATATCATATAGACTATGCATGCTAAATTAAGAGTCATTTTTATTTTAAAATTTGTAAAGTTGGACAAACTTTGAAGATGAGGTGACCCCATCCAAAGTTATATAGACATGTAATTTACTCATTATAAAGAGATTATATTTGAACAATTAATACAAGTGAATAAAGTTCTATAATTATTCCATGAGTCTATATGAATGTGCTTTCTCTTCCAAATTTTTATGTTTTCATTGAAAAACATCCATTAAGTTGATAAATATACAGTAGGTTGAAGAACATCCATTAAGTTGATAAATATATAGTAGGTTGTGTATGTTTTTAAATATGCATGGATTAGATTGAACATTATGTTATTAATAACAAATTATTTGGTTATAAATCATAATTATAACATGTTAGTGACATTGGATATGCATAACAATCTGGTACTAACAACATCCTTGATTGTAATCAGTTAATTATTCTATAATTATTTCCGTATTCTCTTTATTATGTTTTTTGTGTTTTATTCTTACAACTAATGCATAGAGAACATTAGTCCATGACACATGCTCAACCTAGGGTAGCTAGTCAACTTGGAAGGTTTAATATCTAATCATATCATAGAGCCCTTTTTTCCTGCCATACCTTTCCACCTTTTGACCTTTTTTTATCATATTCACTTTAGTTTATATCCATTCATGCATCTCAAGTAGATCAAGTGTTAAACATCTATCATATTTGAACCATTCGAGGTAAATAACCATTATGTTGACTATTATTCCACCATGTGGTTATCATAAAACTGAGACCCACAACTCATGCCTTAGATTGAAACCTTCACTGATCCAAAAACATTATGGACCTTCCTATAATAATCCTTGGTGTGCATGAAACCCACATCAACAATGTGTTCACTACTCCAAATAAACTTTTTATCCTTCTTTAGAAGATCTTGTAAAACAAATACGTCATTGCCAAAATCATGGAAACAACAATTGACATAATTAGTATACCAAAGAAAAATTGTAAGGGATTTTTATCCATTATATTTGGAAACTTTGTTACCTTTTCCTTGATGTGAGGTTGCACTTCCAACCCACCATTTTCTACCTTCATGCCGAGGAAGTTGTAACTATGCTAACATAATTACAACTTTGTGCTAGGGATAACTAAATTGGCATCCTTATTAATTATTAAAAAAAATTGATGTTGTACAATATGATCCTCAAGTGTCTCACTTCAAACTAAAATATCATCAATGTAAATGTAGAGAAAACCAGATGTTACTTTAAAAAAATTATCCATATGTTCCTAAAACTAAGCAGGAGCATTCATTAATCCAAAAGGATTTTCATTCTATTGGAAATATCCAAATGGATAGTTGAATGACATGTTAGGTTTATCCACCTCTTTTATTATAATTTTGTTTAACCCTAATTTACATTCAAACTATGAAAAATATATACATCTGGCAACCTTTTATAGCAAATATGTTTTATCAGGTATGGGATATTGATAAGGCTCAATGCTAACATTCAATGGTTTATAATTTATGACCGCTATTTTATTTCTCTACCTATATAAAAAATATTTATTTACCATGGAGTTGTAGTAGAAAAAAGGGGAAGTAGAATATTCAATTAGTTTGGATTCAAGCAATTCTTTGATTGCCTCTTCTACATCCTCGTAATCAACTGTAAAAATTGGAATCTCTTTTCCTATCTTCATGCCTTTTCCTTCTTACATTATTTTTTCCATTTCTATAATATTATTTAGGTGGATCATCTAAAAATATATCTTTTTTAATATATTTTTCAAGATTTTTAATTTCTACTGGGATTTAATTAACAGGTTATTGGCTCATTATTTTCGGATATTGTTCAGTAGCATAGTTTAGTCTAGGTGCTCTTATCCTTTCTCCATGTAATGGAAATAACACATTTTGATAAGTGTTTCCATATGGATAATATATATCAATAAAATATCCACCTAGAAGGACATACACTAACATATTATATTGGAAGAAATCACAATGAAACATTTTACCTTAAATGATTATAGACTCTTGATGTTTATATTTGTTATATGTAAAAGAGTTTTCTTTTACATAAAGAGAGTTATAAACATGTTTCTCATCTAATTTTTCCCAATTTTGAATTATTGATCCTTTTTAAACATAAAGAGAGACTTCAATATCAACTTAGGCATCTAGGATCTTACCATTTATTTCCACTAAGATGAACTGAGCATATCTCTCATTGATGAGATGGATTATGTAAACAGGTTTTGGTTCTTCAATATTAGGAAAAATAGTACAAATTATTAGGTATTATGATGGATCTTGAAGATGGATTTCTATAAACCTTTCCTATTCTTTTTATTATTCTTCCACAAGTAGATCTTCATAGATTTATTATTTTGATTCTACATATATCTTATGTTAGGGATTTATCATGCATCTATTATCAAAATAAATGAAATATTAGAAATTTCCAAAATATTAATTTTCACATTCTTCTATTTCAAGCTCATTCTAATCAGTACTTTATATTCTTTGTGGTGGTACATGTACTTCAGGTATCAAAAAGCTAAACTTATTTCTCATCTAGCTTTCACTAGGTTTAAATGTGTGGGCAAGCTGGATAGAATTTTGGCTCTAATCTCCTCAAAGTTGGTGGCATTTGGGAAAAGTGATGTTGCTTTCATCTCCTATAAACTCTTCTTGATTTTATTTGAAGAGGATATCAGCCACTATTTTCTTCATCATATCTTCATTATGGATAGGGCCTTTACATCATAGTTGATGGCTTTTATAAGTCATCAACTAAGCTTTCTAATTGTTAAACTTAATTTTTAGATTCATATTATTCATAAATTTATTCTTCTTTAATGACTAGTTAAAAAATATCTTTTTTTTGAAATAGATCTTCATATTTATGATTTTATTTGGTAACGAGGTCATGATTAAGGTTTTCCCCTAATATGGTATTTACCACAAGTTTATGGAATACATGACATGTCTCATGATACTAACCAATATTGTCATGGAACCAATAAAAATTATTAGGATCATACCATGGTAATGGGGCAGGGGGGATAAGCATATGACTTAGATGGAGATATTATATTCCTAATTTCTCACATACTAGGAATTTGAATATCTAAATGGGATGCTCCCACTTTATATTAGGGAGGTTTGTTTTGGAAAGAATTAGTATTGATTGCATTAGCTAAGGTTTGTAAAGTTTCATTTTTGGTGTTTTGAGATGGTTTAAATTGGGTCATAAGGAAATACTATCTTTTCACTTGGTCAAAGGCCTTTTCTAAAGTTCAAGGAGAAGAGATCCAAACTTTGTATTATAGAGGGGACTTAAGAGCAGTAACAAAGGGTTTGAACATATTATCATTACTCTTGTTATAGTCCAATTTATATGTTAATGATTTCCATCACTTGATGAAGTCATGGGCATATTTTTTAGGAAGTTAGTTGGTGTTAATGAAATTACTAAGTTTATTGATAAGAAGTTCATCATGTTGGGATCCCTTAACTATAGCATTGACTAAGACTTTTAGTTGAGTAATAAAATGTCTGGGAAGTTGATTGTACCATTATAACACATCTCCATAAAGGTTTTAGCTAGAATCTTGGTAGTAACCAAATTATTAGTTTTAACCCATACTTTTAAAGATTACCAAAAGCTTTAAGATGTAAGGCAAGATAAATAGTTTCATCATATGTGATGGTTGGATAAATGCTTCCAATATCCATATACACAATGAAAGGAGCTAAAGGTTCATTTTTAATATTTTTAAGCATCTTATTTTGAATCAGTGGTTGAGGAATAAGGTTTTCATTGGCATCTCTCAAAGGAGGGATGGAATGTCGATTTGGTTGATTCATGATGCTCTTGGGAGTTTATTTAGCAGCTTGTATGATTTGGTTTTATATTTTAACGATTTGATTTCTACTAGAAGGTTAGATAAGATTCATTTGTATGAATCATTTTTTCAAGGACTTGTGAGGAATTTAGAGGAGGATTGAAAGTGGGTTTAGGATTTTGATTGGAGTTAGGTGGAGGATTAGAATTATGTAGAGGATTCTCAGCATTGGTGTTGGTTTCACTATTTACTATAGTGGGTGGGGGAATTTTTCTAAGGCTTTCAATCTTATTTGGAGTATAAATGGTGTTATTTTCAAATTTCTTAATAAGTTGGTCAATATCTCCTAGATTTGAATTTTGGTTAATTTAAACCATGTTACACTTAATAAATTTAGGATGAGGTTGAGAAAAATTACACCATGAGGAATAATCATCAATGGTGGAAAAAGAGGGAATGAAAGAGTAACCCATACATAATTTGAACGGAATGATGCTTGCATGAAATATTATAAGAGGGGACATCATGATGAAGAAAACTAAAAATCTAGTGTGAAAGGAGGTTGATCAAAGGAAACAAATGGTTGTTAGGATCTACACATAGCTCGGATACCAATTGTTAGGACCTCCTCAGAGTATAATTGATTACTTTTGTATAAGCAACTAAACATAGAATTAAACCAGAAGTAATAAGTAACTAGAAATTAGAAACAGCAAAGAATAAGAGATACAAGAAATAATACAATCTGTATTAAAATCTTCCAGAAGGAAATACAATAGAGAAATCTCTCTTCTTCTCACACCTCTAAGATGTACTTCAAGAGTTTTCTCTCTCTCAATCAATTACAACCAACTCAATTACTGAGTTGTTCCCTCCAGTAACAATCAACTCAATGGTTATTGTTGCCTACTTTTCCTACAGATCTTCTTGATCTTGCATCTTGCAGATCTTCTTGATCTTGCACCCTGCAGATCTAATTGATCTTGCTCACATTACAATACAACCCCATGGGTCTCTTAAATAGAACCCAAAGCAAACAATAATTAGAAACACGAACTCAAGACTAAAATTAGTCTTTACATGCAAACTAACTATTCATCTAAAATTAGAACAGTTCTGGAAACACACAAGTGATCGATGTCGGTTCCTGTTTGACCGATGCCAGCCGACCATAACTGATGTTGATTACTGTGTAGCTAAAGATAATCGATGTCGGTCGAACCCTAACTGATGTCAGTTTGCTCTGACTGATGTCAGTTACTGTGTAACCCAGCAACCTCCACATTTACACATTCAGTGAGGCTTTTAGCTCCACAACTCAACAATCTCTCACTTGGAGATAAATAGCTGCACCTGTACCTATACAGCAACATCTTCTAATTTATTTATGGCTTGTTTCTCCATTTTCAAGTTTAATCTTGAAGACCAACAAAAGTTGAATGAAGATTCAACTTCTCCTTTGTTATCAGCTTTATTAATATATCAGCAGGGTTCTTTTTCATATGGATATTTTCCAACTTCAACTGACCATCCTCCAATACCTGTCTAATGAAGTGGTACCTAAGTTGTATATGTTTGGTTCTTGAATGAAAGGCTAAATTCTTTGCCAAATGAATTGCACTTTGACTATCATTGTATAATCTGCAACTCTCTTGCTCCTTTCCCAACTCTTCCATGAACTGAGTCATCCATATCATTTCCTTACTAGCCTCTGTAGTAGACAGGGCAACAACCTTATGTAGCTTTGAAATATAGCTAACCGTTGTTCCACCAATAGTGAACACATATCTTGTGGTGCTTCTCCTACCATCCAAGTCACCTGCCATATCTAAATCTACATACCCATGTAGAGATGTGTTTGACCCTGCATAGCATAAATGCCTACTACTGGTCCCTCTCATATATCTAAGAATCCACTAAACTACTTTCTAGTGTTCTTTTCCTGGATTGGCCATAACTTGCTAACAACTCCCATTGTTTGGGTAATATCAGGTCTAGTACATACCATGTACTCAACCTCATCATGTGATTTAGGACACTGTTCTTTGCTTAACTTGAACTGTCTAGCCATAGGTGTGCTTACCAATTTTGCATCCTACAAATTTAACCTCTCCAACACCTTATTCACATAATCCTCTTGAGACAAAATCAACCTGTGATTTTCCCTATCTCTAAAAATACTCATGCCAAAGATTTTCGCTCCTAAATCCTTCATGGCAAATGTCTGAGCTAATTTTACCTTTAGCTCAGTAATTCCCTACATGTGTGAACCTGTAACAAGCATATCATCTACATAATGTAACAAGATAATGTAGCTACTATTATCCAATCTAGTAAAATAAACACAATGGTCAAATTGACATTGACTAAAGCCATGCTCTGTCATAAACCTGTCAAACCTCAAATACCACTATTTTGGAGCTTACTCAAGACCATATAACCTGGCCTTATGTCTCATTTGTCCATTCTCTCCTTCCTTTAACCTATAAAACCATTTGTTTTTTAGTGCTTTCTTTTCAGCTGGCAACTCAACCAAATCCCACATTTGGTTCTCTTCCAAAGAATCAATTTCCTCATTCATGCCATGCTCCCACTATTTCCTAGATTCTACCTACATTGCCTCTTCAAAACTTCCTGGTTCTCCACCATCAGTGAGCAACAAGTAGTCTAAAGAAAGGTAATAATGAATTGTAGGTTTACTTACCCTTTTAGACCTCCTCATGGGCATTTGAGACTCATTCACAGCTTGCTATTCGCCCAAATTTTGTTCTGGCAATGACTGATCTCGGTCATCTCTCAGTCTGCACCCGACCGATGTCGGTTCTACCTGACTGACTTGACCAACCTTAGTTGCCATCTGACCGATGTCAGTTTCCACCTGCCTGACATCACCGACTTTGGTCTTCACCTGACTGACGTCGGTTCCTACCTGATCGATGTCGATATATGCTTGACCGACGTTAATGTCTATGTTTTCCTGTGAGTGATGATTTTTACCCACGAGCTCATTTTGGATCATAACCTCATCCAAATCAAGATTGCCCTACTCAAAATTATTTAGCCTCTTGAGTTGATCACTGTACATCACCTTCTCATTGAAAACCAAGGCTTTCCAATTCTTAAATGTGTCAAAAACATCAAATTTCCTCTTTATGCAATAAACCCATACCTTTCTTGTAGCATCATCAATGAAAAAAACATAATACTATGATCCTCCAATAAAAGCTCCCTGAGTTGGTCCCCACACATCTGTGTGAACAAGCTCCAACTTGTGTTCCTTCTTTGTTGACCCAATTTTGAGAAATCTCACTTTCTTCTGTTTCCCAAAAATATAATGCTCACAAAAATCTAGATTTATCAAATCTGAAAGCTTACCTTTTGACTTAAGAATATCCATTCCCTTCTCACTCATGTGACCAAGCCTACAGTGCCACATCTTTGCATCTACATTTGAAGTAGATAAAATAGAAGGAGAATCAGTAATACAAGTAGATAGATAAAGTGTACCTACTTTCTTACCTTTAGCTAATACAAGTGCACCCTTGGAAACTCTCCAAGATTCAGCTGTGAGAGTTACTGTGCAACCCTCATCACCCAACTTTCCTATAGAAATTAGATTCCTCTTCAAGATGGGTACATGCATGACATCCTTCAACACCCATGTGTTGCCATTCTGCAATTTTAGCTGCACTTTTCCTTTGCCAACAATTTGACAAGGCTCACCATCCCCTAAATAAACTTTTCCAAAGTCTACATGGACATAATCATTGAAAAATTCTCTATTTGGGGTTGCATGGAAAGAAGCACCAAAATCTAAAACCCATGATTCTACCTGACTATCCAAAGAAAATATAAAAGCATCCTATGTAACAATACCTGCATCTTTTGCTTCTTTATTACCTTCATGCTGATCTTCTTTCAACCAACAATCTTTCTTTACATGTCCTTTCTTTCCACAATTCTAACAGGTTATCCTTCCATTTCTAGATTTGGATCTACTTCCCATCTTTGACCTTGATTTCCCTTGCTTGCCCTTCTCTCTTTGCCATCCCCTGCTTTCAACACTTAAATCATTACCTGATGTTTCTCCTGTGCTTTTCCTATGAATTTATTCATTCAAAATTACACTAACAACATCATCAACTTTCAAGATATTTGAAGTAGATGCAGTATTACTAACTGTCATTACCAAGCTATCCTAACTTTCAGGTAAAGAGCATAAGATTAAGAGAGCCTTAATTTCATCATCAAAAACTATTTTGACTGAATTTAACTGATTTACTAATCCATGGAAATCACTAAGATGACTATATACAAATCCACCTTCCTGCATTTGCAAATTAAATAATTGCTTCATAAGATATACCTTATTCAAAGCTGAGGGTTTTTCATATAAATTTGCCAAAGTATCCATTAACTCTACTATTGTCTTTGCCTGTGATAAGTTGGAAATCACAGATGATGCCAGGGTCAACCTTATAGATCCAAGAGCCTTTCTATCAAGAACATTCCATTCTTCATCTTGTATATCTGTGGGCTTACTTGAAACCCCACCCAACGGTAAGTATAGATCTTTTTGATATAGATAATCTTCTATCTACATCCTCCATAATTGATCATTCTTGCCATTGAATTTCTCTATTTTTAGTTTACTTTCTTCTGCCATTACTTTACTCCCACTCAAACAGAAACCCCTGTGAGTGACTTCTATAATCAACAAACATTTACCCACTCTGATACCACTTGTTAGGATTGACACATAGCTCTGATACCAATTGTTAGGACCTCTTCAAAGTACAATTGATTACTTTTGTATAAGTAACTAAACACAAAATTAAACTAGAAGTAATAAGTAACTAGAAATCAGAAACAACAAAGAATAAGAGGTACGAGAAATAATATAATCTATATTTAACTCTTCCAGAAGGAACTACAATGAAGAAATCTCTCTTCTTCTCACACCTCTAAGATGTACAGTAATTCTCCTTCAAGAGTTCTCTCTCTCTCTCAATCAATTACAACAAACTCAATTATTGAGTTATTCCCTCCAGTGACAATCAACTCAATGGTTATTGTTGCCTGCTTCTCCTACAGATCTTCTTGATTTTGCACCCTACAGATCTAATTGATCTTGCTCACATTACAATGCAACCCCATGGGTCTCTTAAATAGAACCCAAAGCAAATAATAATTAAAAATGTGGACTCAAGACTAAAATTAGTCTTTACATGCAAACTAACTGTTAATCTAAAATTAGAATAGTTTTGGAAACACACAGGTGATCGATGTCAGTTCTTGTCTGATCGATGCCAGCCGACCATAACTGATGTCAGTTACTGTGTAGCTGAAGATAATCGATGTCGATTGACCCCTAACCGATGTTGGTTTGCTCTAACTGATGGTGGTTACTATGTAACCCAGCAACCTCCACATTTGCACATTCAGTAAAGTTTTTAGCTCCACAACTCAATAATGGTATTAGACAAGTTGACATATTTTGTTATTGAGTTTGTAAGAAAAATATGTATCAGGTTGGCCAGTACTATTATTATTATAATTGATAAATAATGACTATATTGTGTTGGACAATATAATTTGAAAAAATGGTGGCACGATTTATGGTTGAAGGAAAGGAATGTATTGGGTTGCTTGATGCAGTACAAAATAGGTTAGTTCAAGTTGGTCGATATAGTATAGTCATAAAATAAATTGTATCAAGTTGGCCAATGAAATTGGAAGGGATTTCATAATTATATCAAACTAGTTGATGTATTTTTAAAAAGGCACATAATGATATCGGGTTGATCAATCCAAATTGAAAAATAAGAAAAATGATAAATTATCCAAATACTAGTAAAAAGAACAAAACAAGAAGGTGTAACTAAGTTGGGTGTGTTTAATGTTTATGTTTTCATACATACTAGTCTCAGGCACAAATAGTGAAAAAATATGAAAGGGCACTGATTATGGATGAATCCACCATCTCATAATTCTAATATTCCATCTTTGAGGTACATTGAGAGTAATTCTCAAGGCTAGTTACTTAAAAGTTCACTACAAAATCAAACAACTAAAAGGCTTCACATTGGATAAAATTAAAACCTTATGAAATTTTAATATAACATGAGGTACATGGAAACTAAAGTGCATATATAGTGTTATCTAATTACTTGATCATGGATACAATACCCTCACACCATGACTTAGGAAAAATTGATGACCATGTATCCAAAATGACACTTCTATAAGTTTTACACCTGTTAGAACACAATTTTAGATTAAAAGACAATAATAACAATATATATGATTTAGATTGAAAGTAAAAACATATAACATATAGTGAAGGAAATAAACACTCATAACATTATTTAGTGGGTCACTACAGTTGGGAGAAAATTTAATAAAACATCACTATATTCGGTTGGCCAATGTAGTTGGCAAGGGACACAAAACTATATCAGGTTGACCAATGCAATTAGGAAAAATAAATACTATATTAGTTTTTTTGATACATTTGTGGACAAATAAGGAATGTTATTATGTTAGATGATATAGTTTCTAAGACTAATAAAATTGCATCGAGTTGGTCGACACAGTTTGATTAAAAAATATATGATGATTTTAAAGATTTTGATAGGAAGTTAAAAGGATAAAGCATTAAAATTATCCAACCAAAGGTGGGATAAGATTCACATTGGTCTGACCAAAATGTATGCAAGGATATGATGACCTATAACTATTCTCTTTCTCTCAATAGACTATGACTAAAACAAGGTTAATCAATAGAGCATGTGTATACTTGGATGATTGGGTAAGGACCTAGAATAATTATAAACCTAGAAAAGGGTAATGTACATTCAAAGGTTAAGAAGAAAGTGTGATAAATCCTAATCCTATGACATGAGCTAGGATCTCATTAGAGCTCAGTGAATGGTAAGTGATTGTAAGAATACATTCAAAATTAAATGAGGGGTAAGTATTTATAAAGAAGGCAAAACACAATGGTCAACCAATAGGGGCCTGTGCAACCTAATATGATAAATGGAAATCCTAAGAAACCCTATATCTATACCAAATTATTTAGTATAAGTAAGAATGTAAGTAATGATACACATATACAACCACGGAGAAATAAACTAAGCAATGTCTAATCTACCAAGTGAATAAAGGAAAGAGTGTAGGGATGGAAATATCACCTTTGGTTGGATTCATTAATCCTTCAATCTCCTCTTTTTTCTCAAGTGGAACTTTACAAGATATGTTGTATGTTGAATACCTCAATTCATAATAATATCTACCTAGATATTCTTAGTTAGGAACTCCAAAGACCTCTCCTATTGAGATCTAATGACACCACAAGATAAGACCTCCAAGATAAGGTTATAAACCTCTAAATCTCCAAAATACTACTTAGGGGAATAAATGCGAGTGTAAATAGAGTGTATGAATGTGATATATATTTTAGGAATAAAATATACCCCTAGATATATGACTCCAGTAACCAAAACTAACCCTAAACTCTAAGTCGATGATATTAGCCAAGTAAATATAATCGAAAGATGTTAGTTGAAATAGTATGGTATCAATCAGGCTAATATAGTACAAATGATAGAAGGTAGACTCAAAATTATATATGGCTAGCTGACATAATACAAGGAATACAAAGTATGAAACAAACTATATTGGCCAGGCTGATTTAGTAAGATAAATAGTAGTTAAAAATATGGATAGAAAGTAGACATAGATGTAAGACAAAAATAGACTTGAAGGAGGTCATAATAATGGTAATTATAGTATGACATAATAATATCAAAACATCTCTCACAAAGTAGCATGAGTTAATCCAATCTCATTCCCAGTGCACCCTTTAAGGCATGCACTTAGGGAGACTAATGCATTGATAAGCCCTTACAAGAGAAAATGTAAGTGATGTGATAAAAGTGAAAATATCAAGTGACTACAAAATTTATTGATCACCTTTTTCCTATTACTTTTTTAGCCAGCCTAAATTTTCTTTATATAGCAATAATGGTGATCCTTCACATCACATTCAAGATTATTTTATATCTTCCCTTAGTTTTATTCATAATGGTTTACTTATGACCAAGGTGTTTTATATAAGTATATATGAATAATAATAATTAGACTAGTTATACACCCTAAATAAATGATCTTTGCATCAATTTAACAATTTTCATAACATGTTCTTATCTCATTTTTACATAAACATTATTCAAAAGGTCACTTTTACTCAAATTGCTCAAATCAAAAAAGGACCTAACAACAATGTTATTAATTGTATGCTTAGATTTAAGGCTATCCTTACAAAAATGTCACATCATATCCCTAATATTGAGCTTCAAATTATTCTCTCAAATAGTTTTTTATGCCACTTAAAGGAAAAAAATCATGTTTTCAACTTATTAATCTTTTGGCAAACTTTGTCATATGCTCCACAACACCAAGATTAAATGTTTAGAGGCCAATATGCTCAAGTATACATCTACCACCTTTTCATCTACTACCTCTAAATACCAATGAAAGACAAAATTCAAAGCTAATACTAATGATGTGCCAACTTTTCAAGATAATAATGAAGTGAAAATGGTAAATGTAGTTTCACAACCAACTAATAGCTAGTTTTTCCACCTGTGACAATACACAAGGTTATCTTGCTCACCTAAAATAGTGCTTATATGCTTACTTGAATACATTTTGATCACATTTCTTGAGACATATCGATTAGATACTACTTGATATTTACTTAGAGGATATGATGCAAATTAGTTTTATGATTACCATAGAGCTTTCAAACATTCTAATAATTGACGCTATAAATGATGGCATAAGATTCAAGATCTCATTGACAATAACACTATTTAAATTAAAGGCCATAATTATACATTGAATGAATTTTTCATAATGCCTAATCAATGCTAGAAAATTTTCAATAATCCTTTGCCAAATCATGACACTAAGAAGCAAGACAATGTTCACATGACAACATATATACAAAATGTGACTATTCCACATGAACATAAGATTGATAGAATTATTGTAATGGTGTCAAATTATCAATGGTAAACACCTTATATTACATTATTTGACCATGAGATACCACGTGATGATTCAAATAATGGTACTTTTTACAACATGATTTTGTTGATTACAATCCTTTGATCACACAAAACATTATGATTGGCAATTGTTCTAGTGAAAATATAATCACCATGTCATTATTATATATTTAAGGCTAAACTAAGTGAGTTTTAATTAGGATGACCTTTATCCTTAATATTTATAATGACATCACATGCACATGCTTGGGTGGTATTACCTTACCAGTTGAAGTTGGTCCTTGGATATTATGAGTTTGGTTCTATGTAGTGTCAAATACTAGTTTATATAACTTAATACCTGGATGTTTATGGCTTAATAGGATGAAATTAAAAACTTCTAAACTGCATCATTGTCTCAAATTTATGTATGATAACAAAGTAAATACTATTTGTAATAAAACTTGCAAGCTACCTAACCTACCTCAAAGACCACATGTGTAATCATCCTAGAGTGATTTATATAGAGTGAATCATTCAACCTTATGGTATCTGATATAATTTTATCACCTTCTATTATGGTTTTTTAGACACCCATTTTGGTATAAGTACACATATTTATAGTTTTATTTTATGTATATACCTTTTCACTAAGAATTAGACATCTAGTGATGCGATCTCTCAGGGACCTCTTCGGTTCCATCTTATTTCACTTGATTTACCTACCCTTTAGGTCTGTGTTGTATTTTTTTGTCTTCATCCAATGTATGCCATAGATCCTCACCTATTATACCTATTTTTTGTATGTTTTTATCCCTTGGACACTTGTGTCTATCCTAGAAACTAGCATCGATGTTAGTGTCTAGCTTTGATGCAACTGTCCAAGCTTATATTTTTATCTTTTTCCTTATATTTCACTTTTGTGAATATTTTGTTAGCCCTCTCTTCCCATCCTACGTTCTCCCTTTCATGTGTCACTAGGTTCTATTTCAAAGTCAAAAGGTTCCTATATATACAAATTTTATGGTCTAATTAACACACCTACCAATTTGATAAGGCAACTCTCTAATAAAAAGGTAATAGTTATTTCAAGCTATCAAATTGCACTACAACACTTAATCAAATATCTGAATCATTAAAAAGGTAAAATATACTATTGCATCACCTATACCAAGGGTTACTAAGATAAATAACATATATTTGCACTGTTACAATTCCACACACATGTATGGGAGGAAAACTACATCTGATTATGAGGTCTTCTTAGGAGTATTGGTTATGTAGGTAGCACTTAGCCAAAAATAAGGTTGTTAGGGCTAACTCAACTCACATTACTAACCCCTTTTTACCAAGTTATAATAGGTAGTAAAGGAACTAGGGTTGTTTATTATCTAGATCTAACACACAAGTGAATGTAATTTAAGGCATAAAATAATTACATAATGGGTAGCACAAGCATGGTCTAATTTTGAAGTCACTCATATGTGTATGTCTTATTGAACACTTGCATTGGATAAAAACATATGCATCAATGTTATCATATTTTATTGATGTAATTATCTGAAGGTTAAAAATAGTCAAAATATAGAATGAATAAACATTATATCTCTAATAAAGCCTTGTGATGACTCCTAATCACTACCATAATCCATAACATAATAACAAATAAGATACACTCTCTTTATCCCTTATTTGTGTAGTAATTGTATTTATTGCACATGCTTAAATGAGATATATAGTTAAAATAAGGTATTACATTGTTAAAATATGAACAGCACTTGATTAGTATTCAAACAACTTCTATTATTTGATGTTTCTCTTATGAATCCAAAAGCATAAAAATATTTAGTAAACCCCTCATATGTTTGTTGAACTAAAACCCTAGTTTTCATATTAGGGTTTTTACTTTCTTTGAATATTCATCTCAGATTTATGTATTTTATTTTTAGATCTAATTTCTCCCTCACTTATATGGGCATAGTTTAGGAATGCTTAGTTACATTCTTGTTTTAGTCCTCTTGCTTGTGTATTTGGTAATCATCTTAAAGTAATTTTTAGCCTTTATGGATTTATTAAAAGAAGGTTATGCATGGAAGCTAAATTATGACCATTTATTTAATCCACCTAATGATTAATGTATTACATATGAAGACCTATAAGGACACCAAAAAATGAATAAAGCCACTTTTGCTTACAATTATGACAATGAAATAACTAATGATTCAAATGCATATATAACTGAGTAAAGTAGTTATCATGATGTTTCCACTCTTGGTTATAAATGTGATGAAATGTCCCTTTGTTATGACACCTCTCCTATCCCTTTATTTTATGATACTAAAGAGCTAACAAATATCCAAAATGATAGCATTCCTAATGTTGAAAATCAAGTTAATTCATCTATACCCTCTTTGTTAGGTTGTGGAGCTAAAAGCTTCACTGATGCAAATAGAGGAGGAGGTTGTAGAGAGGTTGCTGAAGTGTCACAGACACCGGCATCGGTCAAGCCAACTGACGTCGACAGGATTAGACAGGAGAGCAATCGACGTCTGTCAGGGATCAGCTGGCGTCTGTCACCTCCAGGCAGACAGGGACCAACGTCGATCGCCTGTGCGGTTCAGAACTGTAAGTTTTATGGGTAGTTAGTTAACGAACCAACTATTTGCATGTCAAGAGCCAATTTTAGACTAGAAGCTATAGATCTAATTATTGCAATTGGATGTCTAATTATTATTTGCATGAGATCTATTTAAGAGACTCATAGGTTGTATTGTAAAGGTGTTCTAGTTTGAGTTGAGCAAAGTTAGCTCCTTCTGTGTGTGAGGTGAGCAAGGGTGTTCATCCTAGTTCCACAGCAGTGCCAAGTGTGGGTGTTGGTTTTGGAGAATCAGAAGGGTTCTTCAGGGGTGTACGATCTTGGTCATCAGGTGTGCATGGCTACATTAGGAGATCTACATGGTAAGTAAGATCATTGATCTGTAGGTGTATGTGTGTGCATGATCTAGGTTTGCAAGTGTGCAGAACTAGATTGATTTGTAGGTGTGCAAGATCAGGGAGGACAGCAACACAACAAGGAGCAGGATCAGGCAAGATCTACTTAGAGTACAGTGTGTACTCAGAAAGAGAGCAAAGAGGAAGCAAGGAAGATCCTTCCATAAGTGAGATCATTTGGGTTGTAGGTTGTTGCAGTTCAGGGGAGATCTACTTGAAGTATGATTGTGTACTTGTAGAGTGTGTGGAGCACTTATGGAGTGTGTGGAGCACTGGTGTACTGGCAGTAGTGGATATTGGCTGGTTGGAGGTGAACACCAACTCTGTATTTGAGTTGTGTGTTGGGACCGTAAGAGAGAGAGCTTTGAGGGAAGATTTACTGTTTATGCCCTAGAGGAGTGGGAGCCCTAGAGGTGTGTAAGGAAGAAGAACTATGGAAATCTTCTTTGTTGTATTTCCTTCTGGAAGAGTTTTAGTACAAGTTGTGTATTGTCTCTCATATTCTATGTTATTTCTAAATTCTAGTTACTTGTGATTCTGGTTTAATTCCACATGTAAGTTGCTTGTATTTGGTAATCAATTGTGTGCTTTCGTATTTCCCAACAAAGTGGTATCAGAGCTTTTGGTTGGGTATCTAACAAGTGGTATCAAAGCTCAGGTTGCAGGGAGCAGGTTTTATGTTTGATTATAGGTCACTCTTAGGGGTTTTTGATTGAGTGGGAGTAGAGAAATGGCAGAAGAAAGTAAGCTAAGAATGGAGGAATTGAAAAGCACGAATGGTCAATTACGGTCCTATGAAAAGAAAGAGCAGGGAAAAGAAAATTGTTGGTTTGTGGAAGATCAGCATGAAGGAACTGAAGAAGAAGATGTTGTAGGTGTTGTTACACAGGATGCTCTGGGAGGTTTCTTGGATAAAGTAGAATCTTGTCTTATAGATATTGTTGCCTCTTTCCATGCAGGCCCAAAGAGAGGAGTTGGTGAGCCTTGCCAAAGAATTGGCAAAGGGGAAGTGAAGCTAAAATTGCAGGCGGCCAACACATGGGTGTTGAAGGAGGTCATGCAAGTCCCAGTGTTGAAGATATGGCTAATTTCTTCAAAAAAGTTGGGTGATGAGAGATGCACAAGAACTCTCACAGTGGATACACTTAAATTAGTTGGTGGTAAGAAAGCAGGTACTCTTTATCTACTTGCTTATATTACTGATTCTTCTTCTATTATGGATACGTGGCTTTGTAGGCTTGGTCACATGAGCAAGAAGGAGATGCATGTTCTTAATTGGAAGACAGATGTGTTTAATAAACTTAAGAACTAGAAAGCCTTGGTGTTCTTGGAGGAGATGACAGACAAAGTTCAATGGATGGGGTTGGATACTTTTGAGCAGGGCAGTTTGGACATGGGTTTTGATTCAAAGGAGCTCATGGGTAAAAAGTCATCACTCACAGGTGAACACAGGTACCGACATCGATCAAAGAGGAACCAGCGTCGAACAGACAGGTGTCGATGTCAGTCATGTGCAAATCGAAGCCAGTGATGTCGGGTAGGGTAAAACCGACGTTGGTCAAGAGGACCAACATCGGTAATAGGTAAGACTGATGTCGGTCAGAAGGACCAACGTCGGTAATAGGGACATCAATGTTGGCAATGTTGGTAGTCAGGACAAGCGCATGGGAACCGACGTCGGTCGGATGCAGACTGTGTAGTGACCGAGGTCGGTCACTATAACGGATTTTGGGTGGATAGCAAGCTATCAAGGAGTCTCAAATGCCCATATGGAGGACTGAAGGTGGTAAGTAAGCCTCAAATTCATTGTTCCTCTTCTTTATACTCATTGCTTATTGCAGAGCAGGAAGGATCCAGGAAATAGTGGGAGCATGGCAGGAATATGATGCAGAACCAAATGGGAGATTTGGTAGGGTTGCCAGTGGGAAGAAAGCACTGAGAGATGAATGGATACCTTAGTTGAAGAATAGAGTGAATGGACACGTGAGATGGAAGGCCAAGTCATATGGTCTTAAGGAAGCTGTAGGACAGTGGTACAGCACTGACAGGTGGTACTAGGTGGATGACAAAGCAGGGCTTTAGTCAATGTCAGTATAACCATTGTGTTTGTCTTACCAAGTGGATGATGGTCGCAACATTATCCTATTACTGTATGTGGAGGATGAGCTTGGTGTAGGTTTAGACATACAAGGTTTTGCTAAGCTAAGGGTAAGGTTAGTTCAGTGGCATGTCATGAGGAATTTAGAGCAGCAAAATTCTTTGGCATGAGGGACATGGAAGCTCACAGGGTGATTTTGTCTCTAGTGGGAGCTGATGTGAATCAGGTGTTGGTGAGGTTCAAGATGCAGAACCAGAGCACACTAAGGGCTGGACAGTTCAGTGTCTGAAATCACATGAGGTCTGGTATAGACCTGAGTTTGCCCAAGCAGTGGGTGCTGTCAGAGAGTTAGGAGCCAATTCGGGGAAGTGGGTTCTCAGGTATTTGAGAGGGACCAGCAGTAGGGATTCATGTTATGTAGGGTCAGGACTTCACTACATGGGTTTGTAGGTTTGAATGTGGCAGTGTACTCAGATGACAGGAGGTGCACCACAGGTTGTGTGGTGGGTGGTCTTTAGGATTGATCTTGAAGAGGGGTACAAGCCAGGAAATAGATTAGATGGGGTATAGGTATAGGTACAGTGTAGCTATTTATCTCCAAGTGGGGGATTGTTAGGTTGTGGAGCTAAAATCTTCACTGATGCAAACAGAGGAGGTTACAGAGAGGTTGCTAAAGTGTCACAGACACTGGCGTCGGTCAGGCCAACTAACGTCGATAGGATTAGACAGGAAGAACAATCGACATCGATCAGGGATCGGCCGGCGTCGGTCACCTCCAGGCAGATAGGGACCGACATCGGTCGCCTGTGTAGTTCAGAACTGCAAGTTTTATGGGCATTTAGTTAACAAACCAAGTGTTTGCATGTCAAGAGCCAATTTTAGACTAGAAGTTGTGGATCTAATTATTGTAATTGGATGTCTAATTATTGTTTGCATGAGATCTATTTAAGAGACTCATAGGTTGTATTGTAAAGGTGTTCTAGTTTGAGTTGAGCAAAGTTAGCTCCTTTGTGTGTGAGGTGAGCAAGGGTATTCCTCCTAGTTCCACAGCAGTGCCAAGTGTGGGTGCTAGTTTTGGAGAATCAAAAGGGTTCTTCAGGGGTGTACGATCTTGGTCATCAGGTGTGAATGGCTACATTAGGAGATCTACATGGTAAGTAAGATCATTGATCTATAGGTGTATGTGTGTGCATGATCCAGGTTTGCAGGTGTGCAAAACAAGATTGATTTGTAGGTGTGCAAGATCAAGGAGGACAGCAACACAACAGGGAGCAAGATCAGGCAGGATCTACTTGGAGTACAGTGTGTACTCAGAAAGAGAGCAAAGAGGAAGGCAAGGAAGATCCTTCCATAAGTGAGATCATTTGGGTTGCAGGTTGTTGCAGTTCAGGGGAGATCTACTTGAAGTATGATTGTGTACTTGTGGAGTGCGTGGAGCACTTGTGGAGTGTGTGGAACACTGGTGTACTGGCAGTAGTGGATACTGACTGGTTGGAGGTGAACACCAACTCTGTATTTGAGTTATGTTTTGGGACCGTAAGAGAGAGAGCTTTGAGGGAAGGTTTACTATTTATGCCCTAGAGGAGTGGGAGCCCTAGAGGTGTGTAAGGAAGAAGAACTATGGCAATCTTCTTTGTTGTATTTCCTTCTGGAAGAGTTTTAATACAAGTTGTGTATTGTCTCTCATATTCTGTGTTATTTTTGAATTCTAGTTACTTATGATTCTGGTTTACTTCTGCATGTAAGTTGCTTGCATTTGGTAATCAATTGTGTGCTTTCGTATTTCCCAACAAAGTGGTATCAGAGCTTTTGTTTGGGTATCTAACACTCTTTATTTATTTCAACAAGTGAGTGTGATTCTCCACTTTCCAATGTTGAAAATTTCAAATAATTTGAATGTTCCTCCACTATCTTTCATAATGAAAATGTTGACAAAATCAAGTGTGTCTCCCCTTCCCTAAATAATACTAGTTTTGAAAATTCCATTACTTCTTTACACGAACCAAATGAAACTAGTCACCTTTTTTCTTCCACTATCATTTGTGAGGAAAAAACTACATATCCCATATCTCCCATTGTGTTGGTTGAAGAAACAAATGAGAGTGCATCTAAAAATCTTAAGGAAGCAACTACATAACTTGCATTATTTAGGGACATAACAAAAGTCCCAAATATATTTTATGTATCTTTTATAAAGGTAAAACCACATAAATTCAAGAAACAACAAACCATGTTTCCCAAAGGTTTCCTAATGAAATAAATTCCTCAAACAAATAATAAGGATGCAAATGATAGTCATGTCAATATTACTTTCTAATATAACAATGATGAACCTATAGTAGAAAGTGATATTGCATTACTTACTCCTCTTTCTATAGGATGTGGCACTAAAACTCAAAGTGAAAGTGACATCTTACATCTCTTAATGTGTTACATGACATAGCAAATTTTTCTTCCCTTTCCTCCTTTGCATTTTCTTCTCAAAAGGAGAGTGTGCCTCAAAATTAAATTACACCTCCTACTCCTATAATATGACATGAAGTTCCAAGCAATGTATCACCTTACAATGATAATAATATTAAACCTTTTGTTATTTCCCAAGATATACCTCCATCTTTAGACATGGGTGTTCCTATATCAAACATTGAAAAAATAATGCAAGGATCCTATTTCAGAGAATAATAAAGAGTCCATCATTTCTATGTTCTATACGAATGGTAGTTTACAACCACTAGCAAAAGCCTCAACTTATTCTTATGGCATGTTATCTATTATGACTATCATTGGAGATTTATAGTAACAAATCAATACTCTAAAATTGTAAATTTCTTCTCATGAAACTATTCTTGAGGAGAATACATTAACATAGTAACCTATTATAAGGGATGTGTTTGAGTATCCTTATCTGTCAAACTTTGTTCTACCTAAGTTCTCATCTTTTTTATTGCCAAGGGGATCTTGATATTCATTTTCAATAATATACACACTTTTTTAAACATTGCACCCAAAATGAAAGCTTGTTATTAAAGTCTTTTTATCATAGCTTAAACCAAGGGGGCTTGGACTAGTTTTATACTTTGCCAAACTCTTCATTATCAACTTTTAAACAACTTCAAGATGTATTTATATCACATTTTCATCATTATACCTTACGTAAATTTCCATTAGAGCATTTTCAAACATTGAAACAAACAAAAAATGAGCCTATACAAGATTATATTATTTGATTTAAGGATGTTTTATATTACTTACATTACACACCCTCATATTTGGAAATACAATTTATATTTAGCAAAGGTCCTTTCTCCAATATGAGAAAGAGAATTGCCTAATCCCTTTGCTTCATTTGAAAACTTATATTGGGATGTGCACAAATATGCATGCTTTCTAATGAATACACAAACTGAGTTACATATTTCTCCATTCAAACGCACACATGGTAAAAATATTATTTCTAAGGTAAATAAACAAGTTACAAAACCTCTTGAACCACTTCAAAAGCCTTCTATAAAACCAGACCCATATGTCACAAAAGAAATAATAAAGGTGTTGAATAAAGGAAAAGAGCATGTTTATCTAGTATCTCCCATAATTAAACCATATACCACTACCAAATGATAGCCTCTTTAGTTTGATTGGTACTGAGATAGACCACATGACATATTATGAATGTTGTTAGATAAAGGATTAATCAGACTCCCTCATAATTCACATTACCCACCTCATAAATTTGAGACGGTAAAAAGATAAAACTTTTGCACTTATCATGGTATTAATGTCATCGAGATAATGATTGTTTTCCTCTCGAGCAAAAGCTTATATAGTTATCCAATTGCAGAATCATTGCATATCAAAAAGACATATCTAGACTTATTCTAAATACCTTTTCTAGAGGCTTGTCTTAGAAGGTTGAGACATCCCATGATAAGCCCTGCAAGGAACACATGGTCCATTGGCCTTCATAGAAGATGACCTCTAGTAGAAGTCCTTATCTTAGTTTACTCTCTCTTAAGACTGATCTCTACCACATTGATCCCATCAAGGAACCATTGGTCAATTAGGTCCTTCATGCAAAGACATAGTTAGAAGGTAAACCTACACAACACATATGGGTACCTAAATAGATACATATAGATTCATAAGATATTTATATTTATACTTCAAAGATGATTACATAAACATAATCCCTTGTCCCATTTCTATATGATCATTACAATCAGGATTTCTTATATCCATCTAAATTTCATTGCACGCGGTGATATAATTATTGAGAAATATAATATATGCATATCAAAAATACATATAATTGTTACAAAAATTTACCAAATCCTCACATACATCACATAAATAAATTCAATTAAAAACTATATAATGACCAATAGAGAATTAAACAATGTAAATCTATTTGATCCCAAATAAAACCCATATGATTAATGTTGCGCACGCGCTTGTGTGTGTGTGTGTGTGTGTGTGTGTGTGTGTGTGTGTGTGTGTGTGTGTGTGTGTGTGTGTGTGTGTGTGTGTGTGTGTGTGTGCGCGCGCTTGTGTGTGTGTGTGTGTGTGTGTGTGTGTGTGTGTGTGTGTGTGTGTGTGTGTGTGTGTGTGTGTGTGTGTGTGTGTGTGTGTGTTTTGTGTGTGTGTGCGTGTGCGTGTGCGTGTGTGTGTGTGTGTGTGTGTGTGTGTGTGTGTGTGTGTGTGTGTGTGTGTGTGTGTGTGTGTGTGTGTGTGTGTGTGTGTGTGTGTGTGTATGTATGTATATGTGTGTGTGTGTGTGTTAATATAAAGTTTATAAAAATAATCATATCAATCATAATTTGGGGGCATATCCTCAGGGGTATACTCCTTATCACTATTAACATCTATAAATCTACCACCTCTAGATGTAGATGCACATGATCAAACTACGGTCCCTATGCACGTGATAGCATGCATACTTTATTCTCAAAATCACCTAGCCACTACACTATATCCTCATTATCTCATCTAAAAGTATCATAAAGATCAATGAACATATGCATAATCTTGATGTAACTTTGTTGTGAGATGTCCTATCTATCTAGCTATGCACGTAACTCCTCATGCTCTATGGTTGTAGTATGGAATGCTACCACAACTCTCATAATAAAATCAATTAATGGTGCATGGACATAGATAATGTTAATAACTCTCTAAATAAATTCATCTTCAACTACATCCATAGGCACATTATGAGTGAGGGCCTATATCACCTGATCCACTAGGTCGACCACTCTTGGTTACCTACACACATTCGAGATACGACACCAATTAGTGACATATATAAAAACTAGATAAATTTTATAACCAAATCAAATGTAAAACTTAAAACTATGGTACTCACATGTGATCTAATAGATGCCTCATCTATCAATGTTGGTCCTATAGAAGCACCATCTCCTACCTCACCACCTATTTCTCCTCTACCACCACCTTATGTTATATGAATGGTACTTGGAACTATAACAAAAATAGGAGACAACAAAGGCCATCAAGATCCATCCCACCATTACACATACCCATTAGTACACCCTACATTATCTACTATCACCATGGAAACCACAGGATATCACTCATCACCTAGGCATGGGGATAGATCTATAGCAATAGGTGATGGCCTTTCACACAACCTATGACCACTTTGTGTCATATGATGCCATGGATATGGTGTCAAGGGCACTCCCTACTCAATCCCAAACTGCCATGAAACTCAATCATACTAAAAGAACTCATAGATGCCATGAAATTAATCCACCAACCACATATTGATATGGACCCTCTATAACTCATGTTTGTCCTTAGGCCACCCAATAAAAGTCTTGAAAGGATACCACACAATGTGATCTGGAGATAACTTATCCAAGATAATCTAGACTCCATCATGGTATGGAGTCTACCACATGGGAATACCCACCACTCTATAAAAACATGTGGATGAGCCCATTTAGGGAGGGGACCACCAACTGGCCATACTAATATGATATACTCATAAGCTTATACATGTAATATATATGCCACTCTAATACCCCCACCATGAATCTCCAATGTAAATATATAGAAATCCCTATATAAGTGAGCTAGTATAGTACAACCCCATGAATACCTGGTCTTATTCAATGTAATTTGATGCTTTATCTAATACATCTGATAAGAAATACCAATAGTACCACCCTCCATAGCTAAAAATTATGCCATTAAAACATAAATAAACTTTTTTAGTTGCAGAATATCACCTTTAATAATGCTATCAAATTGAATCATATTACACATCTCTTCACTAAGAGCCCTCTAACTAGTAAAATACACATGGGAACATTGAATATATCCTTGGATACCATCTCTATCAACCTGAACTCTCTCGCCCCTAATCTATAGCCAAAAAATCTAAGGTGACAATCATCTCACTAGTGGGAATCTAGAATGTACATGTATCTAGATTCCACCTCTTAGCTAGGGTTGTGAAGAAGTGTCTATCATATGGGATCTATCTTAAATGGGCCACATACCCCAATCTTACTTGATCAATAACATCCCAATCAGCTACATCTAGACCCAACTCTATTAATGTCAAATAATGTCACCTATGTTAGAACACTCAAATATGAATATCCTTATACAATCAAGAAAACAATAATAAAAACTCCTTATTTATTATATTTTGATACACAAATACATAAATATCAATTAATCATACACAAAATGAAAATACATTAGTGATGGATGCTAGCATCCATGTAGGACATAAGTGTTGGATGTTACCGTCTGTACTGGATGAAAATGTGTGATGCCAACGTCTGACACTGGAACTTACATCAAGGTGTCAATGCAAGCATCTGACCCCCTATGAAAAGGTTCAAAAAACACATTCAAAATGAAATTTTTTCCAAAATTAAAAATTACTAATAAATTGTAATAAAGCCTACTTACCTCTCAAAAAAATCCTGGCCAACTAAGACACTCTATAGCACATTAAATCATAGTGAGTGATGGCCTCTTCTATGTGTCATGGTTTGTTCTCTAAAACTCAAAGATCAAAATTTAAAAAAGTTCAAAATACAAATGATTTCAAAAATTCTATTATAATACACCTAATATACCACTTTTTCACTAATTCCAAATGTGCACATCTTGAGCCCCAATTATCCAAATTCAAAACCATAAGTTACATTGGGATATAGATAATGAGCCCTTCCATATTATACCAAAATTACAAATTTTAAAACACTTCCAAAAAAAACTAAATTTTTTGCTACATAGATATTATGTAAAATTCCAAATACTACCAAAAACAATGTTACAAATTATTGTCCATAATACTTTCAAAACAAAAGCAAGTGAAATTTTATCAAGTACATCATCCATTTTCTTTTTGCAATGAGATGACCAACAAGCACTATATCCTCTCCTCCCAAAAGGGGAAATTTTTATAAACATGTTCTACATAATCAAATATAGCTTGCACATTCTCTAGATTAAGTGGGGCATGCTTTGGAAGCATGTTCTCCACACCTATTCAATATTCAACATTCCCAATTTACAATGGGCCATGTTTTGGAAATATAACCTCCACATTAGTAACTATATAAATTTTTAGATTTCTCCATATATAGTGGGAGAATGATTTTAAATCATGTTCTCCACACTTACACGGTCTCCAAATTGGAAAAAACATACATAGTATATGGTTCAGATTCATAGATATGGCAAAATTTTATACATTGGTACCATTTGTTATGCACAATTTTAGCATGAGACATATTTAAGGTGCATATGCTATGAAACATGTGTTAAATATTATAAAATCCAAATCAAATTCAAATTACAAAACTCTTTTATGGATTGTTACCATAGCACAAAACATTTATGAAATGATATCCTAACGTATTGATACCCTAATCAAGCATTTATAGACTGTATTGAGCCTTACCCATCTACAGCAGTTAGTTATTATTTTTGGTGTGATTGGAGGGTTAAATAATATAGTCTCATCAAGTTCTTAGGGGAAATTTATTACATCACTCACCCTATACTAAGCTATACATATACATTGTTTTTGCACTTGAGTTGTGTTTGTCTAGAAATAATACTCTTCATAGTTAAAACGCCACTCTTCTTATTCCAAGTTGGGGGCATGATCAAGTCTAAAATATCTCTAATCTAGGTAAAATATCACCATGATGCAAAACACTTTACCACTTTTACACTCACTCATCTTCGTGTCCAGAAGATGGATGAGGTTACAAGCCCCCTATCTATTTCTCTAGTTTTCAGAACTCAAGAACCATTTACTGTGTGATGCATACATAGGTGTACTCTATCCATGTTATTTCTTTATACTACTTTTTATTATTACTTACATACATATTATATACATTGATTTACTTTTTTGGCATATGCTTGGTTGCAGACAATGTTCAAAATGAAAGATTCAATAAAAACTAAAGCAAAGACAAGGTGTGTTGTCCATATGACGGTATGCATTTTCATTTCATGTAAACCAATAATTCTAGTTTTTATTGCATTAATAGGTTAAAGGGGTAAATATAGACACCCATTTTGGTATAAGTGCACATATTTGTAGTCTTCTTGTATGTATATACCTTTTCATTAAGAATTAGACATCTAGTGATGTGATCTCTTAAGGACCTCTTTAGTTCTATTTTATTTCACTTAATTTACCTACCCCTTAGGTTTGTGTATTGTATTTGATTGTATTAATCTAGCGTATATCATATATCCCTACATGTTTTACCTATATGCAGTAGGAAATGCATTAGATCTATAAATCAATCTTAGCTCAGAGAAGATAGATCCTACTTACACTTCTAATTGGGGATACATTAGATAATTAAGCTCATGACCAATATGGATATACTATACCTAATCAAGGGATATCTTACCATAATAATATTACTAGGGAGGGTTTCAAAGGCTCTAGTTGAGTAAAACTATGCAATAACACTAACTAGGTCCTATGTTTTCATATTCACTATACTAATAACAAGTAAAACAAAATTTAATCTACTGCTCACCAAAGCTTATGACACAAAGTGGGGGTTAGTAAACATAAAATTAAACATGCAAAAGAGAATCCTATTTAATCTATGTATAGGTAAGACCCTAATATATGGAGAGAGATAATATTATTCAATAGTCATTACTTATGCTACTTCTATTTAGTAAAGAGAGGAACAAAGTTAGAGATACTTACCTAGAAGACAAATTTGTTGAGACTCAATCTCTCCCTTGGATAAAGGTGCTTTGTAATAGGTTGTTGTGGTTTTTAATGATTAATACTAAAGGCCAAAACATCCAATATTTGTCCACAAGACTAGATTCTTCTCAAAGTAGAAACCCTAAGCTAAGACTCCTCAAGTAGAATGGTGGAAGAGACAATTGTAAAGAAGTGTAAATGAATAATAATTCATGCCTACTATCTAAGAATGGTGAAATGGATGTGTTTATATAGGTAGATCTATCCCCAAGCCCTTCTAAAAAAATTGGCTAACAAGGTCAACCTGGTTGACCTAGTATCATTATTGACAAAAAATAATTAGGTCACGGACTAGGTTAGCCAGGGGCCAACCTAGTCAGTCCCTAATAAGTTTTATCAATAAGGATACAAGGTTGATGTGGTCAACATAGTCATGTAAACTATCAAAAAGGGGTTTAGGTTAGGGAAAGGGCTAATGAAGATGGTAAAGGACTGTAAGAGTTGTAAAATAGGAGGTAAAGATTAGGGGAATGATTTTATGAGTTAGTTAGATTCATAACAAGTGACAATAAGGGACAACAATCCTATAAAGCACCAATGGTCTGCCCACCCCTTTCCCAGTGCACTCCTTAGGGCATGCACTCAGATAGATTGAGACTTGATGGGTTTCTACAAGATAAAAAACACTAGTAATTGACAAATTTTGACAATATTATGTGTATACATATGCCCCACTCGAATCTCATCAAGTGTCATGTAATGCAATAGGGGATGGTGTTTTGAAAAAGAACATAGTAACACACAAAGTTGAAGCTAAAAAAAAATTGTTGTATTTTAAATTAAACATAACTAAAATTATAATGACTAAAAGGGAAATAACTAAAAAAATTAAATGTGTGTGTACCTTGACTTACCTTTATCATTGGATGGTCATCTGTTGTGTTTATAATTTTGATCATGAAGGGCGCAAAGACTAATTTTAACAAACCCAAAGATACAAAACTAAAGAGAAAAAATAAACAAATGTAGGAAAGCCAAGATAATTGGTGTTATTTAGATGAGATGTACTTGGAAATTTGGAAAGTTAGGGTGACAAGTGTTATATTAGACCAAATAACCAAGTCAAAATTTAAAGTAAATCAGGTAAATGAAAAGCTAAGGTTACTAAATATCAAGAAACTCAAACAAGTAAACCTTAAGTAAGAAAGGCAATCTCACCAAGTTAAACCAAGGATACGTGTTAAAAATATGGTAATCAAACATCAATGTAAAACCATTAGAAATCCTTACTTAAACAAAGGTGAGAAATCAAAAAGGTAAAACTACATTGAGGAGTGAGAAGTAACAAGCCAACCTTACTCAACAATGGAAAAAATACATGAAAGTAGAAATGGACTCAGGTGTCTGCAAAAAGGGTGGTATAACAATGACAAATGGTAAAATGAGATCAAGGCATATCAATAAATGTAAAGCCATGGTGTAAATAAAGAAATCCATAGTTTTTCAAGCATATTGTTTTGTTCTAAGCATATATAAAACTGAAACAAAGTAGTGCTAGCATGTTTTTAAGATGTGAAGAAGAAAGAAGTAAAGAAGAGAGAGAAAAAATTTAGAATCACACATGCCTATAAAAGGGGTAAATGAAATGGGTAGAGGGATGAATGAAGGAAAAACCAAGGTAGAGGAACTCTTTATCAAAGTTGAGACACTCAAATTAGGTTTATCAAAACAAGAGAACTTTCAACCTTAAGCACTCTAAAGAAATTCTATTAGCCACACAAGTCTTAGGTCAACAAACAAAATATGTAGATCATCCCATGAAGGTTATATGCATGAAAAGTAAAATGGACCTACCTTATCACAATGTGTTCCCTATTCCTTAGGACACCTTACAGAGTCATTGATCTATTGTTAAGATTGGGTACTTGCATTATAAAGTAGGTAACACCATATATTTTATTAGATTTTCCTATTATGATCTACTAGTCTACTGTAGACACCAAAATCGTGTCTACCCCTTGGTCCTTTCTCCCCCCATTAGTCCCCTTTGGTCCACTTAACCACTCCTAACCCATGTCTTATTAATTTGAAATAATTATCTTATTTTAAGTTAATAATTCCCTCTCCCTTGCCACCTCACCACCCTAGGATGCCCTTCTTTGGATTCCCTTCATCCCCCCATGACCCATTTATGACCTATTCCTCATCCTCTCATCCATTTTAATCACCTTCGACCATTTCTTCCCCCGACCCGCTGACCCAACAGTTGGGAAAACGGATAAAAGGCTATTTTTAGCCTTTTTCTTGCCTTCCAACCACTGACGTTGGTCAACTGTCGACCGACATCGGTGGTATTGCCAACGCCGATTTCCTTCATAATGGTTTTCTACATCCATTATCCCCCCTTCACCCCTGCTCTTCATCCGACTCTGGAATCTTGCAATCTGTTCAATCAATCGGCCAATCTTTCTGCCAGACCTCTCACTCTCTCTCTCAGTTACACACAGTAGGCTTCTACACCAGCAAGCACAACAGGTATCAGGAGCCCCACCTTGCAACAGTCTTCTGCATCAACAATAGGTACATCAGCAACCTGGGCTCCTACACTTCTTCTTCAGTAGGCAAGAGGTAAGTAATCTTTTATTATGTCATTTTCAATAGCTTAGAATGTCTCTGTAATCAGCTTTTTGTTATTACTTCTAAGCCACACTCCAGACTAAACCAGACCAGACCCGAATCCTTATCTCTCTGTCTCCCTGTTGCCTCTGTGTTCTATTTGGTCCCTCTTAGAGACCATTCTTTCTACCTACAAAGACCCTGTACAGAGCATTCAACCAGACTCTCAGACCCAGACCCCCAGACCATTCAACTAGACCCATAGCCTTTCTCAAACCCATCCACAGAGTGAAAACTCATCCAGACCTCGTCCATAGACTACTGCCCCGACTGACACCGATCGTAGAGACCACTACCCCCATCGACATCGATAGACTAACCAACATCGGCAGACCTTTAAAACTGATGCTGGTAGGACCACCGACGTCGGTGACTATGACCAGGCTGACAGCAACATTCAGGTAAGCATTTGCTCCTATTTTCTATTTCAGTCTTTAATCATTTTAGTCTTTTATCATTCTGCTATTTATCAGACATTATTCTTATCAATCAGTGGGTTGACCTCCCTCAAGGAAGTCTTTGTACTTTTGGGATCAAGCATTTACTTAGCAACCCACCATCTCCTCATCTAACGCCTTCTTTGTCTTAGTCTCTTTCTTTTGCAGGTGTCATCCTCCACAACCAAAGAGGAGTTCTCACAATGTCTAGATAACGGTGCGCACGACTTCATCCAGGTACATACAAGCCTTAGGCCATCTCTCTTAGTTTCTTAATTCTTTCTTTGAATGTGAAAGCGAATATAGCATAGAAACATTTTGGCATGCCCGATGGGACCTTAGGGTCTTCCTTGGGTTCCTTTTCTTTTTGTTCATATAGGTGCATTAGGTTTCTCCCTTTTCACCTCTTTCTTCTCTTCTAAACGACATCATAAGCAGGATTAAAAAGAACCTTTCTTTCTTTTCTTGCATTTCAAACTAGTCAAAAGTCATATTCTTCAACCCTTTCTCAACTTGTTTTCATTTGAACTCACATTTTGACTTGGGCTTAAAACACATTGCATGTCATTTCTGCTTGCTTGCATTTCTTAGTCCACACCTAGTAATTAATAACTGCATCATGAATTAATCGTAGTCCACTTTATGTTACACAACCAAACCACTTGTACCAAATCAAACATCAAACTCACTTGAGACAAGGCCCAACTGGAATTTCATCACCCAGCAGATACCTTACCCATCCCAACAATCCCACTTGGATTTCATCACCAAGGGGAAAGCCCACTCTATTCTCTGGCAGAGGATAATCTCTAGGGAAAGTATATTTTGGCTAAGTGAGACCAGCTTATCACTGGGCTCATGAAGTGAGGGGAGCTTGCTCCTTAGCACCAGGCCATGTATGAAACCTAACCTAGACTCTTGAGCACCTAAACAAACCTGAAACCATCCATAGACTACCTATTCTAGGACCCTTCTATAAGCCAACCTTCCCAAACATCACTTTAAGGCATAAGCCAACAGGATTCTAAAAGTTGATTCTTAGGATTTAACGCTTAGGATCTGTTTGTGTTCTTCATCTTTTCTATTCTTATCTACTTATTTGAGCTAGTGAGGACGTTCTTCTTCCTTTTTTTCCAAAGAATCTTCAAATTTTCTAAGTTTCTGGAAACCACAGTCACCGGCATCAGTTTTACCACCGACGTCGGTAACCATTCTTGCCGGCATCGATTATCTGACTGACATCGGCCATCTATCCCCACCGACATCAGTTTTTTAATCGACGTCGATCACTGTCACAGTCCTTTTCCAAAACAACAGCCTAAAACCCGACCCTTTTTCTGCCAAAACCCCATTCTAAGTTTCTGAAGAAAAAAAACACACACAGTTTCTGAAACCTGACCCTCTTCTTGCCTTGAATGGTTTTGACACGCAGTCAAACCAAGGCCCTTCTTGACCAAGCGAGCCATCAATTGCTTCCACCTTCCCCGTCCATAACCAGTCCTATAATGGAGTTCTACTCGTAGACTGAAAGAACTCCTACTCAGCCAACCCCAACTCAGTCTCCCATTATCCCTGAAGGGGACCAAGATTTTGAAAGATTCTTGAACCTCAATGTCATAGCCCTCCAAAACTATCTCGCAAGAAACCCAACCCGAGACTTTTCAGGTGAAGTGGCGATGACACTAACACCATCTGCTATCCAGCCTTTTGCCTCAACCATTAACCCGACCATGGCCAATATGCAAAGTTTGGCCTCCCCATCTATTTTTAGACCGACCTCCATCGGGGTTCCATTACCCCCTCAACCATACACAATTCAACCAAGTTTTACATATACCAGAACTTGATTGTCTCAACCCCTCACACTCTTGTGCCCATAAATGCAGGAGTGTCTACCTCCCCTTTTGCCAATGCTGCCATGCAACCACCTTTGGCGATATCTAGTCAACTTATACCTTTTACTTCCATAACCCAACCACCTTTGGCCTCCACTTGTGTCCCTGCGACTAGTTACACATATGTTGCACCCCTACAAGCGCAATCGACTACGTCGTATGCCCCTTCTAGCACCTTTCAAGCGCCCTACAACCTAGGGGGCACCCCATCCGCCAATCCGTCAGCAAATCTCATCAAAATGTTGATGGACAAAATGTCCAGTCTTGAAACTTCTATTTCTGGTTCAAGTAATGCTCTCTCCTATCACCAAATTTGCAATGAACCCATCCATCCCTCCATCCTGATCTGACCATACCCTAACCAGTGGGAGCTTCCTAAATTTACTCGCTTCCAGACTAAAGAAGACCCACAACAACATCTACGGGCATTCAGACATGCTTGCTATCTCATAGCCCACGACGATGCGTTACTTCTATGCACGTTCCCCATGTCGCTTTCTGGCCCCGCCCTTGACTGGTATAGCTCTCTTACCAGACATTCTATCTTTTCATTCATTCAAATTGCCCAATTATTTCTTGAATATGTTTCTATCAATATCACCAAACAAGTCTCAATCACAGACCTCTACTCCATCAGGCAATTTGACGACGAGTCAATAGTCGATTTTGTCACCCGTTAGAGAGGCTTGATTAACCAGCTCTCCTTCTCCTTGCCTCAACCTGAGATCATCAAGCTCTTTTCTCAAGCATGTGCTAGGCACATCTCTTCTACCTTGTGGGTTCAAACATTCCGCACTTTCGACGAAGCTTTCACCATGGTCCGAAAGCTTGAACTCCGCGCTATTGAAGAGGACAAGGTCAAATTGTGTAATACTAACACAAGAACCAATGACCCTTCTTCTTCCAAGCCTTCTTCTTCTCACTCCAAACCCAAAGGAGTGGCCAACACTATGGTCATTAGATCACCATCCTCGATAACAACTAATCACTCTCAACCTTCTACATCTTTAAGCATCACCAAACAATTCCAACAACGGTACATCCAGCGTTCATACACTTCGCTTGGAGAATCATACGCTTTCATTTTGGAAAAACTCGTCAAGCAGGGGATCCTCAATCTCCCTCCAATCTGACCACCTCAATTCGACCCTTCAAAATCCCTCCCTACATGGTATAGGGAGGCTGACTTCTGTCACTTTCATCGCGTCCACGGCCATGACATCGACAATTACCGAACCTTCAAAAACATCATCCAAGACATGATCGACAAGGGGGATCTTGTTTTGGATAACCCAAATGCCCCACCCAACCAACACATAGATATCTTCAAACAACCATTCCCAAACCATCCTCTTAATCAAAACAATGTCCAGACCATGGCTGATAGCTCTCACGAGCATGACATACACACGGTCAACACGGTCTCGCCTCTTGTCCCTGACCAACCTCCTTCACAGGTGGAAGAGTCTTCTTCTCCTATTTGTCCATCACAGGTAGAAGAACCCTCTTCTCCTGTTAGTCCTCCATCGACCTCTCTTATACTAGAGGACACCTTGACCATGCCAATGCCATTAGCCCCACCTCCAATGGAAGACCATACCTTGCCTACTCCTCAACCACAAGCAGAGGGCACAATCATCCATGCCCTCTTCCCTCTTGAGGAGTCACACTCTCCTATTTCTTCTTCACCAAGAGAAGAACCCATCTCATCACCCATTTCGACCAAGGAAGACCCAGTCATGGTTTCCTCTTGCCTTTTGCCTGAGATTGCTACATCTCACTCACCTCCATCCATATCCGAACCCAAACTCGTATCTAACCTCACCTCGCACAATGGTGGCCCTCAACCCAAACCAAAGAAGGCCACTAGACCACACTGGAGAATTCCTCTCCCACCTTCATCATTACCCTCAATCTTGGGCCTGCATCTGTCCACTTTAATAGGAGTGTTTCATACTCCCATACTTCACAAAGGCAAGTCGCCTCCATTACTCTCTCAACCCATCAGACATATATCTCCTTCAATCCATCGACCAACACCTCTTATGCCTCTCAAACCAAAGTCATCAACCCCCACTGCAACAAGACACACAGACCCATTAGCAGGTTCTTATGCCTTGCTACTACAGCAATTATTGCAGTCATCTCACGTCAATCTCTTGCCTCTTAGACCATATCAATCTCTCAGACCAAAACCACCCTAGTTCGATGACACTCAAATTTGTGCGTATCATCGCACACCTGGGCACGACACTGAGCATTGTTATGCCCTCAATGTTGTCATTCACCAATGTCTCAGGAATGACACCCTTCTTCTCGACCATGTTAGCAACAAGCCTTCAACACCGCCCCACTCATCGACTCTTAGATCAAGACCATCTTGGTTCGACAACTCTAAATTCTGTCATTATCACCACACTCTGGGACATGACACTGAGCATTGTTGTGCTCTCAAAGCTGCCATTCATCAACATCAAAAAAAGGATTACCTTCTCATCAAGGATCCTCTTGACCACCCCTTCGAAAAATCATTAACACCGACCCATGCTTCTCAAACCTCATCACCTAAATCAGGATCTCCACACCAAACTATGGTCCCTTTGCCGCCTTTAACCCCCTTATTCGACATCAACACAGTCAATCTGACCACCAAGCCTCATCTGACCTTGATCGATCTATCAAACATTCTCCCTACCCGCTGGGGGAATTCAACGTTCATCCAAGCCTCGACCAACCTTTCGACCTAGTCTCAACCAAATATCAATCACTCTTTTAATCCCAAACCTCGACCACACATTCAACCCAGCCTCGACCAGTCTCAACCAAATCAATCAACCAACCTTTTCACCCAATCAATCAACCAAGCTTCGACCCAGTCTCGACCAAATCCGACCAATCATCGACCTAATACCAATTTCAACCCAACCATCGACCAAATATCAACAGACCATCGACCAGACATCGACCAATCATCAATCCAGACCTCAACCAAATCTCGACCAAGACATTAACCAGACATTCACCCAGACATTGACCATGACCAGACATTAACCATGCCATTGACCAATCATCGACCAAATATCTATCGTCCCAACCCTTGACCAAACATTCAACCCGTCTCGACCAATCAGCGACCATATCAACCAACTTCACATCCAACATCAACATGTGACCAATCTTGGAGAGGTAAATGGGGCAAGTCCGCTCCTAATTGACTCAGACCTTATCATAATGCACTAGCATGGCCCAGGGACTTATCAGAACTTGAGCCCTTAAATGCCTTGCATCTGTGACCATTCTACTGTTAGTCAAGTACTCGATCACTTGACGTTTTACTTGAGCTCGTCCCTTGAGCAACTCCCCATCCTCCTAATCCTCATTCCTTTCAACCCTATTCCCCTTAACAAATCCTCTATAACCCTTTTATGATGTATGGATGCTTTGTCCTAATAAAAGGGAGTCCTTGAACTTTTATAGTCTTGTCCATGACTCACAATTCTATCAAAAAAAATTGAGATGTCAAAACATATCCAAGGTCACCAAATCAAATTAAAAAAAAGGCAGACTGCTCCCTCGAAGGATAGTTGTACTATCATTGTTATAGCTAATATACTGCTCCCTTGAAGGACAGCTATTCAAATATATATAAACTAAAAATATAGACCACTCCCTCGAAGGATGGCTATGACTAAATCTTGCTACAAACATCAATCTTTCTTAGAAGCTTCTCGCATTGATCAGCTTCGTAAATGACCACCAAGCAAAATGACATCTCTATGTAGACTTCCCACATTGATCAGTCTGCACCAAAAAAAAATGGGTCATGGACTTGGCTTGTAGTTGTCTCAGGGTCTCCTATAAAAAGGGGCAAGGTTATCCTTGCTCTTAAAATGGGTTACCCTATCCTCCTCCTATCATAACACCTGCTCAAGGGACTTTGAGCTCACTTTAATGTCACAGTGATTCGATTACCGTTCTAACACAACCATAGTCAATGATGCAATGCATGAATGGGGCTCTTTGTTCTAACAAACCCTATCTATGTTATCATTCTGGTCCTTGTCAATGAAAGGGCGATTATGCCTTTCACTTTCTGCTTACACTTTGGTCACATTCAAACTTCATCATTTGTCAAACCAACTCAACTCAACTCTTTTCAGACCACTCACATAGCCTATTCACACTAGTTTCTATGGACACCAATGCACATAGGAACTATCGACCAGACACAATTTATGTTAAGCATAAACCAATACTTGTAGAAGCATAAATAGACCTCAATTCATTTTTAGCATACATCCATCACGAATATGGAAAATTTCTAGGGATGAAAGACCCCTCAACCAATGTTACAGCATACACAATTTGGAAAAGGTTGTAACATCTTTTTCTCCTCATTATTTCGACACATGACCAAACCAATCATCGACCAATCTTCTCAACTAGTATGAACTACATTGGTCTGAGGCCCTAAGACTGGGGCTATGTAGGCAACACTCAAATGACACAACATCTTCTGGGGTTAGCTTGACCACCTCTGTTTGTTCATCTCTCTGATGGACAAACCTTCTTTTCTTTGACCATGACCTTTACCTTGACCTCGACCACAAGCAATCAACCACTTTGACCTTTCCTCCCTTTTAGGGAGAACTACATTGGCCAGAGGCCCTTCACACAAGGGCTATGTAGGTAGCACTCAAATCACACGACGTCTTCTGAGGTTAGCTCGGCCACACTTTTCCTTTTGTTCACCCATCCATTCAACCAGTTATCTATCTCAGCCTCGTCTCGACCAACCACTTTGGAGATCATGCCTATCTCCTCCGACCTTGACCACTTCCAAGATGACTTCACCTTGGTTGTTTTTGCATGTATGCTACCTCATAATTGGTTAGCAAAATTATGCGCAGACTATTTTTGACCCTCACAAGTATAGGATCGCAAGCCGGTTGATCCCCACTACTTGTGACATTTTCGTGTTTCCAGGAGCACTTCCTGAGCCTGGGATACCTGGAACATGACGACCATTAGAGCTTCAGCTTAGATTGAATAACCCGACCAGCTACGACCAAATGTTGGGGCCTGATTATTTCAATTTTGGCACTCCTCGACCCTCGACCTGTGATAATTTGACCTGACCATCTCATGAAGTGGTATATGCGCAATCATGACTTTTGCAGTGTTCACACTCCATCTTCACCATCTTCATCCACTCTCTGTCAAATTAGCACCCGATTCCAGGTTCCCTTCCCTCGACTCCTGCTTTGAGGGGGAATACCTCATCTCATAATCAGGGCAACCAACCTCTTCCTATTTTTGTCTTGCAGTTCACTTGAACAACCAACAAGACAGAATCAACTTTATCCTACACCTGGGGTAACCAACTCCTATTTTTGTCTTGCAATTCGTCCAGAACAACCAGCAAGACAAAAAGGGGCAAATGTAGACACCAAAATTGTGTCTATCCCTTGGTCCTTTCTCCCCACCTTAGTCTCGTTTGGTCCACTTAACCACTCCTAACCCATGTCTTATTAATTTGAAATAATTATCTTATTTTGAGTTAATAATTCCCTCTCCCTTGCCACCTCACCACCCTAGGATGCCCTTCTTTGGATTCCCTCCATCCCCCCATGACCCATTTATGACCTAATCCTCATCCTCTCATCCATTTTAATCACCTTCGATCATTTCTTCCCCCGACCCGCTGACCCGGCAGTTGGGAAAATGGATAAAAGGCTATTTTTAGCCTTTTTCTTGCCTTCCAACCACCGACTCGACTATTTTTATTTCACCCCTACTCTTCATTCAACTCTGTAATCTTACAATCTGATCAATCAACCGGCCAATCTTTCCATCAGACCTCTCACTCTTTCTCTCAAGTACACACAACAGGCTTCTACATCAGCAAGCACAATAGGTAACAGGAGCCCCACCTTGCAAAAGTCTTCTACATCAACAACAGGTACATCAGCAACCTGGGCTCCTACACTTCTTCAGCAGGCAAGAGGTAAGTACTCTTCTATTATGTCATTTTCAATAGCTTAGAATGTCTCTGTAATCAGCTTTCTATTCATTGCTTCTAAGCCACACTCTAGACCAGACCAGACCAGACCAGACCCGAATCCTTATCTCTCTGTCTCCCTATTGCCTCTGTGTTTTGTTTGGTCCCTCTTAGAGACCATTCTTTCTGCCTACAAAGACCCTGTACAGAGCATTCAACCAGACTATCAGACCCAGACCCCCAGACCATTCAACTAGACCCATAGCCTTTCTCAGACCCATCCATAGAGCAAAAACTCATCCAGACCTCGTCCACAGACTACTGCCCCGATCGACGCTGGCCACAGAGACCACTGCCCCCACCGACGTCGGTAGACTAACTGACGTTGGCAGACCTTTACAACTAACACCAGTAGGACCACCGATGTCGGTGACTGTGACCAGGCTGATAGCAACATTTAGGTAAGCATTTGCTCCTATTTTTTGTTTCAATCTTTAATCATTTCAGTCTTTTATCATTTTGCTATTTATCAAACATTATTCTTATTAATCAGTGGGTTGAACTCCCTCAAGGAAGTCTTTGTACTTCTGGGATCAAGCATTTGCTTGGCAACCCACCATCTCCTCATCTAACGCCTTCTTTGTCTTAGTCTCTTTCTTTTGCAGGTGTCATCCTCCACAACCAAAGAGGAGTTCTCACAATGTCTGGATAACGGTGTGCATGACTTCATCTAGGTACATACAAGCCTTAGACCATCTCTCTTAGTTTCTTAATTCTCTCTTTGAATGTGAAAGCGAATATAGCATAGAAACATCTACCGCACCCCAATGGACAATGTCTCTATTGTGAGGCCAACTATGGAGTTTTGAACTTTAATTAGAGATAGGATATGTGCTTGTAAACACATCTTTTGGTGGTGATTTTGAATTTTGAGAGTTGTATGTTGTCTTTTGTATATCACTGCCTTTTGTCTCAAATGATTTGGATTTTAAATTTTTTGATCAATTTTTCTATTCCTCCTCCATACAAATTTTAAAAACCAAACATGGATGCTAAAGATGATTTTCATTTGAATACTTGGGACTTGGTTGCTAAGAGAGAGAACCCAGAGAGCATGGTGTCTAAGAGTCTCATAAATTCAAGTAAAATAAAAGTGTTATCTTGACTTCAACATTATTTTATCCAATGTGGAGTGAAATGAAATGAAATCAAAAGGAATGAAACATGAAACAATTTGAACTACTTAAAATCACAAAAAATGTGATAAAAGGCAAAAAAGAGATACAATGACAATAGAAGTGTGATTCTTTATCGTAAGAATGAGGGAAATCTAGGAAAACATGGTAACGTAGATTGTTGTGCAAATTTCATCTATCAAAATATTAAAAATCTAAAGTTGAGAATAAATATCAAGAATTTGTAACCAGTGCTAAACAAATTCTAGATAAGGAATGAAGAGATGGTGATTTTATGAGAAAGGCAAGGTCCTATCCATGGTCTTACAGTGCAACTCATAAAAGAGAAACCTAAGAGGTGCCAAAAAGTGTGTAAAATGTATGAAAATAAAGAGGATAAAACTACATCATGAGGAAGACCAGGTCCTATCTATGGTTTTATAATGCAACTCATGAGAAAAAGGGAAATCAAAAGACAAAAATGAAGGACTAAGGTTTGTAAGAAAGAGAACTGTTGTAGAGGGTGAGACCCATGTAAGTATCCTACAAAAAGTGTTAGATAGATAGAATATAGAAAGCTTAAAAAGAAGGGAAGGATTAGGCAAAATACTTTTTAAGGAGTTATGCATTGGTGGGCTCTTTGAAAATATGGCCTTCATTGGTTTGAAGGTGATAGGTATTTGGACCAAGAATATCTTTGACTAAATAGGGGTCCCACCATTTTTGGGTGTATTTACCTTCTTTGTCATCAGTGTAGTCTAATTTAAGGACAAGATCACCAACATTAAATGTGTAAACTTTGACTCATTTGTTATGTTGTTTGGCAATATGGACCTTGTATTGATGACTATGTTGTAAAGCAGAAAGATGATATTCATCTAGGAGATTGAGAGCATGAAGGTGAGCTTCATGTAATTATTCATTGGGTAAGATACCATGAAGAGATATACAAAGAGATGTAAGTTCAACTTCTAATGCAAGGAATAATTTAGAACCATAGACTAGAGAGAATGGCATTGTGGTAGTATGTATGCTAGTGTGATAAGCCTAAAGAGCAGGATTGAGATGAAGGTGCCAATCCATGCGTGTTTCATGAATTATCTTTTAGAGAATTTTATTAAGAATTTTATCAATGTCCTTATCTTGGAATTACATTGTGGATGATAGGGTGTGGAGAATTTGTGATGGATTTTAAATTTAGCATAGAGTTTTTGGAGATCTCTATTTTTTAAATTACCACTGTTATCTAAAATGATAGTATGAGGGACACCAAAGAGGCAGATGATTTGATTAAGAATAAATTTGGATATGGTGGTATTGATGACATTAACAAGGGGAATATCCTCAACCTATTTGGTACAATATTCTATGTTTGTGACTATAAAGACATGTCCATCTTGAGACTGAGGTAATTTGCCTATGAGATCTAATCCCCACATGGAGAATGGATAGGGAGATTATATAGTTTGAAACTAGACTGAAGGTGAATGAATTAAATTATCACGAAGCTAGCAAAGAGTACACTTTTTAGTAAATTTGATGGCATAATTTTCAAGAGTGGGCCAAAAGTATCCCATATGTAAACATTTATGGGCTACAACATGTCTGCTACAATGACCACTGCAAATGCCCCATGTGCTCATTCAAAAAGAGTAGGAACCTCATATTGAATAATAAAATGAAGCAAGGTACCTTTAGCATTGCGATATCATAAGGTGTTATATCTAAATACATACTTAAAATCTTATTTGTGAGTGTGAGTTTTTTCATGAGAATATAGGTTGGGAGGATAAATTTGGTGTTCTAGAAATTGAATAATGCCTTTGTACCACATGATTTATCAAATGGTGACAGCCTCAATGTGGTAGATTATCAAATAATGTGGTTGAGTAGAAGATGGAGAATCTATTATTTGGATAAGAATAGTGGGATTGGTAAGAACTTGGTGTGGATGAAAAAGAGATGTTGAAGAAGCAAGGGAATCAATAATAGAATTTTGATCTCGAGGAATAGGCTTGATGGTGAAAGAAATGAAATATTTGGTGAGATTAGTTACAATTTGATGATAATAAATGAGATTCTCTCTTTTGCATTGATAATCACCATTGACTTGGCCACAAATGAGCTGAGAATTACCTAAAGCATGTAGGTTTTGGGTATCTAAATCAAGGGAAGATTGCATGCATAAGATTAAAGCTTAGTATTCTACCATGTTGTTAGTGACATAAAATGTTACGCAAAAAGCTAAAGGGATGATTTTTCTAAGAGGGATTGTAAGAATACATGTCCTAACTCTATGAAGGCATTTAACACCATCAGAATGAAGGATCCAAGTATCCTCATGTAAATTTATATTAATTTAGTTTGATAACTAATTTTGGTATGGTAGTATCAAGGAGGATAGTAGTTTCATCAAGATTTCATGCTTTGAGAGTAGTAGTGAAGTTATGAAATTAATCATTAAGGGATATGGCTTGGTTGAGACCTTAAATATAGATAATTACAGACACTTAAAAACTACACAATGATAGTTTTAAGTGTCATCTTGACCTGTAGACCCTTGATCGACTTTGCATCCAATAGACCACCTAGTCTACTAACATTCATTTATAATTCCACTATATTAAATGCCCCTCTAAATGCATCATTTTCATAACCTTTCCACCCATCTACTCATGGCCCCTTAACAATCGCCAGTTAGGGTAACCGTCGATGGTTGGCCCTAATCATCAATGATTAGGGTCATCAAACTTGCCTTAAGCTTTAAAAGCATTGCCAACTTTTATCCGAGATTAGCATCCTCCAAAATGGCAACTTACTTTAACAATAGATTTTAAAGATGAATAAAAATAGGTATCTTTATCTCACCCAAGTTAGCACTTTCTCTCTACTTAGAAATTTTGTGTTATAAAGGCAAGGCTTTTAGAAGAGTTGTGGATCTAAAAATTACATACAATCCCTCTTATTCTCTTGTGCAAGTATTCAAGCAACCTAAGACTCTATTTGCATGACTTTTAAAATCTAAATTACTATCATGCTACCCAATTCTCTTCAAGTTTTACTATCTTGCACTTTGCATCTAACAGGTATCATTTATTTATTTTTAACAATTTATTTCATTGTTAACCATTATACTTCAACCAAATCACCTGCACCCCATTTCTAACCCCCTAGATCCATACTCAACTTTTTTCCCATCCACCATTTATTTTTTAACTCCACTTCACTATCTCATCAGACCCGTAGAGGTAACCATCATTGGTTCCTATAACCGTCACCAGTTACATCAACCATAATCAGTTACCTAACCGTCACCGATCAAGATAACCATCATTGATCAGCCTGACCACCGATGGTCCCTATTAGGAAAAACAACAAATTATTATTTTCATCCCCTTTCACACCTAATCAAATCTTATTTCTATTTTCTACCTTTTGTCATGGACCAGACCAGACCAGACCTAAACATTTCTTTTTAAAAATTAGCATTTTACCTTTCTTGTATTAAATAGCATTTACCTTTGTGTTATTATATGTAAGATTCATTTCTTTTATTTTTATCCGACCTTTTATCAGAAAGGGGATTGATAGCCATCCTAGAAATCAATTTTCTGTCTTGGATCTAGCATACGCTAGGCAATCCCCCCATCTTATTGTCTTATTAACAAGTTTTTTTACTACTTTCTAATCTGCAGGTCTTCCTCCCCATCCAAAAAAGAGCTCTCACTTCGTCTGGATATCAATGCATGCATACTTTCAACCATGTACCCTTACACACCCCTTTCTTTCAATTTTACTTCTACTTTCATTAATTAAGAAATAAAGAGAATATTTGAGTAAAACATTCTAGCATGCTCGGTGGGACACCACCATCTTTCTTTTCTTAGTTAGCATTGTATGCCTTCTCTCTCTCTCTATTGTTTGTTCATCCAAGGAAATATATATTTTCTATTTGGGCTTAAAATGAACATTGAATCCATTGTTTGTTTGCAATTTTAGTTCACCTAGTAACTTAAAAAGGCAAGTAATCTATTGTAGCTTAACTTTTATATCACACACCAAACCTAAACCACTTTCATAATCAACACATCACAACTTACTTGAGACAAGGCTTGACTGGGATTTCACCACATAGCAGATAACCTTACCCTACCTGGTAATCCCACTTGGAGGTCATTACCAAGGGGGGATCCCACTCCATTCTATGGTGGAGTATAAGCCCTAGATAGATGGTATATCTTGCCTAAGTGACTCGGCTCAACTTTGAGATCATAAAGTGTGAGGAGCAAGCCCCCAGTACCAGGCCATGTACCTGATGTAGTAAAAAATTTCTTGAGCACCATAACTCAATCTGAAACCATCCTTGGCTTGCTTATCTAGTACCTAATTTTCAAGCCCAGCTTCCCTCACACATTTTTAACTAAGGCATAAGCCAACATGAGATAAAATTTATCCTAGGAGCTAACACACTTAGTGTATGCATTGCTTTCTAGACTTTTTTTCTTGTTTGCTCTTTGTTTAAGTTGTGAGTTATCAACCCTCTACCATCAACATTCCATCATTTTGACATCATTTACATTCATCTCCATTACCTTTTTTGAATGGAGATCCCTTCTATAACCTTTTCTAGAGATCCTAGCTTTACTAGAATCTCATACCTTAGCCCTCTTACATCCGAGCATTACCTGGCATCTTGAGCTAGCTATGCTCCTTACCTTACCTAACATCAACCCAATTCTACCCATCACTCATCAAAATTCAACCATGATCAACCCCCAAACTATCAACTACCACCTGCACTAGTTTCCATGTTAATAGACCGGATTAGCAAGGTGGAGTTATCCATCTCTAACACCTATGGCCAATCAGCCCTTACATGTAACCAATCAAATTTCAACTTCAACCAACCAAAGCCCTATCAACAACCTTTTAACCATTACCTTACTCAACCAACAACATATCAAAATTCATCACATCCATTACCCCATTCTTGTCAAAACTTGGGCCATCTCCCCCACCCCTCATATCAATTACCTCAACCCAACTTATCATCCCAACCAACTCTATCAACCTTATCAAAACCAACCAACCCTACCTAGCTTATCAAACCTACCTAACCCATCAAACCAAAAAACCTCATCAAATCTACCATTTATCTTACAAACTCAAGAGCCCTTAGTGCACCTTCCTCCCATGCAGTACACCCCGCTAAGGGAATCGTATGCCTCTATCCAGGATAAACTTTTAGAGGCTTATATCATCAAACTTCCTCCAATAAAACCCACCAATATTTCTCTTCTAAAACCTATTTGGTTTGTAGAAACTAATATTTGTGCCTATCATCGCACCCACAGACAAGATATAGATAGATGTGGCTCTTTAAAGAGGCTCATCCAAAACCTTATTGATCACAAGGAGGTTTCTAATGAAATTCTCCATATTCCCTCTAGCCTAGCCTTAAACATCATAAAATAGTCAATAATTGAACCTATTCCTCAACTCATTTTTGAGGAAACCATGGTGTAACCCCCAACTAAAACACTTGTCAACCAAGTCAAACCTATTCAACTTTCCTTCAAAATTGCAATTAAGAAATCAACAAACCAACCTGTTCCACATACCCATGTGTAATCAACCTATCAACTTATTCCATTCACCCAGGAATAACCAACCAACCAACCTATTCCATTTGCCCATGTAGATCCAACCAAACAAACTTTTCCACTCACCAATGTGGAACCATCCAACCTTCCTCTTCCACTTACCAATTTTATGGAGCCTACCAACCTGACCCTAACCAATATCAATTAAACAAAACCTACTATCAACTTAACCAAACCTATTATCAACCTAACCTTACCCATAACCATCCACCCAATCTTACATCACCAACCAAACCAAACCATAAAACCAATCAAACCAACAAACCAACTTAACCATTTATCTTCCTCTTTCAACCAGTCAAACTAACCTCTACCCCAACTCAATCCACCATAATTAGCATACCTTCTAATTCAACCATAACCAAATAACCTAACCACCTAAACACTATTCAACCCATCAAACCTATCAAACCTACCCTACTTTGCCTAAATCCAACCCAACTACTTTTCCCTAGCCTTGGTGCACTAAAGGAAATCCCACTCGAACCACCTCCCGTGAACTTGGCCTACTAACCACTAACAACTAACAACTCTTTGGGAGGTGGGTGAAGTCATCTTTACCCTCCTTACCCCTTTTATTAACCAACACCCTCACCTTGGGATCTTTCCCCCTCTTTTGACCATGCCTGGAAAGAGCAGAATGGGGGAACTTCCCCTCCATAAGGCTTTGACAATCTATCACCTAAAACCATACCTTAACAACTAACCCAATGAACCCTTGGTATTTAAACATCTACCCAATTTACCTAACCTATCGCAACTCTATCCAGCTAATCAACCCTATCCAATCTCTCTAAATCAATCTTATCAACCTAATTCACCATATAACCTACTTATTTATCTACCCAATTGGCCTAAACCCAACCTACCTTACCAAACAACCTTACTTGACCTCACCCATAATCAATTAAACCTTAACTATCATGTAACCAACCTAACCTTCTCTTTATTAATCCATAACTTTTCCATGTTTATTCAAGTGTCATAAATTAACTGTGGGAATGCCACTCTCTTGATTTACATTAACCATCTATGTAAACATGGATTTGGGGCATATCAAGATTGAACCTCCTCAATTATTTTACTTTCATGTTTGTTCCTTGGTTAAACCAAGTTCTTTATCATCTTATGTCTAAATTAAGCTCATCCCTTGTTTTCAATCAGCTTCATCTCCTTATCTTTAAGGACAATCGATTAAAAATAGGATCATGTGATTACCCATCACCAACTTTGCCTAATCTTAAACATGGATACCAAAACTCTACCCATTGCATGATCTTCATGGATACTTTTTGTCTCTAATCAGATGGAATCCCATGGTTGTTGTCACTTAAAGTCACCTTTCTCACCCATCATCAACCTTCTTGTGCCATGGCTTTGCCTTCATGAGGATAACCTTAGGCATATATATATGGTCCATGTCTAAACCAACATATAAACATTTGGGATATCAATATCACTTAGGTCAACATCTTTAGCCTACAAACTACTCCCTTGAAGGATAGTTGCTTTATTTTAATTTGATTAAACTTAAAATAGACTATTCCCTTGAAGGACAGCTATCACTTTACTTGAACTTAAAATAGATTGCTCCCTTGAAGGACATCTATCAAATTTGATTAAACCCAAAATTAGACCACTCCCTCGAAGGAAGTCTAAGTCAACATTATCAAAATAATCATTTAGAGCTTCCTGCATCGATCAACTTCACCATCATATCAAACAAGCAATAATAGACCCTATATCAATCAATAAAATAAGTTATCCCAATAAAAACATAATCAATTTTCATCAGTAGACTTCCCACATCGATCAGTCCACACCTAACATATGACATGGACTCGTCTATCATGGTTCTTAGGTCACCTAAAAAAAGAGTAAACCCTCCCCATAGAAAGGTTACCTTACTTACCACCACTACATATCACCCACTACCTACCATCCATTTCCCCCTTTATCTTCCATAAAACATAGGATTATTAAGCTTACTTGGCACCATGTGACCAAGCTACCTTTTTTAACCATCAAAATAACAATAAATCAAAATCATGATAGGGGTTTTATGTTCATAAACCCACCCGTCTTGCCATGGTCTTTTTCAATTAGAGCATTTACCCTCCCCCTTTACACTTTTATGATCACTTGGGTAGACACGTCTTCTCCCTTTCATGTCATTGAACCTTACCTACCTCACCTATCAAACCTATCAACCAACAATAACCAACTAACTGTCCCTACCTTATCCAACCTATACAAAAAATCCATCCTATCAAATTCACCCAACCTATTCAACCAACCTTTCCTAGTCAAAACCTTACCTACTAACCAAACCTTTTAAACCTTCCCTACCATGATTAAAACACATATCTACCCAAACACCTATCAACAAACCTTACCTGATTAATCTAACATATCTAATCAACTTTATCAACCCTGCCAACCCAAACCAAACCAAGTGGTACACTCAAGTAGGGAAACCTATTTGTATGTCTACCAACCTATTTAGGAGTCACCCTCTCCCTCACACTATGGAGCTTACCCTTCTCTAGCAACTTATTCAGGAGGCACCTTCTCCCTTAACTTTTGGAGATTACCCTTCTCTGCCAAACCACCCAACCATTCAACCACGTCCACCTTGCTCATTAACCCTAATCATCACTGGTTACCTAACCATCATTGATTGCCCCTAACCTTCTCTGATTAGGGTCTAACTTTATTTTACCCACCTCTTCTCTTCTTTTATTTTACCTAACCTAAAAACACATTCAATAGGGGTAACCTATTCCTTACCACACCTTGACCTATTTGAGCATCACCCTCTCCCTCAACCTATCAAGAACTACAATTGACTTGAAGTCCATGTTAGATCCACTATTCATGATATTATGTAGGTAGTGTCCTCTTGCCTAGCGCATCAAGATTTAGCACAGCCACCCCTTACCCAAACCACCTATTTACCCATGACCACCTCACTATTGGATTTTATTTGCACCAACCTATTCATATATCTTGTGATGACTTTACTTTGGTCCTTATTAACTACTTTGACCTTTTATTTTGACATGTTGACCTTTTGAATTATGAACCACCTTGTGCATAACCCAACCCTTAGTTTTTTTCTCAACAGAACTTCCTACCCTAGATACCTAAGTACACACCCAACTTCTCTAGGTAACTTGATCTATGTGACCCGATCAGCCATGACAAATGCTAGGGACTGGTTACCTTATCACTTCTCCTAGAACCCATCCTTATTTTCAACATCGACAATTTTTCATCTTTACATGATTTTGACTCTCATACTTGGTCGTATTTTGTGTGTTTTTTTTGTGTTTCCAATACCTCTCACATTTTCATCACCCACCTCATGCCCTCCATTTTAACTTTTATCAAACCATGACCTAATCTCCATCTTACCTCATTGACTCCCAATTTGAGGGGGAACACATCCTCCCTTCCACACCTAAGGCAACCAGACCTATACCTTGACCAACCACCTATTTTTGTTTTGCAGCTTGCTTAAAGCTACACAACAAAAAGGAGTAAAATGTACACACTTGAAAACTACATAATGATAATTTTTTATGTCATCTTAACCTATGGACCCTTAATCAACTTTGCATCTAGTAGACCACCTAGTCCACTAACATTCATTTCTAATTCCACTATATCAAATACCCCTCTAAATGCATCATTTTCATAACCTTTACACCCATTTACTCATGGCCCCTCGACCATTACCAATTAGGGTAACCATCGATAGTTAGCCCTAACTGTCAATGATTGGGGTCATCAAACTTGCTTTACACTTTAAAAGCATTGTTAGCTTTTATCAAAGTTTAACATCCTCCAAAATGGCAACTTGCTTTAACACTAGATTTTAAATACAACCAAAAATAGGCATCTTTATCCTCACCTAACTTAGTAACTTTCACTCTCCTTACTTAGCAGTTTTGTGTTATAAAAGTTAGGCTCTTAGAAGAGTTATGGATTCAAAAATTGCAGACAGGCTCTCTTACTCTCTTGTGAAGGTATTTAGGCAACTTGAGACTCTATCTTCATGACTTTTAAAGGCTAAAGTACTATTATGCTACCCAATTTTCTTCAAGTTTTAAGTATCTTGCACTTTGCATCCAATAAGTATCATTTATTTATTTTTAACAATTTCCTTCATTGCTAACCTTTTTGCTTCAACCAGATCACCTGCACCCCTTTAAAATCCCCTAGATCCATACTCAGCCTTCTTCCCATCCACCATTTCTTTTTAACTCCACTTCTATCTCATCAGACCCACACAGGTAACCATCATCAATTCATGTAATCATCATCAATTACATCAACCATCATTGATTACATCAACCATCATCAGTTACCTAATCATCACCAGTTAGGATAACCATCATCAATTAGCCTGACTATCGATGGTCCCTATCAAGAAAAATAACAAATTATTATTTTTCTCCCCTTTCACACCCAATCAGACCCTATCTTTATTTTCTACCTTCTATCATGGCCCTGACCTGACCTGACCTAAACATTTCTTTTTAAAAATTAGCATTTTACCTTTCTTGTATTAAATGACATTTACCTTTGTGTTATTATATGCAAGTTTCATTTCATTTAATTTTATCCAACCTTTTATGAAAAAGGGGATTTACAGCCATCTTAGAAAGTTGTTACTTTCTCAAATCTAGCATATGTTAGGCAATCCCCCCATCTTATTGTCTAATCAACAAGTTTTTTTTAGTGTTTTCTTATCTATAGGTCTTCCTCCCCAGCCAAAGTGGAGCTCTCACTTTATCTAGATATCTACGCATGCACACTTTCAACCAAGTACCCTTACACACCCCTTTCTTTTAGTTTTACTTCTACTTTCATAAATTAAGAAACAAGGAAAAAATTTGAGTAACACAATAATATTATTATCAAGAAGACTATCTTGAAGGTGATCAATAGTGGGCACATGTGTTGTGGTAAGTTAATCAGTGATGATTTATCCTTTGATATCTTTTTGAGTAATAATTTGGAGATCAAATTCCATGAGAAGGACCATCTAATTGTCAATTCTATCTCTAGGAAGAAAGGCTTCAAAGAAGAAATGATGAAGGGGATCATAATAGATGATAACATAAGTTGTTTGATAAATCATATAATGTCAAAGTTTTTTAGTTGCAAAATATATGGCGAGGTACTCATGTTTGACTTTTGTGTAACATTTATCATAACCAATGAGGCAACAACAGATATAGTAGATGGCATATTCTCTTCCAGTATCATCTTGTTGAGCAAGCATTACCCCAACTGATATGGGTGTGGAAGAGGTATATAGGATCAAAGGTCAATTGTTTAAAGGGAGACAAAGAGTAGGTGGGTGAAGCAATGATTCTTTCATATTATCAAATGATTTTTGATAGGGATCTATCCATTATAGAGCATTACCTTTCTTAAAAGATAATTGATGAAGTGGATACGGTAAGCCATTTCAAGGATGAATCATCTAATTACCCCAAGTTTATTGAGGTAAGTGTGAATGTCTAGAATAGATCAAGGGATGGGCATGTTGATGATAGAATAAATATTGGTAGGGTCAACAGTGATGCCATGAAGAGAAACTAAGAATCTTAATAGTTTTCTAGATGTGACACCAAAGACCCATTGTAAGGATTTAGTCTAATTTTATATTTAAGAAGGCAGTCAAAGATGGTGGAAAAATCAAAAATATGAGTCTTGTGACATTCAGACTTAACAATGAGGTCATCCACATAAGTTTCTATAATTTTGTGAATAAGATCAAGAAATATGTGTCAATGCTCATTGATAAGTAGTTATGGCATTTTTGAGTCCAAAGAGCATTTTAACATAGTAATAGGTGCCCCATTCTATGGTGAAATTTGTCTTATGTGGCTTGTGGGGGCAATGTGAATTTGGTTATAGTTTGAGAAACCATCCATAAGAGACAAAATTTCATAACTAACTGTAGAATTGATAATGGCATCTATTGAAGGTGGAGGGAAATTATCCTTGGGACAAGCAAGATTAAGATAATAGAAATCAATGCAAATGTGAATGACCATGGTGACTTTTTTCCAAGCAGGGATTATGTTAGAAACCCATTCAGAATAGTCCACTGGTTTGATAAATTTAGCATCAAAAAGTTTGATAATTAATTTATGACATAAGGTGGAAATTTTCATTGCTTTTGGTGCATAGGTTTGGCATTGGGATAGGTGATGATATTGTGGACCACAATGCTAGGATAAATCCCAGGCATGTCCTCATAGGACCAAGCAAAGATCTCATGATATTTATCAAAAAATAAGTTAAAGTTATCATGTTTAACATGTGTGAGTTTGCGATAAACTATAATAGGTCAAGGGCATGATGGAGTACCATATTCAATTTGAGTGGTTTATTTGATAAACATAACCTTGCCATCTTGGACCATAAGTTTAGTTCAAATGGTCTTAGGTCTGATTATAAGGGAAAGCCAAATATAACCAAGTGGTTTTTTATTAGTTTTATCAAATCCATAACAGGTAAGGTAGGTTTGCTTGAGATGAACCTTATTATAGCCAAGTTGTTGGATAAGCCACAAAGATGTCACATTAATACTAGACCCTTCGTCAACTAAAACTTTATTAATAAAAGTAGTATTAATAGCTATTTTGATAAATAGTGGTGGACCATCGGTGTAAAAAAGAATTTCATCATTAATAATGTATTCTTCAAAAAATTCAATAGAATGCTTGGAAGGACAAATGGATTCAATGGTGTGCATGTTGGTAGGTTGAGGCCCAATAGAGGGTGGTTCTTCATCTATAGAAGGTGGATATTCGATTTCTTGTAATTATTGCATATGAAACTTGTGATGATAAGGGGAAGTATGAACTAACCTCATAAATGGAATCTTACAAGGCATAGAGTTAAGTTCTTTAAGAAAGTTCCAATGGGATTTAGAAGAATAACCAGTGCGAGTTTTAGAGGGTAAGGTAGATTTTGAAGGAATGGAAGTTGTTGGGGGTTATGAAGAAGGAGGTGGTTCCTCATAGGCTTTCTAATTTAAATGAATGGTTGTATTATCTTTGAGAATTTGTTCCTCTAAAGATGGTTGCTTAGGTTTTATGATAGGATCTTTATGAGATGGTTTACATTGATAATGACCTTAGTTGTGTTAACATATTGAGAATTATTGTAATATTATTCATAGTCGACATCAATAGCACAAACATACTTGGGAGTTTATTGATGATTAGATGTGGAAAAATATTTTTGGTTATTAGAAGGAGAAGCTTTTGCAGCTTGTCATTTTTTAGAAGCAATGTTGTACTCTTGACGATGAAGTTAGATCATGGCTTTGTGATTGAAGGAATCACCAAGCATGTAGGAGACAACAAACTTAGTAAGCCCTCAACAAATTTCATGGGAATGACCAATATCAATGTGGAACCAATAGAATTGGTTAGGATCATACCATTTAGGAGGATTATTAGGATAAGTAAAGGGTTAAAGGGTGGTAAGAATTGTTTCATTTGTTACACGGTTAGTGGTATGTGAGAAGATGGGGGAGTGTCAGTTTTGGAAAATCTTTATTTAGTTTTAGGAGTATTGTCAGTGATGGCATTGGTAGAAATTTTAATATATCCATTAAGGAATTTAGTATTAAGTTCAAATTGCTTCATGAGGAATTATTGACATTTGGCTTGGTCAAGAGCTTCATTAAGTGTTTGAGGAGTAAAATTTTGAACCTTATATTGAATCGAAGGAGTTAAAGCAGTTATAAAGAGATTGAATAAATTATCATCAATCATGTTATGGTCAGCTTTATGGGCCAGAGATTTCCATTATTTGATCAAATCATGAGTTGGTTCGATGTAAGATTGCTTAGCATTGATAAAATGGCTAAGGCAATTTTTGGAAGGTCATTAGGTTGAAACTCTTCAACTAGAGGATTGACTAAATCCTTAAGTTTCCAAATAGAATTTTGGGGAAGTTAGTTATATCAATCCAATACATCACTAGTAAAGGTTTTGACTAGAATTTTAGTTGTGGTGAAAGTATTAGTTTGGATCCACTTTTTATAAATATTGTCAAATGTTGTATAAAAGGTCAGTTGTTAAGTCATTTACTTTGTCAGGCACTTATCTAGTTGTCCAAGTCAATTCTAGACTTGTTACAACTAGGCACAAACCTAGACTAATCTTGTAGTGCTCAAATTTATCACTCTACTACACCTGCATCAATTCACATAAGGTACAAGCCTTATGAACTCACCCAAAGTGTAGTAGATAAATAATTGGGGCCCACATTGGGCTAGTCATGCCATGGTGTAAATCATTCTTCAAGGGACTTGGTCATTACAACAATGACATTGGCAAGTTCATTGGCACAAGCTATTCTAGGTGGATTCTGACTATCTATAGGCATAAATACTATTCGAGGAACTTGTTCTAGTCATATGAGCGTAAACTTATATTAGGTTGATGATAGGATCTCAAGGGTGAAAGCTTTTATCTTACTGGTTTTAGTGTTATTTAGTGTTAAGATGTGTTAAGGGAATTACTTTACATCAAGGCTTTATGCTTAGGCTAGAGCTTTAGGCACAAATATCATCACTTGACGTGGGGTCCTTCCTACATTTAGAGTATTTCTATACAATATGTTGACATCATCACCTATATAGAGATGCCATTAATGAGTTGCACCAAATGCTTGCTATAACTTAGCATTCATCTATTAAATCTAATCATTACCACTATTACAAACATTGTGTAATCAATTAACACTGCCATAACCATTTATAATAGATCAATACACACTTAAGTGCAATGCCATTCTTCATTGAGCATTGTTTAGATAAATAGAGTATATAATAAATAAAATAGAGCAAATGCTCATGTAAAGCTACTAAAGGCCTAGAGGCTCACAAGTGAGCTTGGGCACTACAATGGGAAGAAACAAGGGCATCCATGCTACTCCTAAGTTTTGATGGTGGTTACTTTGCTATATCTAGAGCCAATTTTGTAGAGATTCACTATCTCAAAGTTACGTCCCCTGCATAATGGTTTGATCTTGGATTTATAGCATTAAGAAGCATCTTCATGCTAGTGTGGAGGGTGCATGCTAAGTGATGAGATAGATCCTTGGTTGATCATTCTTCTAAGTCCATCACCTTATGCTCTTTGTACTCTAGTCACCATGTGTAGTCACTTATGAAGATGCCCTAAAAAACTTGGGTGTCGAGTAACTGCCTACCAATTAGTACAAGATCTAAGAAGATTCCTCTAGCTAGCACAAAAGGTGTTAAAATAGTAATAATTCTAATTGATTTCCTCACACTAATATATTTTATAAATTTCCATGGATCCATACTTATCCAAAAAAAGGGCCCAACATTTACCCCATACAAAATTACTAGTCTACCCTCATATTAGTCTTTCACTCTTGGCATGCAAAATTTTGGCATGCTCTCCTTTAGTTCAGTGTTGAAGTCCTCAAAGCCCTTAATGTAAAATTTGAGTTCTTCAATGGTATTGTCTATCTCTGGTGAGGTGGATTTGAGCATGAGCACATCCATATTTTCTAATTCCTTCTAGAAGGCCTCAAGGTTTGCCTTAGCTTTTACAACTCTTTTATCCAAGATTTTTCCTTATTCGTAGGCCTTAGTTTATAAGGTGCAGAAGAGTGCTTCCAGGATTTGTTCTTGGTATTTGATTTAAGTATTCAAGGCATTGATCTTTCCCATTATTTGGTTATTTTCTTATATGCTCGTAGTGTATACCTACACCATCAGCTCCTCCTTCTTCCCCTTTGGCTTTTTGAGGTGTGCATCTATGATTAACACTTGGTTGGAGAAGCTATAGAAGATGGCATCAACAACATTTATGCCCTCTTGAAGTTGTGTGAAGATGTCTTCTACCTTTTTGATCTTTGAAGCTAATTCTTGCTTTATTATGGTGCATGGGTCCTTCCTCTTCTTATTACACTAATTTTGCCTTCAACCTTGGGAACATTTGCTCCACTATTATGCATACCTTATCAACCTCTGATAAGTTCAAAGTGTTAATTTTGTCTAATAAGGATGGCTCAGCTTCCTCTATGTGTGCATCCAGTTATTGTAATTTAAACTTTATGGCCTTTACTTTCTCTTCTGCTTTTAGTGCAATCTTCTTCCATCTTGAAGCTCTAACATTGTTAATGATGTTCTTTCACACTACTTTGGAGGCCATTCATATCATTGCATTAGCTAATCTGATTGGGTTCACTGCATGGGGGTTTATAAGAAGGGAATCATGCCCTTCTTCTAGTTTCTCTATCCCTAGTATGGCCTTTTTTGACACCTCAAAATGAGGATCATTCATATAACTGTCAAAAGCGAAGACAATTTTTGGCACATCCTTATTGTGGTAGCTCCAAGGGGCATGTATTCAAACATATAGTGATTTTCATCAATCCACCCCTTCTGTGACTTTTCCCTTAGGCTTATTTTGGCACCTTCTTACTCAATGATGGCCAACTCTATCTATTTTACTTCCTCCTCATCAGTCCTATCACTCTCTTCAGTGTTTCCCTCTAAGGTTCCTTCCTCTTGTTCTAATAAGGGTTCTTCCTCGAACTTGTCCCCTTGGTCCATATTTTCTTCTACCTTAGCACTAGCTTCACCATTTTGTTTATGTTAGGTTTCCTCAATGCTCTTTATTTATTCTTTCAAGGTGTCAGTATCACCTTACTCATCTCTAGGTTCCCCTTCACTACTTCATGTGATTGTGGTATAGCTTCTTTTGTTATGTTGGTGGGGGCACTAGGCACATTTACTGCTCTCTCCTCCATTGGTTTCACCCTTGTGACAACCATATTATCTTTATTTTCTTTCTTGACCATTTTTTCTTGGGCTTTATTTTTATCTAACTTCCTCTTCTTTATTATTGCTAAGGTCTTTTCTTCTGAAACCCTTATTTCCTCAGCCTTAACCTTGTCAATCTCTTCCTGGGTCATGTTGGCCACCTTCATGGCCACTCTTTTATTTATAGCTCCAAATCCATCTCTATTTCTTCATCATTGATGCCTATTTTCTTCCACCAACTTCTCTTTTCCTCCTCAATTAGTGGAGGTTATGTGGAGGGCTCTTTGGATGAGGTGATGGATATATTTTTCGCCTCTCTAAGTGTGGTGGTAGTGCCACCTTGGAGGGCCTCATGAACTTATTTAGTGTTGGGCTCTTATTCTATTATTTCTTCCTAGATGATGTAAACTTTCATCTCTCCTTCTTCCTCCTCCATCTCTTCATATGCCTCTTATGCTTCTAATTCCTCATATGCCTCTTACACCTCCATCTCCTCCAAGGTTATTGTGGGCATTGTAATTGGCCCCTTGGACTTCTTTTTCTTTTCCCTTTTTTTGGGTGAGGTAATCCCTAGGGTGAAGACCACATGCTTCTTCTTTGGTGTGGAGGGAATGGCTTCATCATCAGAGGTGATCTTCAATATAATGCACTCTTACATCTCCTCAAGTGTCTCCCCTTTTTCTTGTAGGGAGACTTCTTTTACACTACCAGTTCCAGCTTCCCTTAATCATTAATTTAGAGGGGTAAGCCATCATCCTTCTTGGTGCTCACACCCTTCTTTCTTGGCTTCATCTCATAGAATAGCATATAGATGTGTTTAAGTATGAATTCCTTTTAAAGGGGATGGATGTCGATGTGATCTGAGTCATCCTCTTCATCTTTGGGAACTTTCCCTTCTAGGTGCATATATCAGTGTCACAACCTGCTTCATTATAAATCCATGGTTTTCATCAACATATATAGCTACCACACATTAAGAATTCTTCTAAATGCATCCCTAAAGTATTTGGCTAAAAATTCATAAGGGATCTTCAGCCAGCTAGATCGATTGCCTTCTATGAGTGCTAGGCACACTACAAAAAAGTGATTCATAATGGCAAAGGTTTCCATTCTAAACATATTTTGAGGGAGCTCCTCTAGGATGCACCATTCCTCTCTGAATGCTTCAATATAATAGGCACACCATCCCATCACTCAAGTCTTGTAATTCAAAGAGAAGGTGGGGGGTGGGTGAAGTTTTGGTACTTTAGCATCAGGGAGTCCTTGTGCTCCTGAAAGACCCAAAGGTTGTCTTCATCAATATCAGGCACATCAATCTCCTCCATCACAATGAGAATTAACATAGACCACCATCGAAAGGTCTCTCATACTATAAAACACTCTAGTGCATTCTTCACCATTTCCAATGTAATAAACTTTTCTATATTAAATCTTAACCCCTATGTCGTATGGTGGGTGATGCACAAGTAGGCCTTGGTGATGTTTATACATCGATCATTGGGGGAAAGTTTCAAACTCATGAGCCATGCAGCTACCCTCATTTTGGGGTCTTTAATGTCTTTGATTGGGAACACAAAACCTCCCTTGTAGTACCCCAAGAGTTTCCCAACCCTTTCAACTTCAGCATCATCCACCATCATCTGACTGATGTCTATGTTGGAGTCTAGGAGCCTAGTGATTTTGTCAATGAGGTTGGTTGATGGTCGCATTTGCCTCCCTATAAAGAAGTTATCCCTGTGGATGCATGAGAGATGGAACTACATGAGTTCCTCTGGCTTCCCAAAACATAAAAGCTCATAGAGTTAAGTTGTGCTAATGGTTACAATTTTGTCTAAGATGGAGACATCAAATAATGTCATGCCTGCTTTAGTCTTAGTCCCCATATCAACCACCCAATCTTGCACTAGGTCTTATGTATTACTTGAGGTGCAGTGATTGTATTCTTTGAGCTGGAAAGTGTGCATGAAATATGCCCAACTCTTTCTTATCAATACCTCCTTAGGAAACTACATCTCCTAGTAGGACATTTTTTAAAGCACCTCTAGATCAACCTTGATGACTCTAACTCCTTGTATTAGTTGTGCTTTATTCTTTATTATAGCTACTTCTTTTATCATTCATGCCCTCTTGGCATCCTTTTTCACTTATAGTCGGCCAAAACTCATGAGTTTTTCCCCATTCTGAACTGACTAATGTTGAAGTATGGCTTATTTACTTTTCCAAAGCCTATAATTTTTGGTGGTGATCCTCACAATCACAAGATATGTGACTAAGACTTCAACTCTCAAGCTTTGTTTACCATTAATATTAGCCTTGGTGTCACTCTAGTTTTTTGCTACCTAGTTCTTACACAATTCGTGCCCCACACCTATCTATGCCAATCTCAAAAGGAATAGAATTCCTCCCTCTATTCAATCATTCACTTTTGGCATATATGGGTAATTAAGGTCTCACTGTAGTAGCATTTTCTTGCTTCAGCTCTGGTCTGCTATTTTGAATTTTTGGATGCAAATTATCTTGAGGTTTGGAACATAAACCAGTCAGCCCTTTTTTGTTTTATACCCTTAATTCAACTAGCTTCTTAATTACAAGTGATTAATGGCATGGCAGTGCCTCAATTTCTTAGAATTTTCTAAAACCCATGAAATCTACAAAAAACCTCTATAATGCATGCATTCAATGCAAATCTCTATGCCTCCATTATCATCTCAATAAATTCTCCTAATGGAATTTTTGGTGAAGTGATCTGTAGTTCAAATGGCCACTTCCTACCTCACTTTGGGTGGATGCTAGCTTGTCCTAACAATATTTCTCCTACACTTTGTTCACTTGGCATGACCTTTTGCCTTCTTTCTGACAACCTGGGTGCAGTGCCTCATATGCACATGATTCAGGCTCTACGGTTTCATCTTATTTTCTTGTTGTGTTTCCATTTCAAGTGTACTTTCTTATTTTCATTAATTTATGTGCACTTTCATCTCTTTATCTTGGCTTATCATACCCCATAAAAATCATTTATGTTGGACCTCCAAAATTTCACTCTTTGATTTTAATATCTTGTGCACAATCATAGTGTGCATCTTATTTCTTTCTCTTAGGCATTTGCATTTTATGTGCCTCTCTTTATTAATTGGTACACATATTTCAAAGTTTGGTGAATTCTACGCATTGAGAAACTTAGGTTTCTAGCCTCAAGTGCTTTATAAATCATCCATGCTCGACTCACCCAACTGGAGTTATGCATAGAAGTGCTAGAATATTTATTTTGTGGGCCTAAAAGTGCTACTTATTCACTATACAAGAACAACAATCATAAAATACAAGGAAATGTTTGGCTTGTGCCAAACTTCATTCAAGTTAGCATAACACCACTAACTTATGATCAGGAAATTGGTGTTTGATGGTGCAAATACCATCTTATTGCCTATAAGGCTTCAATTATTATCGTTGAAATGCTTAGGGAGTACTTCACCTGATAATGTACACAACTTGCATGCACTAATTTCCAATATACTATGGATGCAATATGGTCCCATCCACCTAATTTGTAGCTTTCCCAAGTGCTTGAGGTATTTAAAATCATAGAGAAATACCAATGTTCCTTAGGTTATCACCTTGCATATAATATGCATAGAATAATAGCAATTTTCATGGGGTTGACGAGCAGACCATCTTTATAGATGATGTGCCTAAGAAAAGTTCCAAATGGTGTTGTGAAGATGCACTTTTTAAGGTTCAAGGATATATGTAGTTGTCATCACCTCTCAAACATGAGGTGCAAGTTATCATAATGGTTTCTCACAAGCCCATGCATAGTCTAATCATCAAGGTACACCTAGAGGAACTTATGGATAAAATCTTTAAATGCAGTGATGAACACTCTAGAGAATACAGATGGTGCATTCTTAATCCCAAATGGCATAATGTTATAGGTGAAACAACCTATTCTATTTCAAAGTTTGTCTTAGGTATGTCCTCCTTTTCAATTTGGACTTGATGGTATCCAAAGAAACCATCAGTGAAAGTATAGATTTCATAACCTGTGACTTCATCCAAGACTTCATTAGTGAATGGTGTCGGGAAGGGGTCAATGACATAGGCAATGTTTGGAAGTTGGTAATCAACATAAATATAGATGTTCCCATCCTTATTAATTCTAATCACCATGGGGTTCAACAATTTTGACTATTGCACTGGGTAGATTACACCTATGACTAGCATACCATCAATCTCTATTTTGACCTTACCGTGAAGATTAGGGTTCATTCTATAGGGGCACTTTTTAATAGGTCGCACACCATCCACCAACTTTATGCTCATTTTTAAAAGGGATGGGTGGGTGCCCTTCATATCTTGGAAATTACATGGAAACAAATATTTAGGCTTTTTTAGGAGATCCATAATTTGCACCAGCTCTGCATCAGACTAATATGTGCCCAGAGTAGCCACCTTTGGTTCACCTTCCCTACTGATATCAACTTAGATAGTCTTGAGTGGTGTGTGGTAGGGCTCATTTCTCTCCTGATGTGTGTCCACAACATGCTTACTCCCCTCAGTTGTTTCAATGTGGATATGAGAAGGATCTTCCACATCAGGGGTACTATCATCAACTTGGTGCATGATCTTCCTCTTTCCTGACAAGGATGTCTAATTTTGCACTTTTTAGACATTTGTATCTTCATCACTCTAGTCATTATTGAGTGCTTACTCCTTAAATAAAATTTTTATTACTAATCCTTTCTCCTTAAACATATCTTGTAGGCACTCCTCTAAGCTTGCATTGTCCTCAAACACTACCCTTTGAATGACTTGTAATGGCTCAATCAATTCTAGGTTATGTGAGGAAAAGGAGAAGGTGTGCACAAACTTCTCCTTCAAGACATCCCAACTGGCTATCTCATGGTGAATTTCATTGACCACATACCAAGATCACACCCACATTTTCAAGGTTATATAGAAGGTATGCACCCACAGGTTCCTTGGGGCATTTATGTCATACTCAGTGTATGTTTCTTTACACAGGCGTATGTGTGTTATTAGGTTCGAATTGCCAGAGTAGCAAAAATGTCTAGGTCCTCATTATTTTTTTTGAATCTAGTGTAGATGGTTATTTTTACATCTTTCTAAGTTGGTCAGCTATACCTCTATATTGCCAACCAATGAGTGGAAGTGCTTCTTAAAGTATACACTAGTGCACCCATCCTATCTACTTCCTTCAAGATGCAAGACTCTAGGTCACAGACATATTCTTCTATAGGATTGCTACCCTCATATCAATACTTCAAGTGAAACACTTTTTTTCCCTTCTACCTATTACAAGGGACCCCTCTTCATGAAGTGCAATCAATCTAGACCCAACTAGTCCTCATAGGTTTTGGCACCTTGGCACTCACTAAATAGCACCTCCAACTAGTGGTTTCATAAGCTTCTTCGACCCATAAATCACAAGATATATCGATAGTGTCTAAGGATGGATGTACATCATTCTAAGAAAGCACTCCTTGGTCATTAGGATTGATAGCTTTGGTGCCTTGTGTCATGACATTGTAGATATGGTTGATCTCATCTTCAAGATCAACACTTTATACATAAGGGGGTTTTTGGTCACTTAAGAGGGGGATCAAGACCCTCTACTTGCTATTTTTAAAGGTCATATAATAATTATTGAAGTGCATGTTGGCATTATTCATGTAGTACTATGGCCTAAAAAGGAGTGTTAGATAATTATCTTGCTTAACCAACTTAATCACTTCAAAGTTAGCATGGAACTTTGTGCCTATAATATCTACAATGACACCATTTAAAATTCTGATTGGTTGCATCCTAGCTTTGTTGGCCATGAAAATCACATGACGGGAAGGCCTTAAGGATGGCCTACCCATCTTCTCCCATGTGTTCTTTGTCAATATATTGACGTTGGCACCTATGTCCATGAGGACCTCACATACAGACCATCCATCAATGGTGGCATTCACTAGAAGCTCTTGATCATACTCTACATTCTGTGTATGCCTGACCTTTTATGCCCTTTCTATGTATGACATACCAATTTTAGCTAACTTCTCCCTAACATGATCTAAAAGCAAACTCTTCAATAGGGGCACCACCCTTTTTGTCTATAGAGGTGTAGTATCTTCATGAAATCTTATACCTCAACCACTTAGCTATCTTATTTCTTTCAAGAGGTACCATCTTGTGCCTCTAGATCTTGTGTCAGTTGGAGTTCTCCTTATAGGATTTCAATTATGCTCATGGCATGTTTCAAGACATCATTTTAATGTGTAGGGTTAGGGTAAGGCATTGTTTGGGGTTCTAGCAGTGTGATACACTTAATATCACTTGATTCCATATATTTTAGGCACAATTCTGGTACTAGTGCAACTGGTCATTGAGTGGAGAGCCCACTACAAGTAGTTATATGTACTTTGATTGGCCCTATGTGGGTTAGTTGTACCTTTGGAGTCTATTTCTTCACTTTAGGCTCATGCATAATCATTATTTTGCTTTTGTCTACATTGGTTCAGCTTGGGTCAACTTTTTAAACAATTCAAGTCATTCATCGACCTTGTGTGTTCCTCAAAAATACCCATACATTAAATGTGTAGGGTATTCATGTTGATACTGCTCGATCGAAAAACACATGTAACATGATCACTATGGAAATATTCTTCCACCACCTCCTCCACCTTGCCCTCTAGCACCTTTTTGCATCTCATAACTTGCATTCTACTAGTCATAGCCCTCATCTCCTTAGATTTCCTACCCTCCAATTGATGTAGTTACTCATTGTGCACCTATCTCCATATTTTTGTGCATCTCATCAATTATGCAATAATCAGCTATGGTATGAGTGTAAGTGTCGCACAACCAACAATATATGGTTATGTTAACATGACTAATGCATTGTAATAAATGTCAATTACAAACATCATGCACCTTGTGACAAACCTCATATCCTTGAATCAATGTGCACACATTCCTTTGAGGGTAGTTATTCATGTTGTGACCTTTCATCCTATATTTAGTGTACCATAATCTACTTTGAGCATCTTGCAATGAACTAGTGGTCAATTTTTGGAGTTGTTTGGCCATGGATATAATATTCACTTCCATAAATGGTTTGATCCCAATGTTGGTGTTTTTGGATACCTCTGCTCTAAGCACAATTTCAACTACTTCTCAAGGATCTATGAATATCTTCATAGAGAGGGCTCTTATAAATGGTACTAGCAATCCTCTAATGAACCATTATGCATTTTGGGAGGGGTGAATGCCATAAGGCAGCTTGGAAAGAAGAGTTTTAAACTGAGCATCATACAAGTGCACACTCTCTGATAACCCTTAGATAATTTCTTTGAGTCAGGCGATGCTCTATTGTTCAAACTCAAGTATGTCAAATTCCTTTAGAAATGCTTCCTTCAAGGTGTCGTAATCAATAATAGCCTAGTTAGGATAAAATTTCCTATACCAGGTATGAACATGATCAAGACAAGTTGTTGAAAACTATGTTACCTTATGCTTCAACTGGGTTATACCTTGAGCATGTCATTAAAGCTCACATTTTAACACATGCTCAGTGACATTTTTCAAACCACAATATTCTAGCAAGTGCATTTCCATCTCATAATATATTTATTATGGGGGGCTCTCACATCTAAGGTGTTTGCCCCTTGGTACTTGTTCTATGGTGGTCTTCCAATACCTCTAGTTACTGGATTGGGTGTTGACCCTATTATTATGGTTGGCACCATTGAAGATGATGACATGATGCTCCTCACTTGTGGCACTGGGCCACTTCCCATGGGTTGTTACCCAGTCTACAGAGCTAATATTTACTAAACTAAAATACTTGAACTCACATTTTGTGTTGCACTCACATTTTGTGTTGTTGAACTATTACCCAAAGGTCTATAGGTACCTTCATCTAGATCCTCATGGGGGATAACTTGTTCAATCACAAAATTATGCTATAAATCTGTAAATTGGTCAAAGTCAATGTGGATAATAGGGTCAGTTATCACTCTTGTTCTTCCTGAGGGGGATCTAGTGTATGAGCATGCACCATAGGTTTAAAGGGGAAAGCATTTTTGGTCCATCTTCAATAGTCAAATTCTATAGGGACCCAATGCATTCTTCACCATCAATAAGTGATCTTGATCTATGGCTTCATTATTTCTTGCCTCACATAGCTACAATTTAAAATATCCTTCTCCATGCCCATCCTACTCATTATGGGTTCTATTGGCACTTTTAGGTTCTAGATCTTCCATCAGTCTGCACCTTCTCTTGTTATGTCTATCTTTTGAGCTCTCAAGTGTCAATCTACTCATCCCTTTCAATTTCACTTCACCTACATGCCCTCTTCTTCCTTATTGTGTTTTTCACATGAGAAAGGACTTTAGCCTTCCATTTGTATGGTTTCAAATCCATAATCTACCATTAGTTTCTTAAAGTCTATGCTGAATTCTTTCACAAATGTGCCTCTAGGCTCATGCAATAACTGATACTCTACTTTTTTAGGGTAGGAGTATGCTAATACTATGAATTCAAGTTCATAACTATTCAAAGGTCCTTGCCACCATTTTTTTATAGTTTTGTCTTCTCTGGGTTGCATAAGCAGTCAACCATCAGTACACATGCTCAGATAGTTCATAAAAGAAGACCTCATATAGAGCATCATACAAGTTATTCTAGACCCACTTCCTTGACTTCTATTCTTTACAGGATGTATGCTTTAACACAAATTTGTCTTCCATTTGTACTAGCCAATCCTTTATGTTCTTGAGGGAGAGTCAGAGCATTGTTATTCTACACCATTGCAGTTATAAAATTTAACATAGATCCTGGCAACAAAACTAAAATGTTTTAGAAAAGGTTGGTCGTTAAGTCATTTACTTTGTTAGTTACTTATCTGGTTGTCCAAATCAATTCTAAACTTGTTACAACTAGGCACAAACCTAGACTAATATTGTATCTCTCAGTATTTGTCACTCTACTACACCTGCATCAATTCACATAAGGCTTATACCTTATGTGTTCACCCAAAGAACAACTGAGAAAGAACAGGGGCCTATATTGGGCTAGTCATGCCATGGTGCAACTCATTCTTCAAGGGACTTGGTCATTGTAATAATGGTATTGGGAAGTTCATTGGCACAAGTCATCATGGGTGGATTCCAACTGTTTGTAGGTGCAAATCCTATTTAGGGAACTTGTTCTAGTCATATGAGCACAAACTTATATTAAGTTAATGCTAGGATCTCAAGGGCACAAGCTTTTATCTTACTGGTCTTAGAGTCATTCGATGCTAAGATGGTTTAAGGGAATTACTTTATGTCAAGGGTTCATGCTTAGGCTAGCATTTTAGGCATAGATATCATTGTTTGGTGTGGGGTGCTTCCTACACTTAGAGTATTTCTATACAGTATGTTAATGCCATCACTTACACATAGATGTCATTAATAAGTTGGACTGAAAGCTTATTGGAACTTATCATTCATCTATTAAATCTAAGCATTACCACTATTACAAACATTGAGAAATTAATGAACACTACCATAACCATTTATACTAGATCAATACTCATTTAAGTGCAATGCCATATTTCATTAAACATTATTTAGATAAATAGAGTACATAATAAATAAATAAATCAAAGTAAATGCTCATTTAAAGCTACTTAAGGCCCAAAGGCTCACAAGCAAGTTTGGGCACTACAATGGGGAGCCTCAAGGGCATCCATGCTAGTCCTAAGTTTTAATTACAGTTGTTTCACTATGTTTAGAACCAATTATGCATATCCAATCTATCTCAAAAGCATATCCCCTGCATACTAGTTCGAGCTTAGCTTTATATCACTAAGAATCATCTTCATGTCAGGATGGAAGGTGCACACCAGGTGTTGAGTTGGAGCCTTGGTTGATCATTCTTCTAGCTCCATCACCTTGTATCCTTTGAGCTCCAGTCGCTACATGTAGTCACTTATAAAGATGCCCTAAAGAGCCTGGGTGATAAGTAACTACCTACTAGCTGGTGCAAGATTTGTGAAGATTATTCCAACTAGTGTAAAAGGTGTTAAAATAACAATCATTTCAATTTATCACCTCATGTTGAGATATCTATTGAGTTGGCATGGATCTATACTTAACCAAAAAAATGGCCCAACACCAAATGCTTTAAGAAAGGATGTAGGGTCTTTAGTCCCATAATAATTGGTAGTTGGATATATATTACCAATATCAATGAAAGGAGCTAAAGGCTCATTTTGAATATTTTGAAGCATTTTGTTATTCATAATCAATTAAGGAATAGCATTTCCTTAGGCATCTCTGAGAGGTAGAGGAATAAAATTTGTATTGGCTTGAGGATTGAGAAACAGAGGTTGATTGGCCATATTGATCAAATGATGTTGTAATTGCATCATTTAATAGGTATTAGAAGTTTACATTATCTTCATTTGGCATATGACTTGTGAAAGAAGTTGATTCAAATCAATTGGCAGGTTGGTGTTTGTAGGAGAACTACCCCAAATTGGTATTAAGGGGAGGGTTATTAGAAGGTGGATTACCAGTGGGGTTGTTGGATAGACTTGTATTGATTAATCCCACATTATGTTGAAAAACTTGAAGATAAATTTGTCTTGATAGGTACAAAAAGGATCAAATCCACCTACTTCATCTTGGGGTGTGATTTGAACCATGTTACAATCCATAGATAAAGGAGGGGAAGAGGTGATCCAAGAGTTAGGGTTCTCTTAGGAGGTAAAGCAAGGGAGAAATAAATACCTCATATAGTGTCTAAATGGATTTAAGTTGTCTATGAAGATTTTAATAAGGGATTTCATGATGTTTTGGAGAAATGAACAAAATGCTAAGGAACAAAAAACAGATAACTAAATCATTTAGATAGGAGAAATAAGGTATAAATAAGAGCATAGATTTGACCAAGTCAATTTAGTACTATTGGACAAAAGGCAAAAGAGTACAGAATTGACAAGGTTGACTTAGTACTATAAATAGGGAAAAAGATAGCTTATAAAGGATACAAAGTCAACCAAGTTGACTTAGTACTATAACTTGATTAGCAGAAAGGAATACTAGGTCGATCGAGTCAACTTAGTATTATAGCTAAGGAAAAAGATGGTAAAAGACTGTGCCAAAAAAAATGATAGGGTGCTAAAAATAGGAAATAATTTAAAATGTAATTGAAGAAAGAATGGAAGTAAACACACAAATAATTGGATCAATGAGAATGGTCCAATACACAACACAAAATCTTGCACCAACTTTGGCCAATGTAATTTTTTGCAATATAACATGTAATGTGTTGTTTCCAAAATTAGATTAGCCCGTTTTTTAGAACAACCCCCTACGAAACTTGTCTATTTCGTCTTTTAAGTTTGTTTTCGAGACATATTTTGAATTCATTCTCGGCTTGGCCTAGAAACGCGAGAGTGATCACGATCTCGTTGCGACCAAGGAACCCCTATCCCAGATTGCCTCTTCCAGAGTTAGTCTTTTCTTCTTTTATGCATAGGTGGCAAATTTTGTCGCCAGTGCATTTTTGACCCTTAGAAAGCAAGGGTAGCAAAATTTGTCGCCCCTGCATTTCTCCTGCAAGAGTGGCAAATTTTGCCGCCCTTGCATCTTAACCTGCAAGGGCAGCAAAATTTGCCGCCCCTACATTCGGATCCACCAAGACATGCAAGGGCAGCAAATTTTGTCGTATGAGCATGTCTCAGTTTTCATGCACGGCATTTATTGCCACGTGCGGTGGGTTGTTGGGGTCAATTTTCACCCCATATAAACCGATTTGAGCCTCATTTCTTCCTCCTCTCCTCTTACCTTCTGCGTCTGGGTGATCTAGCGAGTGATTTGAAGTGCATTTTCATGGATTCAAGCTTCTAGTGAGTGCGGTTTTCCAGTACCCTCAGAGAGCTCTTGTTTATCGGCACCTATCCAGCCAAAACCAATTTCCATGTCTGAAGCATCTCCGAAAAAGGTGAAGACCATGAAGTACAAGTATCAGGGCATCTTCTCGCTCACATCAGTCTCCTCAAATGTCGACGACATTCAAGACACTGAGATTGGCCATGTAGACATGGCCAAATTCCTGGCACGAATAAAAGTGACGGATCCAAGCACCGGGATGAAGAGGATCGTCGAAAGTAACATCCACCTGGTGGCCACCTTTTTGGTAGCAACACATCATACTGAGTTCATTCTCTAATGTGCTCACTTCTACAACAAAGAGACCAAGTCAGTCTCAGATGACAACGATAACATGGTGATTCAGTCGGACCCCAAATTTATTGATAAAGTTTTCATGTGCCCTCCAGCCACTAAAGTAACCAAGATTGACTTTGTAAACGCACAGAGGGAATACGTTAAAGACCCTGAGAGGGCAAAGAAGGTCATGAATTACAAATGGCTGAAAACCCCCAAGATCAGCTTATCAAGATGGCCACAGAACTTTCCAAGGAGTGACTTTATTGAGGAGGTTGGTGACTTGATCACCCTTCTCAGCAGGGTACGAGGCCTCCCGTCCTCTTCACTGTTTCATGAATGGATGTATTCATTCATTAAAATCATCCTCTAAGACAAACAAGTCATCTTTTGGGGAGAGCAGATCAGCAATGCTCTCCATGAATAGCTAACCAAGGTGCAGACCTCTTACAAGTTTTATATGACTTCGTACCTTGTGTACATAGCTACTGCAATGCAGACTTTTCCAGGCTTAACCATAGAGGGGGATAGAAAGGCAACTCCAGTGTACTCATTTTACCCTCAACTGACTCTGTAAGGATCAACCCACCACTTTAAGAGGGTAAATGATGCCTTTTTTGCCACATTTCTATGCCTCTTCGACCCTCAGCTTGAGCAGTAGAGAGTATTAGATGAGGCCTAGATAGTGGTCAATGATTATGGCTGCATGTTCCTTCAATTCCCCACCTTCTGCTATCTTCGGGTTGGATTTTTCCAAGGCTACCCCTACATGCTCCTCAGGTTCCCTTCAGATAAGCTAGTACTAATGGAACTTTGTCGATAGTTGATTGTCGTGCATACCAGACAAATGAAGCTGAAGAAACCGGGGTTCAGGTTTTCGATCGAGATTGGCAGGTACTCCATTGCAACAGCAGCCAAAGCCAAAGTCATGGAAACTGAAATGCAAATGGTCACTCTAAGACCATTTAAGAGAAGGAAAAAAATTGACTACAGAGGCATCAAGGACAAAATTAGACGGAAAACCCAGTTCCATGAGCCCATGATTGAGGATGTCTGGATCGACATAACGACAGCTGAGGAAATCAAAAAAATGGACTTCTGCAGGCTGACCCTAAAGTAGATCGAATATCTGGGACTTATAGAGATCCCCTTTGGCTTGATCGATGATAAAGATGTTATCAATAGCAAATCCCTGGCAGAAAAGGTTGTTGATTCCCCTCTTCCTCCAACACAGTGGTCTCAAAAGGAGCTAACTTCTCTGAGAAAAAGATTCGAACTAATATTGGCTAACACCAATGATTGGTTAGCCACCAAGGGAATCATCCTGAAAGAGTTTGTCACAAGATCAGAGGCTGAATACCAAGCAGAGTTGAAGAGGAAGGCTAAGAACAAGACCAAGAATAAGAACAATGTACTTTCCCCCTCTAGGGCTCACAAGCCTAGAATCATCTTTGTATTTAAAAAGCCAAAGGCTACTAAAGAGCCTGAAGCGGCAACAAAAAGAACTGAGAAACAACGCCCTCAGACACAAGCAGCCCATCCAATGGAGACAGATGATCAACCATCAGGGCAACCAAGCACTGGACCTCCACTCTCACAGGAAGAAGCACAGTCACTCAAGAGCATCTCTCCTTCTCCCTCTCAGTCTCCTGTGGTACCTTCTTCTCCTATCTCTCCAATCAGTGTTGCCTCTTCTAGAGTTGCCTCTCCTTTCAGAGTCATATTCGGTGATTCTCAGGGCACTTTTGGAGTTTCTCCTCGCTCTTCTGGGTCTATTCCAAGTTTATCATCTCCTTCCTTCAACCTAGCAGCAAGCCCTACATAAGAGCCAGAATCAGTGGTTGGTGCAGTTTCATCGATTACTCTAACTACAACTACTGTCACCACTAGCAGTGTAGAAGCTGCTACAGTAACACCAACTGAGACAACTATTGCCACAACAGGTACTTCTCTCATGCCCTAGATGTCAGCATTAACCCCTAAAAAAAAGAAGTTGGACATTTCTCTAGATGACTTCGACTTTGGCAAAATAGTGCTAGTGAAAGCTAAGGCTCTGAAGAGGCCAAAGATCCTCTCCAAATTGGTCGAAGAAAAAGGGCAAAAATTTTTGAAAATTGCCAAGCCTCCACAAGATGCAACCCTTGAAGATTTCGAGATGAGCAGTTATTCCATCTCTCGTGTTGAACTTGGCAAAGTTATAAAGGTGCGAAAAGTGATCTTCAGGCTGCTATGGACATCATGGTCCAAAAATTTAATCGAGAGAAGGAGATGAAAGATTATTACAAAGCCAAAATAGAGTAGCTAACGACAGTAATAAGAAAGTTCACCCTTCTCCCTGAAGCAGCAACTCCAGAGGCCTTCTCCATAGATGACCCAGTCATTCAGAAAGCAGAAAAGACTTACTTGAAGGGAAAAGTCCTGGAGGATTATATTGAAAGAATGCACACTCAGGGAGTTTCTTTGCTATCAGAGGTTGTAGAAAGGATGGGTAAGATGAAGAAGGTAAAAGTAGAGTTAGATGACTTTGTCTCCCTTATCTCTCAAGAGATCAATAATTCTGAAAAGGATCTTAGCAGATGGAAGGAGATGAAGGATCTGAAAAAAACACCTTGATATCTATCAGTGTTATCTCCAGCAAAGACTCCTATGTTGGAATCAAAGAGTCACTGATATTTAGGATCTAGGTACTCAAAAATCTAATTGATGATCTTAAAGCTTTCAAGGAGGCTAGTGAGAAGAGTGACCTAAGCTTGCTGAATAAAATAAAAGAGCTGCCATGCAACCTAACCTCTAAGGACAATCAGTTCCTTTCGATAAAAGAAATGATTCAGAGCTTCAAAGAGATGATTCGGAGAGATTTTGAAGAAAAATCCTTCTCAATGTCTTATGTCGACAGCATTCTAGATGCTCAGTTAACTTTGGAAAATCTAAAATCCAGGTTAACTGGTCACGCTAAAGCCATCACAACATTGAAAGATGCATTGATTAGAGCCAGAATCATCTCCAAGAACACGGTGGCGCCAGACAGCATAAAAATTTAGGCATCCATCACTATGTACGATGCTCATATAAAGAAATCTGGCAGCAAGAACTGAATCTCTCTCCTTTCTTCTTCTCTCTTTATGCACTTATATTTTGTAGAAAGTGCATGCAATTTTGTAAGTTGTAATTACATGTAAATATTTCAAAAAAATATCTCAAAGTCAAAGATGAGTCATCTTTGACTGAGATATTTTTGTATTTTATTATTTTTTAGTTTTAGAGGATTTTCTCCTTATATATAGTGGAGACCTCATTTGTAAATGGGCTTGGAAAAATTAATAGCAAACACTCTGCCAAAATTGAAACAACTTTTGAGACTTTGTGCTCAAATTTGTAAATCATATTTTGTTGAATGAATGAGATTATTTCAAACTTTGTGTTAAAATTATCTGTGTTGTCTAAGAAACAATTTTTTATGTTCTCTTTCCTAATAATCTCTTGTTTATCTGATTTAATAAGCAAAGTGGGTGTGTTTATATTATCTAAGAGCATTTCTAAAAGTAGAGGATAGACTTTGAGCTTCTTTTATCTTTGAGATTCAGTTATCTTTTGTAGTTTTAGACGAAGACTTTGTGCTCTGTTTTACTCTACAGTTACGCCTATTCTAGATCGATGAGAGAAGCTACAAAAGACTTTGTGCTTACGTGAGTGTTCTTATGGACTTTGTTACTTCAAGTGATCTCTTACTCTCCGTTTAATACCATTCTTGAAAGAAGAGGAGTGTTGTCAGCTAGAGACCAAGATTTTTCTCTTTTGTTCTTTGTACATTACCTCTGAAAAAAGAGAGGTAGATGTTGTTATACCACCTCAAGTATTACTTTTTGCTTAATTATATACATACATATAGCGCGTGAATATTTATAGGGAACCTCCCTTTGATGAGAGGAGAGATTTACTTCATCCAGATCTGGTAAACCCATATTTGTCATGGTGTAAATCTCCCTATGCTGTGGCTGATATCACCATTTTGTCTTCAGTTAGTTGACGACAAAATATTCACCCAACAATTTTTTGACGACTCCACTGAGAAACTTGGATGTGCAGTCTGAAACCTCAAGTTTCAGGTTGAAGTAGTCCCTACCCTTATCCATTACATAGTCTGGCGACTCCGTTCCATGTCTTACCCATTATCATTATAGCCTTATCACTCGATATCCTCCACCTCCATTATATTATCTGGTCTGTAAGACCAGAGCCACTAGGGACTACATGTTAGGTTGTAGAGCTAAAAGCTTCAACTTATTGCAGACAAAGAAAAGGAGGTTGCTGAAGACCCAAAAGAACCAGTGTCGGCAGCATGACCGACGTCAGTCAGGATCAGTGCAGAAGGCAACCGGCGTCGGTAGGGAGTCAGCCGACGTCGGTAGAACCAAGCAAGCAGGGACCGGCGTCGGTCACCTGTGTGTTTTAGAACTACTCATTGCACAAATAGTTAGTTTAGTGAACGGAGTGTTTGTTGTAAAGGCTATTTCGAGTCTTGAGCTATATGGATAATTATAGTAAACTAAGAGTCTAAGTTATTGTTTAAGTTTGGGATCTATTTATCGACCCATTGGCATGTATTGTAAAGTGTGCTAGTAAAGAGAACAAAGTGTGTGTTTCTCTTAGTTTCACTAATGAGCTAGATAGGAAGGCAAGAAAGATCCTTCCATTGTAAGTATGGTCTGTTGAATTACAGGTTGCAGGTTCATGAGAGATCTACTTGAAGTACTATAGAGTGCTTGGTGTACTGGTAGGGTTATTACTGACTGGTTGGAGAGGTGAACACCAATTCTGTGTGTGAGTTGGTTGTTGGGACCATTTTTTTGGTAGGAGAGTGTTTTGAAGAAGAATTATTGTACACTTGAGGTGTGGGAAGCCTCTTTAAGGTGGAAGAGTGTGGCGGCTCTTTATTGTATTCTTTTTTGTACAAAGTGTTAATACAAGATAGTGTATTGTCTCTCATATTTTATGTTATTAGTGAATTCTAGTTACTTATGCTTCTGGTTATTTCTACATGTTTAATTACTTAAGTTTGGTAATCATATTGTGCTCTTTCTGAGGAGCAAGATCCTAACAAGTGAGATCAGAACAAGTGTGTTTGTTCTTGGATTCCCCGACAACTGGTATCAGAGCCTTGGTTATAAGTTTAGAGCTTGATACCATTAACTGGTATCAGAGCTTTTGATTGAGATATTAACAGATTGGATTAGATCTGGTTAGTGTGTGTTGATTACAAGTTACTCACAGGGGTTTCTGTTTGAGTGGGAGTAGAGCAATGGCAGAAAAAAGTAGACTACAAATAGAGAAGTTTAATGGCAGGAGGTCCAAGTCTAGGTATGGCAGAATAACCTACTGAAAATATGAAAAGAAAGAGCAGAAAAAAAGATTGTTGGTTGGTAGCAGATCAACATGAAGGACATGTAGAAGAAGCAGATGTTACAAATTTCATTGCACAAGATGCTATGGTATGTTCTTTGGATAAAGTAGAATCTAGGGTTTTAGGTTCTAGTGCCTCTTTTCATGCATCTCCAAATAGAAAATTTTTTCATGAGTATGTCTAGAGAGACTTTGGAGAAATTTGTGTAGGGGATGGTAAGCTTTGTCAGATGGTTGGCAAAGGGAAAGTGAAGCTGAATTTGTAGATAGGTAACACATGGGTGTTAAAAGAGGTCATGCATGTCCCATTCTGGAGCAGAATTTGATTTATGTAAGAAGTTTGGGTGATGAGAGTTGCACAGTAACTCTCACAGTGGACTCTTGGAAGGTTACCAAGGGTGCAGTTGTTGTAGCAAGAGGTAAGAAAGTAGGTACGCTTTATCTATCTACTTGTATTACTGATTCTCTTTCTGGGTTATCTACTTCAGCTGTAGATTCAAAGATGTGGCTTAATAGGTTTGGTCACATGAATAAGAAAGAGATGCATGTTCTTGAGTCAAAGGGTATAAATCAAAAATTTTGTATGCAAAAGAAGGAGACGTTTTTTGAGAGATCTGATGTTAGTGATAAGAACAAAAAAGCTTTGGTTTTCAAGGAGAAGGTGACGGACAGAGTTCAACACAAGGGGCAGAATAATTTTGAGCAGAACAAGGGTGATTTGGACAAGGGTTTGATCCAAAAAAAGCTCATGAGTAAAAGTCAGTTCTCACAAGCAAAACATAGAAACTGACGTCAGTAGGAAAACCAGCATCGGCATCCAAACAGGGACTGACATCGGCTATGTGCAGCTCGACGTCGATGACTCAGGACAGATTAACACCAGCGTCGATCAAGGGAGAATCGACGTCGATGACGAGGCAAATGTAGGGAACTGACATCGGTCAGGTGCAGACTGGAATGTGATCAGCATCGGTCACTGAGACGAATTTTGGGTGGACAGCAAGCTGTCAAGGAGTCTCAAGCGCCCATATGGAGGACTTAAAGGGTATGTAAGCCTCATATTCGTCATTTCCCTTCTTTACACTACTTGTTGCTCACTTATGGTAAAAAATTAGGAAGTTATTAAAGAAGTAGAATAGATAAATCCAGGAAACAGTGGGAGCTTGGCATGGATGGAGGATGTGATTCCTTGGAAGAGAACCAAACAGGAGTTTTGGGTGGAGTTGCCAGTTGGAAGTAAGCACTGAGAGATGAATGGATGTTCAGGATGAAGAAGAGCAAAAATGGATACGTGAGATGGTAGGCCAGGGTATATGGTCTTGTGTAGCTGCAGGGCAATGAAGGTTTGATCATTGTGTTTCTCTTTACCAGGTTGGATAATATTAGCTATATTATCTTATTATTGTATGATGTGCTTGTTGCAGGGTTACATATATAGGAAGTTGCTGAACTAAAGGTAAAGTTAGTTCAGGGGTTTGTCATGAAAAATCTAGGAGTAGAAAGATCCTTTGGCATGAGTGTGTTCTAGAGACATGGAAGGTCACATGTTGACTTTGTTTCAGGATGATTGTGTGAGACCGGTTAACACGCCAATGGTTGGACAGTTCACAAAACAGGGTCTTGATTCACATAATGAGGTTAAGTGCATGGTATGTACTAGACCTGAGTTTTCCCAAGAAGTGGGAGTTGTCACAAATTTAGAGCCAATCTGGAAAAGAAGCATTGGAGGGTACTTCAGTGGATTCTTAGAGGGACAGCATCAGGTGCACATGCTATGCAGGTTCAAGTTATTTTCTACATGGTTTGTAGATGTGGATGTGGCAGGTGATTTGGATGACAAGGGTTGCACTACAGGTCTTATGGTGGTTGGTCTTCAAGAGTGATCTTGAAGAGGAATATAGAGCCAAGGGAACAAACTAGACGGTGTACAAGTATAGGTACAGTTGCAGCTATTTATCTTCAAGTGGGAGATTGTTAGGTTGTGGAGCTAAAAGCTTCAACTTGTTGTAGACAAAGAAAAAGAGATTGCTGAAGACCCAGAAGAACCAGTGTCGGCAACATGACCGACATCGGTCATGATCAGTGCAGAAGGCAACCGACGTCGATAAAGAGTCAGTCGACGTCGACAGAACTAGGCAAGCAGGGAGCGGCGTCGGTCACCTGTGTGTTTCAGAACTGCTCATTGCATGAATAGTTAGTTTAGTGAACAGAGTGTTTGCATGTAAAGGCTATTTTGAGTCTTGAGTTGCGTAGATAATTATAGTAAACTAAAAGTCTAAGTTATTGTTTAAGTCTGTGATCTATTTATAGACCCATTGGCATGTATTGTAAAGTGTGCTAGTGAAGAGAACAAAGTGTGTGTTTCTCCTAGTTCCACTAATGAGCTAGATAGGAAGGCAAGGAAGATCCTTCCATTGTAAGTATGGTCTATTGAATTGCAAGTTGCAGGTTCATGGGAGATCTACTTGAAGTACTATAGAGTGCTTGGTGTACTGACAGGGTTATTACTGATTGGTTGGAGAGGTGAACACCAATTTTGTGTGTGAGTTGGTTGTTGGGACCATTTTTTTGGTAAGAGAGTGTTTTGAAGAAGAATTACTGTACACTTGAGGTGTGGGAAGCCTTTGTAAGGTGGAAGAGTGTGGCAACTCTTTATTGTATTCTTTTCTGTACAAAGTGTTAATACAAGATAGTGTATTATCTCTCATATTCTGTGTTATTGGTGAATTCTAGTTACTTGTGCTTCTAGTTATTTCTGCATATTTAATTGCTTAAGTTTGGTAATCATATTGTGCTCTTTCTGAGGAGTAAAATCCTAACAAGTGGGATCAGAACAAGTGTGTTTGTTTTTGGATTTCTCGACACTACAGATGTGCATTTTGAAGCCTCAAGCTCCAACTTGAAGCAGTTTCAGTCCCTTTTCCATTTAAAATTTGGCAACTCCATGTTACACTAGAAGCCAAAGAGCAGAGGGTGTTTTTGACCCCGTGTTTGAGTTGGCACAGCAAAGTAACTTTGATCTCTTTCCTTCGTCGCTTTTCCTCCCACATTCTGAGAGTTTCCCTCCTAACTTTATCAGGTCACCGACACAAGATAGAGCTCCTTTTCCCGCTATTAATCATGCCCTACCTATAAATACCCCACCAAGATTTGTTATCCCACCATTTAATCATCTTAACATAATCGCTTAAGGCCCGTGGGGTAATTCCTTTGGTCCTCTCAACTTAACTACACCGTTGCATGAACTACCTCGTAGTTCTAATAAAAAATTTCCTAAGTTTTTTGGTGATGGAAAGGTTCATCCCAACGAGCATATTGCCACTTTCTCCATAGCATGTGGCGTGATCGGCGTGGAATTTGAGGATGTAGTAGTTAGAATTTTTGTGGAAACTTTGCAAGGAGCCGCTGCGGATTGGTTCTACCACCTGCAGGCCAGGTCAGTAACAGACTGGGATACACTCAAGTCCAAATTTGAAGCTAGCTTTAAACCTGCTAAAGATGCACACGCTTTGTTGGCTTAGTTAACATAGTTGAAAAAAGAATCTCAGGAATCCATGAGGGATTTTATAGCTAAATTCAACAAGTTGAGAAATCGGATTCCAACTGTGGCTCAGCCCACTCCGAAAAATCTCAAGTGTTTTTTTATCAATTCGCAGCTTTCCAAAGTAAGTTTTCTATTGAGGCGAGCTAGCCCTATGGATCTAGCCTTGGCTCAAAGTTTGGCTACTGAGATTGAGGATGATCTTATTCTGGCAGGTAAGATCAGAAAAGACCCCAGTAAAAATAAATTTCCTTCATCTGCTGAAAGTTTTTCAGGTACTACAGATCCTATGGTGCAAAAAATGATGAATGAACTGATAGCTTTGAAGAGGCGAATGGCTCAAGGTATGTCTGCTCCTACCTATCGAGACGTGCCCAAGAGAATGTTCTAAAATCATTAATATCAGGGTAATGCTACCCAAAACCAAGGGCAATCCAATTGCCTACCTCCCCCTCTAGGGAGATTAGCCATTGAAGCAGCACCTGCCAATTCAGCGATCAGTTACCTAGAAGCTGAGCATGATAATTCATTTCAACCTCAGTTGGACCAACAAGAAGATGTTAATCTCTTCGATGAACATGAAGAAGAATTAGCTGGTGACTCCAATATCGGTTTCCTAAATTACCAAGATGAAGCTGGAAGTAAAGGGAAGGATTTGGATGGATCTTACACTGTTTTCACCAGATTCCAAAATCAGTTGGCTTCATAAACTGACAAAGAAAAGGCAGATGAAGAACCTCAGCCAGCGATTTCCATCACTAAATGCGGGACTCCATTACTTCTACAACCAAAAGATCATGTAACCCATAAAAAAGTAAGTACTTTTAATCACTTGATATCTTCCACTTCTATTATTCAGACCAGTGTCGTGCCTACTAGAGTCCCAGATGATGGACTCTCTTCCTCTGTTGCAAGTTATTTTCAATTATTTGATATAATTGATCATGATAGAAAGACTAAAATTCAAATGATAGAGGTTAAATATTTGAGGGCTAACCCAGAATATTTTGATAGGTTAGCAGAATATGTAAAAAACAAAGTCATCCTCGTAAGATAAGATTCTTTAAAGGTCGTTCCTGATCCTCCTAAAGACAAACTAGCTCAAAACAATCTTATCGTGGCCCCTCCTATCGCTCCCAGGAAATAAAACCTTTCTATGTTTTCCTACTTATAAATGGTTATAAACTGAGTAATTATATTATAGACTCTAGAGCTTCAGATAATGTATGCCCGTGAAAGTGGCAGATTCTCTTGGCCTGACTTTGACCAAAACTTTTGGGAGGTGTTTTTCCATGGAAAATAAGCAAGTCCCTCTTCTTAGTCAAATAAAAGATGCTCAATATGCCTTCGTGACTTTTCTGAAAAAATAGATAAAAATGATAGTTTTAGTGGCCGATGTTCCAGCATCTTACGGCATCCTATTTGGGCAAAATTTTTGCAAAGATGTTGGAGGTGAGCTAAGTATGGACTTGTCAGAAGCAAGGATCCCAGTTCAAGGTATCATGAAGAAGTTACTTTCTAAAAAAGAAGCAAGGTATGTAGTCACCCGATCGTTAGCACCAGAAGCTCAAATTTTATTTTAGTCCTCAGGCATGGGCAACTACTTCCTATCTATGGACGAAACCCATGAGGCATCTGTTGAAACTCCTTCGGGTGATAACTTGAGATTGTGTTCAGCTAGCACAGCAAAAAAATTGATAAATCAAGATGAACACATGAAAAAGCCTCTTCCCCCAAACAAAAGAGTTTTTAAAGAAAAAATAGCATCTAACGAGGTATGGACCTTAGAATTTGATGGCAGCTGCTTCTCTACTGGATTGGGAGCCAGAGTTGTGTTGGTATCTCCTCAGGGAGATATTATTCCTTTATCTTACAAATTGTAGTTCAACAATACCAAAAACACGCCTGAATACAAATCTCTATTGCTTGTACTACAAGCTGCTAGAGAAAGGGGCATTAAGCTACTCCATGCTAAAGGGGATGCTGAGTTGATAGTCTGCCAGGTGAGAAACCTCTATCAGATGAAAAATGAAAGGTTGTGCCACTATCACACCCTGGTCTGGGATCAGATTGAAAATTTTGACGCTTTCAACATCTCTGCCATTCTAAGGGAATCTAATGATCGAGCAGATGCATTGGTTATCTCTGCCACCCTTCTAGTCCCTCACCCAGACTTTAAGGGAGATAAGTATACTATTGCGCTGGTCTTTCGACCAAGTGTACTAGATAATGCCGGCCACTAGCAAGTGTTTAACAATGATGATCAAATCATCGCCTTCTTGGAGCAAAAGGATAGTTTCGAATAACTACATTTTGAAGATAGTGAACTCTGAGAATATGAAACAACTCCTGAGACCAATACAGATATAGGTGAGGATTTTCTACAGCTTAAGGGTAATAAGATTTCCAAAGGTCTGGTTTCCCTAGAGAAGTTATTTGATAACCATGACAGGTTTATTAAACAACAAAGAATAGATTCAAATTCTTTCCAAGATTTTGATCCGGTCAATTTGGGAACCAAGCGCGATCCTAAGATGGTAAACATTGGGAAATGTTGCACTCCCAAGGAAAAATTTGAGCTTGCTAGTCTACTCCATCAGTATATGAATGAATTGGCCTATTCCGATGATGATCTAAAATCACTCAGGCCAAATGACATCTGTCACGACATTTTCTTGAAAGCCAACTCTATACTTTACAAGCAAAAATCTAGGCAATATAATCTAAAAATCTCATGTACTATTTTAGCTGAGATACAAAAGATGTTGGATGCCCGGATAATTTTTTCAATCCATCACTCAACATGGATTGCCAACATAGTATCTATCAGAAAAAATAATAGCGAAATTCGAATCTGTGTAGATTTTAGAAACTTAAATCAGTTGTCTTTAAAAAATAACTACCCTCTTCCCATCATGGATCAAGTTCTACAGGTGGTAACATGTTTAGAAATGTTATCAATGCTAGATGGCTTTTTAGGGTACAATCAGGTCGAAGTCAAAAAAGAAGATCAGTATAAGACAGCGTTCACCATGCCTTGGGGCACATTCGCTTACCAAAGAATGTCTTTTAATCTGATAAAGGCTGGTGCCACTTTTCAAAGGGCGATGGATCTTACTTTCAAAGATGAGATGAGAAAATTCATTGTAGTATACCTAGATGATCTGACGATGTTTCCAAAACATCGTTCTGAGCATGTTCACCATTTGCAAAAGATACTGGAACGCTGTCGTCAAAATGATATCTCTTTAAACCCAAAGAAATCTATCTTTGGAGTAACTGAAGGAAAACTTCTCAGACACATCGTGTCCTGAGAAGGTATTAGAATTGATTCAGAAAGAGTCAAGTCCATCCAAAAACTTACTCTGCCTACCAGCAAGACCGCAGTTCACTCTTTCTTTGAAAAAATGAATTTCTTTCGAAGATTTATTCTTGAGTTTGCTGAGAAAACCCGTCATATTGTCAACATGATGAAGGGCAATGCTACATTTAGGTGGACTACTGAGGGTAAATCAGCGTTCAAAGAGATTAAGAAAGCAATCATCCGTGCACCAGTCTTGATCTACCTAGATTACACTAAAGGTTTCAAAATATATAGTTATGCCTCCGAACATACACTATCGGCTATTCTAATCCAGCAAAATTCAGAAGGTGCAGAATCTCCTATTTCATTCATGAGTTGTCTACTCAAGGATCATGAGCTAAAATACTCTCTTATGGAGAAATATGTATACGCTATGGTCAAAGCAATCAAGCATTTCAGATTTTATATTCTAAACTCTTACACCGAAGTTCTCGTACCAGACACTACAATAAAATCTATTTTGACTCAGCAGGAGTTCGGTACGAAGAGAGGTAATTGGATTGTCAAAACTCAAGAGTTTGATGTGGACATCAAACTAACCAAACTCGTACGGGGGAAAGGTCTTTGCCAGTTGATTACCAACAACATTCCAAGCAAAGCAGAAAGTGAAGAAGTAGAGATCGAAGGCAGGCCTACGATCCTCTTTGTTGCCACTACTAACGAATGGTATTCTGACATTGCTCATTTTCTGACATATGGTGAGTGTCTCGCTCATCTTTCTTTTAAAGAGAAATGAAATTTTAAATTGAAAGCAGTTGGTTATGTCATGTGGGACAATGGTATTTACAAAAGAAATCTGGATGGGGCATTTCTTTGTTGTATTGACAAGGCGCAACAAGAAAGACTTTTAGAATCTTTCCACAATCTGGCATGTGAAAGACATTTTTCTACACCGGTGACGGCGCACAAAATTCTATGAGCAAGGTATTATTGGCCCACGCTATTCCAACATGCCTACAAATGGGTATGTAGGTGTGAATTGTGTCAGCAATTCATTGGAAAGCCTAAGTTACCTGCTTTGCCTCTCAAGCCGGTAGTGATCGAAGAACTGTTTCAACAGTGGGGTATTGACTTCATTGGGGTAGTCAACCCATCTTCAAGTGTTGGACATGATTATGTCCTCATGGCAATAGATTACTTTACTAAGTGGGTGGAGGTCATCCCAACCAAGCATACTACGTCTGAAGTGGTATGCAGTTTTCTCAAAGAAAATATCATCTCCAAGTTTGGGGTCCCACTGAAGATCGTAACAGATAATGCGGCCTATTTTTCATCACATGAAATTACTCAATTCTATTTTTATTATGAGATTATCCTATCCCATACTTCAGATTATTTTCCTCAAGGAAATGGCCAAGTAAAATCAAGTAACAAGAACCTGGTGACTATTATCAGAAAATTGGTGGACAATAATCAAAGAACATGGCACAAAGCATTGTATGATGCTTTGTGGGTGGATAGAATAACACCCAAAAGGGCTATAGGTATGTCTCTTTTCTAGCTTCTTTATGGTTTGAATGCTGAAATCTCCACCACCCTTGAACTGTCAGCGCTTAAGTTAACTAAAGCAAACGAAGACTCAACCTTCGAAAACTCGGGCGACAAAAGAATCATGTATCTAAGCGAGCTGAATGAGCATTGAGTTATGGTAGTAGATCGAATTAAGGAACATCAAAACTGGGTAAAAACACTCTTTGATAAGAAAGCTAAAGTTTGTGAATTCCAAGTTGGAGATCAAGTCTTGTTGTGGGACAAGAGGCGAGAACCAAAAGGGATACACGACAAATTCGACTGTCTATGGAGAGGCCCGTTCACCATTCGATAGCTCTGTGATGAGGCCAGCTTCTTGCTAGAGTACCAAAATGGAACACCATTTGCACTACCTCATAGTGGACAGCATATGAAGTTGTTCAATCTTTGAGACTTGGAGAAGTCCATTTGTATATATATATATATAGTTTTTATGTTTTGTATGTTTGTCTTTCATTTTTAGCCTGACTCCATAGCCCAATGGCTTGGATAAAGGCACTTAGAGACTGGCTTCTACTCCCACTAATCAATTTAATTAATAGAAGTTTTCCAGTAGGAGCCAGCTGTTGTTTTCAAAATTAGATTAGCCCATTCTTGGGAACAACCCCCTTCAAAACTTGTTTGTTTTGTCTTTTGTCTCTCTAAGTTTGTTTTCGAGATAGATTTTGAATTCATTCTCGACTTGGCCTAGAAACGCGAGAGTGATCACGATCTTGTTGTGAACAATGAACCCCTCTCCCAGATTGCCTCTTCCAGAGTTGGTCTTTTCTTCTTTTGTGCACAGGCGACAAATTTTGCTGCCAGTGCATTTTTTACCCTTAAAAAGCAAGGGCGGCAAAATTTGTTGCTCTTACATTTTTCTTGCAAGAGCGACAAATTTTACCGCCCTTGCATCTTAACCTGCAAGGGCAACAAAATTTGCCGCCCCTACATTTAGACCCACCAAGACATGCAAGGGCGGCAAATTTTGCCGTCCAAGCATGTCTCGGTTTCCATGTGCGATATTTATTGCCGCGTGTGGTGGGTTGTTAAGGTCAATTTTCACCCCATATAAACTGATTTGAGCCTCATTTATTCTCATTGCTTCCTCTTCTCCTCCTACCTTCTATGTTTGGGTGATCTAACGAGTGATTTGAAGCGTGTTTTCAAAAATTTGAGCTTGTGGCGCACACAATTTTTTAGTACCCTCAGAGAGCTCTTGTTTATCAACACCTATCCGGCCAAAACCAGTTCCCATGTCTAAGGCATCTTTGAAAAAGGTGAAGACCATGGAGTACAAGTATCAAGGTGTCTTCCCGATCACATCAGTCTCCTCAAATGTCAATGACATTCAAGACACCAAGATTGGCCACGTAGACATGGCCGAATTCTTGGCACGAACAAAGGTGACGAATCTAAGCACCGAGATGAAGAGGATCATCGAAAGTAACATCCACCTGGTGGCCGCCTTTTCGGTAGCAGTACATCATACTGAGTTTGTTCTCTAATGTGCTCACTTCTACAATAAAGAGACCAGGTCGATCTCAAATGCCAGCGACAACATGGTGATTCGATTAGACCCCAAATTCATCGATAAAGTTTTTATGTGCCCTCTAGCCACTAAAGTAACCAAGATTAACTTCGTAAACGCACAGAGAGAATACGATAAAGACCCTGAGAGGGCAAAGAAAGTCATGAATTACAAATGGCTGAAAACCCCCAAGACCAGCTTATCAAAATGGCCATGGAACTTTCTAAGGAGTGACTTTATTGAGGAGGTTGGTGACTTGATCACCCTTCTCAGTAGGGTACGAGGCCTCCCGTCCTCTTCACTATTTCATGAATGGATGTATCCATTCATTAAAATCATCTTCTAGGGCAAACAAGTCATTTTTTGGGGAGAGCAAATCAATAATGCTCTCCATGAACAGCTAACTAAGGTGCAGACCTCTTACAAGTTTTATATGACTTTGTACATTTTGTACATAGCTGCTGCAATGCAGAATTTTCCAGGCTTAACCACAGAAAGGGATAGAAAGGCAACCCCAGTGTACTCATTTTACCCTCAGCTAACTCTGCAAGGATCAACCCACCACTTTTAGAGGGTAAATGATGCCTTTTTTGCCACATTTCTATGCCTTTTCGACCCTCAACTTAAGCATAAAAGAGTATCAAATGAAGCACGGACAGTGGTCAATGATTATGGCTGCATGTTCCTTCAATTCCCCACCTTCTGCTATTTTTGGGTTGGCTTTTTCCAAGGCTACCCCTACATGCTCCCTAGATTTCCTTCAGATAAGCTAGTACTAATAGAACTTTGCCGACAACTGATTGTCGTGCATACCAGACAAATGGAGCTAAAAAAACTAGGTTTCAAGTTTTCGATCGAGATTGGTAGGTATTCCATTGCAACAGCAGCCAAAGCCAAGGTCATGGAAATTGAAATGCAAATGGTCACTCTAAGACCATTTAAGAGAAGGGAAAATTTTGACTACAAGGGCGTCAAGGACAAAATCAGAAGAAAAACCCAGTTTCATGAGCCCATGATTGAGGATGTTTGGATCGACTTGAGGACAACCAGGGAAATCAAAAAAATAGACTTCTGCAAACTGACCCTAAAGCAGATCAAATATTTGAGACTTACAAAGATCTCCTCTGGCCTGATCGATGATAAAAATGTTATCAATAGAAAATACCTGGCAGAAAAGGTCATTAGTTCCCCTCTTCCTCCAACACAGTGGTCTCAGAAGGAGCTGACTTCTCTGAGAAAAAGATTCAAACCAATATTGGCTAACACCAATGATTAGTTAGCCACCAAAAAAATCATCTTGAAAGAGTTTGTCATAGGATCAGAGGCTGAATGCCAAGCAGAGTTGAAGAGGAAGGCTGAGAACAGGACCAAGAATAAGGGCGATGTATTTTCCCCCTCTAAGCCTCACAAGCCTATAATCATCTTTGTATCTAAGAAGCCAAAGGCTACTAAAGAACTTGAAGCGACAGTAAAAAGAACTGAGAAACAAAGCTCTCAGACACAGGCAGCCTAGCCAATGGAGACAGATGATCAACTATCAGTGCAACCAAGCACTGGACCTCCACTCTCACAGGAAGAAGCGCAACCACTCAAGAGCATATCTCCTTCTCCCCCTCAGTCTCCTGTAGTACCTTCTTCTCTTATCTCTCTGATCAGTGTTGCCTCTTTTGGAGCTGCCTCTCTTTTCAAAGTCATATTCGGCAATCCTCAAGGCACTTTTGGAGGTTCTCCTCGCTCTTCTGGATCTATTCCAAGTTTATCATCTCCTTCTTTCAACTTGGCAACAAGCCCTACATGAGCCAGAATCAGTGGTTGGTGCAGTTTCACCGATTACTCCAACTACAACTACTGTCACCATTAGCAATGTAGAAGCTGCCACAGTAACACTAGCTGAGACAACTATTGCCACAACATGTACTTCTCTCCCACTTTGGATGTCAGCATTCACCCCCAAAAAAAAGAAGTTGGATATTTCTCTAAATGACTGCGACTTTGGAAAAATAGTGTCGGTGAAAGCTAAGGCTCCGAAGAGGCCAAAGATCCTCTCCAAATTGGTCAAGGAAAAAGGGCAAAAATTTCTAGAAATTGCCAAGCCTCCACAAGACGCAACCCTTGAAGATTTCGAGATGAGCAGCTATTCCATCTCTCGTGTTGAACTTGGCAAAGTTACTCACGAAAGTGCGAAAAGTGATCTTCAAGCTGCTATGGACATCATGGTCCAGAAATTCGATCGAGAGAAGGAGATAAAAGATTATTACACAGCCAAAACAGAGCAGCTAACGGCAGTAATAAGAAAGTTCACCCTTCCCCTTGAAGCAACAACTCCAGCCTTCTCCGTAGATGACCCAGTCATTCAAAAAGCAGAAAAGACTTACTTGAAGGGAAAAGCCCTGGAGGATTATATTGAAAGAATGCACACTCAGGGAGTTTCTTTGCTATCAGAGGTTGCAGAAAGGATGGGTAAGATGAAGAAGGTAAAAGTAGAGTTAGATGACTTTGTCTCCCTTATCTCTTAAGAGATCGATAATTCTGAAAAGGATCTTAGCAAATGGAAGGAGATGAAGGATCTGAAGAAAAACACCTTGATATCTATCGGTGTTATCTCCAACAAAGACTCCTATGTTGAAATCAAGGAGTCACTAATCTTCAGGATCCAGGTACTCAAAGATCTAATTGATGATCTTAAAGCTTTCAAGGAGGCTAGTGAGAAGAGTGACCTAAGCCTGCTGAATAAACTAGAAGAGTTGCCATGCAACCTGACCTCTAAGGACAATCAGTTCCTTCCGATAGAAGAAATGATTCAGAGCTTCAAAGAGATGATTCATAGAGATTTTGAAGAAAAATCCTTCTCAATGTCTTTTGTGGATAGCATTCTAAATGCTCAGTTAACTTTGGAAAATCTAAAATCTAGGTTAACTGGTCACGCTAAAGCCATCACAGCATTGAAGGATGCAATGATTAGAGCCAGAATCATCTCCAAGAACACGGTGGCGCCAAATAGCGTAGGAATTCAGGTATCCATCACTATGTACGATACCCATATGAAAAAATCTGGCAGCAAGAACTGAATCTCTCTCCTTCTTTCTTCTTCTCTCCTTATGCACTTCTATTTTGTGGAAAGTGCATGTAATTTTTTAAGTTGTAATTACATGTAAATATTTTGAAAAAATATCTCAAAGTCAAAGATGAGTCATCTTTGATTGAGATATTTTTGTATTTTATTATTTTATAGTTTTTGAAGATTTTCTCCCTATATATAGTGGAGACCTCATTTGTAAATGGGCTTGGAAAAATTAATAGCAAACACTCTGCCAAAATTGAAACAACTTTTGAGACTTTGTGCTCAAATTTGTAAATCATATTTTGTTGAATGAACGAGAAGCAGGTTATTTCAGACTTTGTGTTGAAGTTATATGTGTTGTCTAGGAAACAGTTTCTTATGTTCTCTTTCCTGATAATCTCTTGTTTATCTGATTTAATAAGCAAAGTGGGTGTGTTTATATTATCTAAGAGCGTTTCTAAAAGTAGAGGATAGACTTTGAGCTTCTTTTATCTTTGAGATTCAGTTATCTTTTGTAATTTCAGATGAAGACTTTGTGCTCCGTTTTACTCTATGGTTACGCCTGTTTTAGATCGGTGAGAGAAGCTATGGAAGACTTTGTGCTTACGTGAGTGTTCTTGTAGACTTTTTTACTTCAGGTGATCTCCTACTCTCCGTTTGATACCATTCCTGAAAGAAGACGAGTGTTGTCAGGTAGAGACCAGGATTTCTCTTTTTTGTTCTTTGTACATTACCTCTGAAAAAAGAGAGGTAGATGTTGTTATACCACCTCATGTATTACTTTCTGCTTAATTATATACATACGTATAGCACGTGAATATTTATAGGGAACCTCCCCTTGATGAGAGAAGAGATTTACTTCATCTAGATCTGGTAAATCCATACTTGTCATGGTGTAAATCTCCCTATGTTGTGGCTGATATCTCCATTTTGTCTTCAGTTAGTTGATGACAAAATATTCACCCAACATAATGAGTAGAGAGAAATCAATCAATTGAAAAGTAAATGCTAACTAAATGGTCATCCTGAGTGTTGTTGGATTATTATAAAGTGTTATTTTAAGTTAGATGGTGAAGTTGGCTGAAAATAGGAAACTAGAAAGCATTTTATGGATGGTTTCAAGATGTTTAGGATGAAAGGGATCTATGTTGGTAATAGTAATGGCTCGGTATTGGGGCCTACCCCCTCACTTCACAATCTTGCAATGATAAAGGTGTCAGGTACTTTGCTAATATATACCATTAACCACAATTTATACTTGGCTAAAAAACCATGTTTTCTTCCCCTTGGTAATGAAATCCAAGTAAATGGGTCTTGTGAAAACAAAACTTAAATGCATTTTTTTGAAATTGCATGATTTGTTAGTGTGTACAAAAAGAACAAATTAGTGCAACTAAATGGTATAAAAAAACCACTCAATTAGAATGTGTGAGCTACTCTAAGCATGCAAACAATTGAAAATAAAAATGTGAATTAATTATTATCATATAGTTGTTAATTCAAAAATTAATAATTGTTCAGATTCGATTTAGATGACACTATATGCAAACATTACAAAATAAAGTCGATAGGGTCGCTACTATTATATAGAAGCAAGAGTCCTTAAGAACTAAGTTGATTAGGTCATCTTAGTTTGCTATAGGATTGTAGTTTTGAAGACTACAAACTTGCAAAAAATAGAATTGTAATGAAGTAGTGAATTGAAAGACAGAGAAAGAGAGAAACTTTGGTGGGTTGGAAGATGATTAGGATTGTAAATTTATTGTTGAAATGCTTTGATTACTACTTACAATTTCTACCAATTAAGTTAATTTGGTAGACTTAGTTCTTTGAAACCCTATTTATTAAAGCCTATTAAGATGATGAAGTCAGCTTGATCGACTTAGTTTGATGTTTTGGATGATAACTGTAAGACTAAGTCAACTTGTTTAACCTAGTTTATTATCTGGAACTAAATAAGATTATTGTGCCAGCCTTCTCAATCCATTAACTCATATCTGATGAAGACCTACACAGAAAGAGTAGAGTCATTTTGATGTGACTATGTGTTAAATCTACGCACAAAAGTTAGAACTATACCATCCTAGTCGACTTAGTATCACAAATATAGAAAAGTAATAAATGATAGAAATGAAAGGCGTGAAAAAAAACTGACAAGGGTTAGATTCACATCAGGTTCACCAAAATGTATGTAATAACAAGTGCATCAGATTTACAAGTCAATCCTAGCTCAAAGAAGATACATCCTACTTACACTTTTGATTGGGGATCCATTAGATAATCAGGGTCATGACCAATATGGATCTGCTAGACCTAATCAAGTGATATCTTACCATAATAATATTACTAAGGAGGGCTATAAAGCCTCTAGTCAAGTAAAACTATGCAATAACCCTAACTAGGTCCTGTGTTTTCATATTCACTATACTAATAACAAATAAATCAAAATATAATCTAATGTTCATCAAAGCTTGTGGCACAAAGTCGGGGTTAATAAACACAAAAGTAAACATGCACAAGATAATATATATATATATATATAACACCCTAACTCATGGAGAAAGAGAATATTATTCAAAAGCCATTACTTATGCTACTTCTATATACTAAAGAGAGGAGTAAAGTTAGAGATACTTACCTGAAAGATGAATACGTCAAGACACGATCTCTCCCTTGGCCAAACTTTCTTTGTAAGAGGTTGTTTTGGTTTGTAAGGATCGCTAAGAAAGTCCAAAGCATCCAAGACTTATAAACAACACTAGATTTTTCTCCAAGTAGAAACCCTAAGCTAAGACTCTTTAAGTAGAATGGTGGAGGAATAAATTGAGAAGAAGTGCAAATGAATAATAACTCTTGCCTACTTTCTAATAATAGTAAAATAGATGTGTTTATATGGCAGATCTAACCCCAAACCCTTTTAAAAATTTCAATTGACAAAGTCGACTTGGTCAACCTAGTATCGTTATTGACAAAAACTAATCAGGTCACAGACTAGGTCAGTCGACCTAGTCCCTAATAAGTTTTGTCAAGAAGGATACAATGTCGATGTGGCCAACATACTCATGTAAACTATCAAAAAGGGGTTTAGGTTAGGGAAATGGATAATGAAGATGCTAAAAGACTAGAGGAGTGTGTAAAATAGGAGGCAAAGCTTATGAGAATGTTTTTAAGAGCTGATTGGATTGGTAACAAATGGCAATAAGGGACAATAATCTTGTGAAGCACCAATGGTCTGCCTAACCCTTTTTTGGTGCACCCCTTAGGGCATGCACTCAGAGAGATTGAAACTTGATGGGTTTCTGCAAGATAAAAAGCATTAGTAATTGATAAAGTTTAAAAATATTGTGTATACAGTACCTACTTTTTGTATGTTTTATCCTCTATACACTTGTGTTTATCTTGGACACTAACATTGACATTAGTGTCCAACTTTGACATAACTGTTTAGGCTTATCTTATTTTCTTTTTTCATATCTTTCACTTTTGTGACTATTTTACTATCCCTGTCTACCCATCTTATGGTTAGATTTTCATATGTCACTAGGTTCTAATTCAAAGTTAAAAGTTTTCCTATATATATAAAGGTTATGGTCTAATTAACACACCTACCATTTTGATAAGGCAACTCTCTAATAAAAAATTATTAACTTTTATCAGGCTATTAAATTTCACTATGACACGAAATCAATTATATGAAGCATTAAAAATGTCAAATATACTATTGAATCACTTATACCAAGGTTACTATGAGAAAGAAGATATAGTTGCATGGTTACAAATCCACACACATACATAGGAGGGAGAGCTACATGTGATTCTAAGGCCCTCTTTGAGTATTGGCTATGTAGGCAACACATAGCAACAAATAGGGTTATTAGGGCTAGCTCGATCACATCACTAACCCATTTTTACCAATTTGCAAGAGGTATAATGTAAAAAACTAGGGTTGCCTATTATCTCGATCTGGCATAAAGGCGAACATAATTTGAGGCACAAAACAATTACACATGTGGTAGTGTAGACCTAGTCCAAATTTGAAGTCATTCCTATGTATAGCTCTCACTAAACACTTACATCGGATATAGACATATGCATCAACTTTATTGTCCCTAATTGATGTAACTATCCAAAAGTAAAAAATAGTCAGAATACAAAATGAATACAATCTAGATCTATAATATAGCCTTTGAATGACTATTGATCACTTCCACAATCTAGAACAGAATAACAAATAAGACACACTCTCTTTATCCCTTAGTTTCCTAGTACTTCTTGTTTTTATTGCACATGCTTAAATAAGATATACTGTCAAAATATTGTGTTACATTGTTAAAATTTGAATAGTGCTTGATTAACATTTAAACAACTTTTATTGCTTGATAATTCTCTCATGAATCCAAAAACATCAAAATAGGTTCCTACCACATATGTATCTATGACACTGCCTCCTGGAGTTGAGATTCCTATAGTTGTACCTTCAAGATGGACAATACCTACTCATCTATGTCCCAACAATGGTTAACAACCTCTTGTAATGGATAATATCCATTCATCTAAGTTGAATGTAGTTTCACTACAAAATATTCATATGAGTTCTTTTCAAAAGGTTACAGTGGCTTTTTGAGCCCACCATCATCATATTTTCTCTTAGGACAATAATTTCAATTATTACACATAAACAATGCCCATCAGACACAAATCCCCAATGGTGAGGATCTCCTTTTGGAAGCCCCAATTGATTGAGCATTATATTCAGACTTTTGAACTCAAAAACTATAGTTAAGAAACTCTACTACCTTCTAGAAGCTTCAATTTGGACATTACAATTCTCGAGCTTTCCTTTTTCATATGTCCTTAAGTAGAATTATTATTAAAATATAGGGTGAATAATTACATAAAGTTTAAGTATATAGAGGCTAGTTATATTTGGTTGGGAATTGGGCAAGGGTTAATGCCCAATATGGACTCTATGGCGAGTATTTTTGGGGACATGACACTGAGTGAACTTCAGTATCACAAAGGACATAGTTTTCAACTCAACTAAAAAAACATAGAAAAATAATCTCATCTACAAAGGAAGTTTGGTTGAAGTGGTTTTATTATATAATTACTTTGGTTTGCCTTTCAAATGATCTTCCTTAATTTTTCTTCTTGATGTAGAAGAGAGATTATGTAAGGGGTATGTTGTGTAGACACCTAAAAGTGGCCATCAATAACCTCCAACTAAACTTCAAACCAATTTCCACTAAAATGCACAATTTGGGCTAAAAACACTAAAACATGATAAATGATTTAAACCTGTTATATACAAGTGCCAATTTTGGCCAATGTATCCCTAAATGGGGAAATGCATTTTATGAGACAGCTAACTTTGATCAAATCATTTTGAGTCAAAATGATGATTTCACACCTAGGTGCTCTAGATTACTTTTTCTACCAAATTTCTTGCACGAGACACGTGCCCTTATTATTTTGTGTTAAGAACATCCTGAATTGGATAATGGTTCTAATGCATCTAACATCGACTTTCAATTCCAATCCAGTCAAATTTTGATCCAATAATACGACATTTTCACCAATTTGCATTACTTTGTGCACTAATTGCCAAGATTTGCACCAAAATTGATAAATCATGTTTAAGGCTAATTAATTTGAATCAAGAGCTTAAGTTAATTTTCCATGGAACTTGTTGAATAATTCTTTTTAGAAATTGACTATGAATTTTTGCATCATCAAGTGACATCATTTTTTTGGGAAGGCATCCCTAGGCCATAAATGCAACAAATATCTGATTAAGCCCTTCCATACCTCTTTAATGCTTCTTTATCCCAAATATTTATGAGGGCATATGTTTATATTAGCCTTCAAAATTACATGAATTTTAAGCCACACATCTCGATCTTAAGATGGACGGTCCAGGTTCATTCTGGTCATTTGCAAAAATCTATAAATACAAGGCCTCACACTCCTAATGTTAAGCTTGGATAGTGTAAAGTTACCATGCACAAATGATTCCATAGCATCATAAATTTTGATGTAGTGTTATTATGCCAAATTGTTGATACAAGCCATCACAAGCCAAAGGCGCCAAAGAGATAAGGAATCAAACAACTCCATTGATAAAGACTCTTTGATGCACAAGCTTAGCAAGCCACTCTATGAACCATTTGGAAGCCCAAAGGAAGGTGAAGGAAGGTTTCTTTCGTGTTTTAGTTGTTTTCATATTTATGTTTGTTACTAAGCTCCCCTAGTGTCTAGGCATAATGATGTCATGTTTGTTAGTGTGTTATTCTCATTTTGTTTTCATTTTGAACTAACATTTGATCTAACTCCCTCTCTTGATTCAAATTCTTAGTTCATAAATAACACGCCCAGTGGGATCGAACCTCACAAATTTGATCAAATAGTTCCTACAGCAACCTACTAACCATTTTCATGTAGGATCTTTGAGTGTGGGAGCATAAGGAGTGAAAATTTTGACCAAAAACATGTTTTATTGGAAGTCACGGTTTTGTCACTATGGAGTTATGATGTTGTCCTCTAGACCACAATCCCGCAACTGACACAATCACAGTTTTGTCTTAGTAGCAATATTGCATCTTAACAATGTTTTTGGAATAACATGTTCTCTATCTATAGGTCAAGTTTATGATATTGCAATACCGCTACTCAATAGTAGTGATATTGCAATCTCATAATTTTGTAAGTAGTGATATTGTAATATCATGCCTCAACAGTTACGATATTGTAATACCGTAATTTTGCTAGTCGCAATATTATCGATTCAAGTCATGGTATTATAGTTAAATGCTAGTGGTTAGCCTATACTAATAGGGTTAAGTTATAATAGTACAACTCTCTAAGTTATAGGTTTTCTCTATCAGTCATGATATTATCGGTTAGAGTAGTGATATTGTCAATTTCTATTGACTAAGCCATGAATTGCAATATTGTGTTAACAAGTCATGATTTTGTAGAGTTGAAGTATTGGACTGTGGAGTTTTAGGATTACACTATGTAAGTTTGATAGCTCAATTTGTAAAGCTACTTGTTTTATTTCAAAAATTACTTCAAGGCTAAACAAAATGTTGACCTTTTTCCTTGCAGGGCCCATTTAAAACGATATCAAAATAAGCTTAATATAGTCTTTTTAACATCTTTTTGGGTGCTTAAAAAAGATCAAGAATTTTTATTTGGTGCTTAAGGAAACACTTATATGTTTATTTGAATGTTTTCATGTTTGTTTTTCTAAAGTTTTACAACTTAAGGCCAAGGGGCCAAAGAACACCACTGAACCTTTCATGTAGTGCTTTAAATTTGAACTCACTTCAAAGTTTATGTAAATTAATCATTGTTTGCTTAATTAGTTTTTGTTACAGTAAAAAGGAAGGTTTGCATGTATGCTCTCCCCCCATCCCCTATAAGGAACTTGTGGGATCAAAATCATCATCTTCATTTCAAATTACCTTAGTCTAAAAGCATAAAAGAGATGTTTTGAAGGCTCTCCCCAAGACCTGCATGGCTTGGGTGATCTGGAAACAACCTTAAAGCTCTTTTACTTAGTTTTTTATTTCATTACATCTTGGCTTCTGAGGGAAAATTCATTACCTCACATAATTTCTATAGGGAAGCCTTGAATCAAAAATTCATCCCCTGGTGTAGACACTAGAAAACCACACTCTAAGGTTTTAGATGTTGAATTGATCCTTAAACCACCTTGGGACCCCCTAGGGACCACTTCACAACCTTTTGACCACAAACCTAAGTCAAGCTAAATAGCTTTAACCAACTTAACCTTTGATCTATCAACCACCGATGGTCACCCTAACCACCAATAGTTAGACTCAACCATCAACGGTCAAGTTTTAACCACTTGAACAGTTAAACTCCAATGCTAATCGTAGCTTGCTTTTTTATATTAAGCTTATATGATTCATGTGCAAAATCAATGCACATTAAATCTAAATTTAGACACCATGTTAAACCTCTTGTTGAACCTATTGTTCCATCTTTCCCTTTCTTCTATAAAAAGAGAGGAGGAAGAGGTGAAAAAGGGGGGAATCAGGAGCAATAATCATCAGAGAGAATCAATAATTATCTAAGCTTCTTGTATCAAAAATTCTTTTACAGGTCTTATTTTCATGAATCTAGGAAAGCTTCTATTGAGTGTGATAGAGATCCAAAGTGTTGCTACTCATCAATCATAGATAAGACATTGTTACTCTACCAAAATTGCTCTAGACTCCACCGACAAGTTTTTCAACCAATAACCTCCACATTCTTCAATCTAATAAGCTAAGTATCTATCTTTTATATGATCTAGTAACTAGTTTCTCGATTTTAGCTTCCATCTCACCTTCAAAAATCTATTTTACAACCTCATCATCTAGTTTATTAACCCAGACCAAAACCCAAAGTAATCATTGACAGTCACTTTGACCACTGGCAGTTTGTATATCACCATCGACTATTATGCAACCACCAACGGTCATCCAACCATCGATGGTTTGACCCTAACTATTGATAGTCACTATGTGATGTTTCTAATAACAAGCTAATTTCACCTATCAAACCCTAACCAAATCTCACTTTATGAGCTTTTGTCTAAGCATAAAACATCACCCCATTTTTTGAATCCCATTTGATTTATTTAGAATTGATATTGAACCATTTATTATATAATTACTCAAATGAATATCTTTAAAGCACTTCTTATATTTGATTTAAGTATCTTCTATTATTTATGCAAGCAAATTATCTTTCATTTTTAGAACTTGATTAATATAAAAGTGTGGATTGACAGCCTCCAGGAAGCTTGTGCTTCTTGGATCTAGCTTGCTAGGTAATCCACCCTACTATCTAACTAATCAACCCTTTCTTTAATACTTTCTTATCTACATGTCATTCCTCCCAAGCCAAATAGGAGTATCTACAACCATCTGGATCACAGAGTGTAAACCAAATCTAGGTTCTATTAACCTCACCCTTCTTTTAAGTTTTACAACTTTCTTCTTAAAGAAATAAGAAAAATTTAAGTGAAACATTATGGCACACCTGGTGGGACCCTTGATTCTTTTTTTAGGTTCATAATTGCATCTAGGTGTTTCTTCTTCTTGTCTTTCTGCTCATACAATCAAATCAAATTTTTATTTTAGGCTTAAAATTGACTGCATCCATTATTTGCTTGCTTATTTTCGCTCTCATAGTTTAATTAATCAAGTAAATTAATTGCAACTTCACTCTTATCACACACATAATACCAAACCACTTACACTTAATCAAGTATAAAAACATTAACATAAGGTCCAACTGGGATTTCATCACCTAGCGGTCACCTTTCCTAGCTATCCTACTTAGATTACATAATCAAGGGGAGAAACAACTCAATTCATTGGCTGAGTATAATCTCTAGAAATTGGTATATCTTAGCTAAGCACCTGACAGCCTTATTACTGTGATGTGTGAAGTGAGGGAGTAGGCCCCAATATCAAGCCACATATTGATTTCCAATACAGATCCCTTTGAGATCCTAAACACAACTTGAAACCAACCATAAACTTCTTTTCTAGAACCCGCTCTACAAGCCAAGTTGAGTCACAAAATTATTAAAGCTCAAGCCACAAGCCATAATAGAGACTAAAAAGAACCTTAGGATTTAAAATGCTTTAGTGTGTGTTTTGTTTCCTTGATTTTTTCTTGTCTTATCTTTGTTTGAGTTATGAGATTTCTTGTATCTTCCTCTTTTCCTTATCTACATGGTTTTAACTAGGCAACAACTAAGAAACCGAGCAAATCAGAGTCCACCTCCTAATCATTTGTCTTCTTTTTCTCCCTCATCTATGGAATACATCTCAGATGCAAAGAGTTTTCCCCATCCTTTTAGAAGTCCTACCATCCCTCAGATGGTTACCCAAGGTGATGCATATTTCACCACCTTTCTAGATAACAACCCCATAGCCCTCCATCATTGCCTTAACACCATATCTCATCCTACCCCTACTTTAGTTCCACCTATTGACCTACCTTATGGCATGCCATCCCACCTTATGCGTGACACTTATATTTCCACCATTTCCACCCAACCTTTAGTCACCCAAGCATCATCTTTTACCAATAATCCCACTAATACCACCATCCAAAACTAACCCATTCAACCAACCAACACCCAAACACCTTCTACCCCAACCAACAACCCTTCTAATATAGGAACAACCCAACCTTTGGGCACCAGCACTCCACTTACCATGGGAGTTCCCTCTACTAGTGTCACCACCATTCCTTTTATTCCCAATCTACCTACCTCCACTCCTTTCAAGAGTTTAGTGGTCCCCTTACCTTCTACCTGTTTCACTAAATTTTGAATATATTTGATGTTTAGAGATGAAAGGTAGGGATTAGAGATTAGAAAGAACCTGGATTGGTTGCACGTCATATCTAGATGATGTTAAGTATTCCTCTTTGGTTGGGGAGGACTACCTATGAATAAGAAAGTACTACCACCAAAAATATTTATTAGCAGATATGTGAGTGGGCTACCAAGCTACACGCTTGTTCTTGGAAGTGTCAAACTTCTTTAGGGATGAAAACCCACTTTTTGAAAAAAAATTGGCAATGAATAAAAAAATAAAAGAGAGTATAAGAGAGAGATATTTGTATCATTATTACAGTTTGAGTGCAGTAGAGAGGGACACAGTGAAGGTAATGTGAGTTGTTAATATTTTTGGAGGTGGTTGAGGCAGGCTCAGGGAGGTTAGTAGAAATCCATAGTCATCGATGTTAGTTAGGCTACCGATGTTGGTAAAGAAATATGGCCGATGTTAGTTATATGATCGGTGTCAGTTATGTGATCAATGTTGGTAGGGGTAGAAGGTCTTCAGGGGTTTGTAGGAGACGTTTTTGAGCTAAGAGGTAGATGTTGGTCAGGTTTATGAGGTTGGAAAGAGTCGTAAGAGAGTGTGTAAGGCTCATGTGGATATAAATAGAAGGTTGGTATGTTTGTATTAGATAAAAATAGGTGGAGTTTTCAAACTCCTCCATAGGGAGAATCAAGACATTCATGAAATGATAAATAGTACAATATAAAGTAATTAAAAATTGACTATTTAAAGGAATAACCAGAACATAGAAATATACTTAGTTGATGAAATGGATACACCATAGGTGCCAAATAGATGGCTCTGGTGAGGTGGGTTGAAGCAATAGGTAAATAGAAAGACAAGCATGTGCTATCGGTTCAAAATAATCGAAGTTCTATGTAGTATATCAATTCCTAATTTGGAGCAATTTGTGTAGAGTAATGGTAAGCCTGAATGTAGAAAGTTGAATGCCAAAAGCCTATATGTGAATAATTGAGTTTTTTTATTTTCATTGACTTGAACATCATTTTGGAGTTTGGCTTAAGTAATCGATGTTGGTGATCCCACTAATGTTAGTCATGGGTTGACCAATGTCGGTGGTATGAAAATAGGTAAAAGGGCTATTTTTACCCTATTTTCTATTCTTTCTCATGCCAAGTGTGGTATCTATTAGGAAATGATAGAAATGCAAGGTTAATAAGGACGTAATTAGTTAAGAATTTATTTTTTGGGGTGAGAAAAAGTCATGGGTAGTTAGGATTAGGGGACTAAGTCTTGAGGTGACTCAAAGGGTAAGAATTAGTCTTAGGATGAGGTGCCCAAGTAAGGTGGCATAAGTAGTGTTAACTTAATAAAATATTTTAAATTAATTAAATGTGTGAGGGGTAAAATCATGGGTTAGGAAGGCTAATTAAAAAAAGGGCTCATGGGGGGTTTCGACACAAGGAGTTACACATGTATGTGACATAATTTTGGTGTCTACATTCACCTCTTTTTATCTTATAATTTATACTGATAAGTTGTAAGATAAAAATAGGAGTTGGATGCTCCAAGTATTGGATGAGTTCTCCCCCTTGAAAATGGGAATCAATGGAAGAGAAACTAGAATCAGGTATCAGTTTGATAAGAAGTGAATGGATGTTGCGTGAGAATGTGGTATCACTACTAGCATGTATACTACTAAAAGTTATAATCGACAAAATAAAGAACAACTGAAGTTGAGGAGGACTCATTTATAAATAACCACATCATGATTGCTAATAAGGTTTAAATGATCAAATTTGTAGATCTAATAGTCTATGTGTTCCAGGTATCTGAGGTAGGAAGTGCTCTAGGTAAACACAAAAGGTTGCAGGTGAGAGGACTAGCTTAGTTGTGATCTAAAACACCTGATATACATGTGTGTGTATAATAGACAACTTTAGCGAGGTAGCATAAGTGGTCAAGACAAGCAATACAAGGTTGGTTTAAAAGGGTTAATGATTGAGGAGATATTCATGATCTCTAGTCAAAGTCATCGTAGGTAGAGATTTAAGTGATCTCTAAGGTTGATTGTCATGGTTGGGGAGATATATGTGATATTGAAGTTGGTTTTCATCATTAGGGAGATATAAGTGATCTCCAATTTACCCCAGATTAATGGTAGAGTCTAAAGGGTTGTGGTTGGTGTTGGAAACTCTAATTTAAGGGTGCTGACATTGGCTATGTTACTAATGTCGATAGGAAGTTTTATCGATGTCGATGACGTAGGTCAAGGATGACAACATTGATGGGTGACTAAACATAATAAAAAGGGATTTAGTGGCCCACCAGAACTTATTTGAAGAGAAAAAGAGATATGAGTGCTAGTGAGATGGTAAAGCTAGGAGGGGACCCAGCTAGAGGCATGCCACCATAAGGACTAACTATTCTAGCCTGAAGGAGATGGAGAGATGAGGTAAGATCCTTCTTGACTTAAATTTGAATTTAAGTTTGTTAATTTATGTTTTTAGACTAAATTTAAAATTTGGGTGGAAAAAATGTGTTGAGGGGGGTAAAAAATGGGGCGAGGTAGGTTGAGCTTAATTTGGGAGGGATTTGGGGGTAGTTTTTAGGAAAAAACTAAATAGTGGGAGATGGGTTACTCAGCCCTAGGGTTGAACCAGTCACTGATGTTGATGGGGTTCACTGACATCAACCGACATGGTACCGATGTTGGTGGGGTCCACTGATGTCGATTGACACCAAACATCAATATCGACATATAAAATTGATGTTAATGACCTTGAAAAACCCAAAATAGGATAAAAGGATAATTTTAGATCCCCAATTAAAGTAATCAACTACCCTAATGGCTAAACTAGCCTCAGAAGACCCCATGTCAATTGAGTGCTACTTACATAGCCCGATTGAGGGCCTTAGGCTAATGTCATTTTCCTAGTGCATAGGGGAAAAGATCTAAGGTATGGTTAAAAGTTTGTTAAGGGAAATGGTTAGGAAAAGTTAGGTTGAAATAGGTCATGGGACCTAGGGCTTAAAAGATAAGTTATAGAGTTGAGGGTGTGGGATATAAGCCATGGGGGATAGATTTTTTATAGGCAGTTGGGCCTAGGGTGGAGAGATAGCTAGTGAGGCCTAAGGTGGAGATAAGAGACAAGCAGTGAAGCCTAGGGTGGCTAGATAGTTGGGTATATGGTCGAGCTAACCTCAGAAGACCCCATGTTGATTGAGTGCTACCTACATAGCCTAGTTGTGGGCCTCATGCCAATTTAGTTCTCCTAGAGAGAAGGGAAAAAAAGGGTGGTGGGTTATATTGGAAAGTATGTGACTTGAGGTTTGTGTGTATAGATGCAGGCTAGGTAGGAATTGATGTTATGAGATCGACTATTGATATTGCTAATGTAGATGAGGAGGGATATCACCTTAGATGAGTGGGATCACATGGTAGCCATAGGGTTAGGAGGAGTGCGATGATATTACAGAGTTGCATAGGATGTTAGTTTGATGATAGCATTGAGAGAGAGGTGGGATAACACCACCAACACATTCCATTTATCAATCAAAGAGTTGACAGTGACATAAGAAGATGTGTACAGGATTTTACAGATGTTGCTCCAGGCTAAGGATATTTTCTCATGTTTGAGAGAGGAGCATGATATTCACATGGCTACATTGTTTGAAGAGCATGTTAGCAACGTGACCTATCACTCAATGACCTTTGCCTATGAGCCGTTATACATTGTTGATGAGGAACAACATCAGTTAAGCATCTTGATGATGATAGGGATTACAATATATGTATTACTAGATGCAGATGGTGGGAGATTTCCTTTTACATTGACATGGGATATGGCATCGATGGTTGAGCAGTGGATCATATTTGCATGGTGACCAACATTTTTGGCATAGTTATATAGAGAGTTATGGGGGTTGAGGCTATGATGATGGTATAGTTTGTGTGTTAGGGATTTACTCCATTATTGGGCATATGAGTACATCATGGTGACATGACCATTGGGGTTACCACCATGATTGCATCTAGTTTTAGGGTTAGTTTCAGATGGTAGAGAGATGGTATGACCCAAACACAAGTAGATGGGATAGTGCAAGATATTGATCATTATAAGCACATGATAGAGGGATTGATTCCTATAGATATTATTTGTAGGCCCTACTTGACATACCCTACATTCAGAGGATAGGCAGAGCAGCTTGTTGGTTCACAGAGCACATTATGGGTCAGAGGGAGACAATTTGAAGAGCTAGAAATGATACCCATGGCACGGGTCAAGGGACAGTTTGGCTTGTTACAAGATGTACATCCTGCCTTTCCCTGATATAGGAGGGATGTTATAGAGGCACCCCTACCCTTGCCCAAGGAGATAAATGGGATGGATTTTGAGGAGCTACCAATAGGCCTGGGTGTAGGAGATCTTGGATGCACAATGGTGTATCTTGCGTAGTGGATAGGTTTACATCCTGTAGTTTAGGTCAGAAGGCCACCACCAGATTTATAGGGGTGATGAGAGAGAGAGATGTAGCCATACAGGCCTAGGATTTAGTGATATAGGCATAAGATGTAGTATTATAGGCTCGAGATGTGATAGTGCAAACCAAGATGAAGCTCAAGCATACGTATTAGTCTTATAGGGATATGTTGTGACATTGTAGGGCCAAGTCGACGCATTATAGGGTTAAGTTACTATACTGACAGTAGAGAGAGATAGTTTGAGAGCAGTAGGATAGGCTAGTCATTCTCCTCCACCACAAGGACCAACACAAGGGACTTCAATAGGTGCAAAGGGTCCACCATATATTATATCTCTAGCAAGGTACACCATTGCCCTTGATGAGATTGTTTATTATGAGAGGGTTATCAGGGAGTTCCAAAAGATTTAGAGGTATTCTGAGTTTAGAGAGAAAGAGAGATCAGTGACATGTGCCACAACTTCTAACTCATGTAGGTACAGACAGGCAGAGAGTGGTGATGACACTACTTATAAATAGCCACTAGTATAACCTTGAGGATTCTGAGTGCCAAATTTTCTTATTGTTATATATGTTATATACACATTGACCTATGAGCTGAAGATGAGAGATGTATATTTTGAGGAAGAGATGATATTGCTATGATCTATTGATGTACATTCATTTTTAGTGTGTGTGTTTGTGTGTGTGTGTGTGTGTGTGTGTGTGTGTGTGTGTGTGTGTGTGTGTGTGTGTGTGTGTGTGTGTGTGTGTGTGATGTGTTATTTTGAGATGCATTTATTGTGATGGTGATGATGTTGATGTGGATGTTTATATCATGTTAATGTTATGTTAATTTTGAGCATGTTAGTTGAGTTAGAGTACCATTTCCCATATGTGTGATGGTATATGCATAGTTGATTTTTTAGCTTCATCATAGTATTTTTCCATATTTTGACGGTGTATGCTTAAAATGGATAGGTTGGTTATGTTATTTTATTTCAAAAAAATTCCATATTTGTGATGGTGTATGATTAAAATAAATGTAGTAGATTTGATAGTGTTTGTATGAAGTTTTCATCTCAGTAAAGAGATCGAAATGTGATTGGGATGGGAAATAAAGAGGGAAGATGCTCGTGTACTAGCAAAGACCATAATCATAACATAAAAAGGCTCAAGAATATGAGCCTATTTCATGTTTTTCATCATTTGACCATTTTGTTTGTTAGAGAAGCATCGTACTTACCTTGTGTCAAGTGAGTTCAAAGTCCCTTGAAAGAGTGTGAGGGGAAAAGGGTAAAATGAGTGAGAGTGTTTAGGTAGCGTAACCTTCTAAGTGGGGACGGTATGCCCCTATTGTGGGTGACATGAGAGCTACTATAGGTAAGTCTATAACTTAAAGTTTTTATTTATTATTGGTGTAAACTGATCAATACGAGAAGCCTACAATGGGATTTTGTTTGTGTTGAGGCCATATGAAACTGATAAATGCAAGAAGCTTTTTTTAAATCATTATTCCACTTTATAACAAAGTTTGGCCTAGTCATCCTTCAAGGGAGTGGTCTAAGCATTTGTTTTTGAGTTTTAATAATTATCCTTCAAGGGAGTAGCCTATTTATAGTATCAAAGAGAAGGTACGTAGTTGTCCTTCAAGGGAGTAGTTTATATTGAGAATCATGCCCTGAGAGAAGATAACTTGTCTACATATCCCTTTTGTTTTTTTTCCAACTTTTAGTCATGGACAAGACTATAGAGGCTTAGGGGTTTTCCACTTTGAGGGAAAAACCATAGCACTTCATAGGTTAACTAAGTATGTAGGAGTAAGGGTTAAGAGGAAGGGAGATGAATGTAATAGTATTGCTCAAGGGATGAGTTCAAGTTAAACATGAGGTGAAGCGTCACTTGATTAATAAAAGAATGGTCATAGGTGCAAACCATTTAAAGGTTCGGGTTCTAACTTTCCTTTAAGAGAAGACAAATGATAAGTTCCTAAGCCATACTTGTGAGTTATGATGTAGGGTCCAAGCCAATTAGGAGCAAATTTACCTCGTTTTCTTTTTTCCATGTTCCACATATTGATTTTCCTTTAAGACAAGATCTTTGATATTAAAATCTTACTCCTTTTTGTTGTAAGTGTGTTTGATATGCTCTTGATAGATTTGGAGGTGGTTGAGGGCTATGAGATGGTGTTCATCGAGCAACTCGAGTTGAGCCAAACATTCCTAGTGAAAGTCATCATTAGAAAGTATGTCTTCTATAGAGATGCAAAGAGAAGGAATCTGGACCTCAAGAGGTAAAATAACCTCCATCCCATAGACTAAGGAAAAAGGCGTAGCACCTGTAGGGGTTTGAATGTTAGTGCGGTAAGCCCATAAAGCAAAGAGAATGTGTGTGTGCCAATCCTTGCCAGTATCATTGACTACCTTCATGAGGATTTTGGTCAATGTTTTGTTAGAAGCTTTTGCTTATCTATTTGCTTGTCGATAGTACAGTGGTGAGAAGCTTAATTTGATTCCAAAGGTGTCAAAGATTTTAGACAATCTTATTTTTGAATATTTGTCATTATCTATTATAATTTTATAAGGGACACTAAAATGATAGATGATGTGATAGTTGATAAAATCAACAATTTTCTCAACCTTAGTAGAGACAAGAGGAATGGCCTCAACCTACTTGGTGAAGTATTCAGTGGCAGTAATGATAAAATGATGATGGAGGGATGAATGAGGGTTAATCTCATCGATTAGATCTAAGACCCATTTGGAGAAGGACCAAAAGTCTTTGATGACTTGTAATGCATGACTTGGAATGTGAAGGAGGTTAGCGTGTTGTTCATATTTGATGTAACGCTGAATGTAATCACTATAGTCTTAATGGAGTGTTGGCCAATAATAGTCGAGTTGAAGGATACACTTGGCAACTGTGTGACCATTGAAATGTCCACCACCAATCCCATTATGGACTTCCTTAATAGCGAAGGGGGTCTTAGTACTAGTGAGGCATCTAAGGAGGAGACCATCAAAACCTTGCTTGTAGAGAAGTCCCCCTAGCATAGTGTAATGAGCGGCACACTTCATGAAGGCACATTTCTTATTATTGGAGAGATAAGAAGGAGTAATAGAAAAGGAAAGGTAATCCGTGAGTTACTTGTACCATAAATTGTGTAGGTTATGTGTTACATTTCTGATAAAAAGGATGTTATTTGATACATAAAAGGGAAATGCTAAGTGATGCATAGTGACATAGATTTTTGAGGAAGAGGGTGAAGAGTGTATGTGTGAAGAAAGTGAAGCCTTTGTGTTAGAAAACTTGTTTGTAGATCGACGAATAGTTTGTAAGAGGTAGGAGTCAAATGATCCCAATAATGTATATACATAATGTTTATATCACTGTATAATTTTATTTTTGCATAAGTACGAACTATTAACCTGATTAACCACTAGCTAAGAGTCACCAAAAATGGTTATTGATTTTATTTCAAAGAAAATAGTTGTTTGAAGCCCTAAGATCAAAGCCTCATATTCAACCATATTATTAGTACATTTAAAATCTACTTTAAATGACAAAGGTATAGGCTCACCATCGAGAGGAATAAGAATGACCCTCGCACCCCCACCATCTCGACATTTAGACCTAGGTTTTAAGATTTAAGAGGAAATGGTGGAGCTTGGAGGCTATAAAGCCAATGCAAGGCAAAGCTTTTCAATATGGGTATATCGATTTTTATAATCAATAAGTGTACGGATTATGTAGTAAGCCACTTGTTCTCTATGGTGATCATCTTGATGTGCAATCATAACACCCAGAGAATGGTCTATTACAGAGATGTAAACATAGAAAGGTTGATTTTCCTTAGGTGGAATAAGAATCGATGAGGAAAGGAGATGACAGGACCGAAACTCCCCAAAGCTCTGACACAACTTGTTAGAATTAAGAGCACACATGATTACCAATGTATAAGCAATTAAACATGTGGAATAACCAGAAGAACAATAACTATCAATGAGAAAACACACAGAATATGAGAGGCAACACACAATTGTATTCAACTCATTACAAAGGAAATTACAATAAAGAGATCACACTCTTCTTCCACCTCTGTGAGGCTTCCTCCTCAAGGGCTCCAAGTAATCTTCCCACCTGAGTAATCGTCTCTCATAGGTCACAACTAACAGCTAACACAAGTTGTTGTTCACCTCATTGTACATCCAGTACAATCGAGTACGAATCGGTACTCCAAGTAGATCTCACCATGATCCTGCTTCTGATGTATTACTATCACCTTAGATCTTGCTTCCCCGCTGATCTCTGTTTGACCCTCGCATACACACATCCCTGCAGACCAGCCTGATCTTACTTATCACATGTAGATCTCCTCCATGATACTGCAACACCCTGCATATCAAACCTGATCTTACATACATGGGGAATCCTACTTGATTTCACCATGGGAAGAACTCTCCAAGCTCTACATAGCTCTTTTACAAATTCTCCACTTAACAATACAGCCCATGAGTCTATTATATAGCTCTCATGCATACACTGATTAGACTTGCGGCTCAAGACTCTAGCTGGTCTTCGACATGCAAACTCCGCGTTCACTTAACTGACTGTCTGTCAACAGTAGTTCTGACCGCCATAGGTGACTGACATCGGTCCCTGCCTGACTGGAGGTGACCGACGCCAGCCGATCTCCTGCCGATGCTGGTTTCCCTTGCACTGTCCCTGACCGACGTTGGTTTTGGCTTGCCAATGCCGGCGACTGTCAAGCTCCGAAAACCTCCCTGTTTGCCTTAGGTGAAGCTTTTAGCTCCACACCCTAACATGAGATACCATTTGAGTGCATCAAATGCTTCTTAGCAATTTGTACTCCAATGGAAAGAGACATCTTTTTTGAGGAGATGGTGAAAGGGTTGGCAATGATCCAACAATTGGGAGATGAAGCAGTGGATTGAATAAAGTTTACCTTATAGGCTAAAGATTTGTTTGATATTAGTAGGTGGAGACATCTCTATTATTGCTCAAACCTTAGCATGATCGACTTCAATACCATGGAGAGAAAGGATAAAGCCTAAGAGCTTATTGAAAAGGTCACCAAAGACACATTTCTTTGGGTTTAGTCAAACATTATATTGGAGGAGATGAGTGAATATGATTTTGAGAATCATCAAATGATCTTGGCAAAGTTTAGACTTTCTAAGTAAGTCATCCATGTAGTCTTCCATAATTTTGTGTAGGAGATCATGGAAGATGTATGTCATGGCGCATTGGTAGGTGACACCAATGTTCTTTAGACCAAAGGGCATAACCCAATAATATAAAGTCCCCTATGGGTTAATTAAATTTGTATTGTGTTGATCTTCAGAAGAAACTAGGATTTGATTAAACTAGGATTTGATTATAACCTGAGAACCCATCCATAAGTGATAGCATCTCATGGCCAACTATTAGATAAACAAGTTGGTCGATACTTGGTAAAGGGAAGTCATATTTTGGACAAGTGAGGTTTAAGTCATGGCAATCGATGTAGATACAAACTCCTTCAGTCGCTTTTATGATAAGAACAATATTAGAAACCCATTTCAGGTCATCTATAGGTTGGATAAAGTTAATAGAAAGGAGGTGTTGGAGCTCTTCTTTGACAAGGAGAGCAATACAAAGATGCATTTTGTGAAGCTTATACTTAACAGATTTAGCATCTCGATTGGTGATAATGTTGTGGGTGATGATAGAGGGGTTGATACTAGGCATGTCATTATAAGACCAAGTGAAATATTTGCTATGGTTATTAAGAAATGTGGCATAATTACCTTGATTAGAGGAATCCAAAGATTGGCCAATATTGAGGATGCAGGGGTTATCATGAGAGGGCAAATTGATGTCAATGGTTGATTCATTTAACATAGATTATGTTTTAGATGGGAACAATCATTGGATATAGGAATCATCTGCACCTATATATGTAAGAATAACATCATCAATTTGACATTAAACAATGTTGATAGTGGGAGGATCTTCATCAATCATTTCAAGTTAAATGAGAGGAAGGGACCTTGTTTCCTTACAAAAATGATAGGTAAAAGGCCCCAAATGGATGGCATTTATTGAAAAAAATTACGAGGTATAGACAACTCTGATTTGACAGGTGATGGAGGAGAAGAGGGTGGAGAAGGAGAGACTGGCTCTTCGATAATTGGTATATGAGAATTTTTGGTGAGTTTAGTTGGTTTGTCATAACCCACTCCAAGCCTATATTTGGTATTTTCAGTGGTTTTTCTAGTGGGATATTCAATGGGTGTATGAACACCCTACTCGTAATGACCCAAACCAAATCCTTTCTAGGCACACCTATAAAGATAAGAGTGAGTGAAACTAGGCTTGCTTAGGAAAGAGAAGTCACAGGTAAATGGTTGTAGTGAAGAGGATGGATTGTCGATAGTGGGAGCCTAATCAATTCCCCCATATGTGAATTAGTTTGAAGGTTAGGGGGTCCATAAGGGATGACCATCCCAATACAGGGATCATAATTTGGGTGCATATGAAGCTTTCTATACTCTTGTGGAGTATGGGACATGTCGAGTGTTAATAAATGATATTATTTTAGTGATAAATGCTTGAAAGTTTACTCCATAGGATCTTTGTCAAGAATTTGTGTCATTGGTATCTATGTAACTGAGGTAGTGGAGCTTATGAAATCTTTAGAATTATTGTGTGAAGAAGATGATGTATTTAATGAAATGAGAACATCATTGGGACTATAAGTCATGTTGCATGTTTTAAATGGAGGTGGGTTGATGGGTATAACATGCACTTGCACATTGTGCTCAAAGTTGACACAACAGTGCAAAGCTGAGGGCACACATGCCATAGCACATATCTAAGGTCATTTAAGTAATATGTTGTACTGAAACTCTCCTTATACAACATAGAACTCAAGAATTATGTGGGGACCTACACGGATATGTATGACAATAATGCCCACTGTAGTAGTTGTGGTATCATTAAAGGAGCGGAGTACCATGTAGGTTTGAGACATGCAATTGTTGGGAAGAGCTAGTTGTTTATAGTTATGGGTGGCGATAATGTTAATACTAGATCGCCCATCAATCATGACTCTTTTGAAATTAGTTTGATTGATATATGTGATGATAAAGAGGGTAAAATCCTGATCTTTAGGGTGTTGAAGTGGATTTTTTGAATTTTTGAAGGAAATCAAGGAGATGGAGTTAAGAGAACTGACCAAAGCTATAAGAGGTTGGGGATCATTAGGTTATACCTCAAGTGTTTGTAAGGCACTAATCAAGGTTTGATGGTGTTGGGGTGACTTTTGTATTAACTCATATAAGGACATTTTCATAGGAGCTTGGTGAAATTGTTTTACCATCAAGCTTTTAATAACTTTTGAAGATGTTGGTTTTGGGACATCCAAGATGGAAATCTTGGGATTCAGAGGAGTGTCTTTGGAGAAGGGATGAGCCCAAGGAGAATCAACCTTTTCCTTACCTTTATCCTTTTGATTTTGTGACTATATGGCCACATTAACTGTGTTAATCTGAAACATAGGTGAAGGAGGTGGCAAAGGGGGTACAACAACATCTTTGGGTTTGAATTCAGGTGGAACAGTATGAGGCATTATGCATGTCAGAGGTGGAATAGCAAGAAGGTTAATGGGAGTATCAACAAAGAGAGTGTTGTTATCAAAGTGTTGTTGAATAACTGCTATGAGAGCTTTATAATTCTCAGTATCATGTCCAGGTGAATGATGATATAGACACACTTGTTTATCATTAAACCAAGATGGCTTCAGTCCAAGAGGGCTATAAGTCTAAATGGGAGGAAGGGTTATTATGGAAGATTGCAACAACTGATGTAAGAAAAAGATCCAAGAGCCTGTGAGTGGGCTAGCACTTGTTGTGGTAATAGGAGTGGAAACCTTCTTTAGTTTAGGAGTCGCAGGGGTGATTTTACGTGGCACTATTTTAGGTGGCAGTGGAGTTATGTGTTTTGCTGACACTTTTTGGTGTTAGGTATAATAGTTTTAGATGTGAAAGGCCTATTAGGTGGTATAGGTAGTAGTGGAGGTAACTTAGCCTTTTATTTTGTTTAGATTGGTGATACTCCAACTAAAGTAGAGGGGTGTGGTCCTAAAATTTATGGTAAAGTTGAAGGTGGAAGAGAGAAGGATTGACAAGATCTAATAAACTTAACAATTTTTTTTAGTTCAAGCCATGAAACTCCAACTTGTGGTTGGAGAGTCAGATCTAATTTCACTGGTGGATGAATTAGATTAGAGACTGGACGTATGCCTAAAGACCTGATCTATTTTAATGTGGTAGATGCATGTGAGGGTGAGGCATCTAACATAGATGGATGAGCTTTTAGTGATTTTGATAAAGAATTTCTAACTTTGTCAAAGACCTTGGGGTAAAGGGTAGTGAGAGGGTTGGTAGTAAAGGTTGACACTCATTGTGTAGGATAAGGAGTTTTAAGTCAGTCCAAAAATGCCATGTGATCTAGCTTCGTAGAGTTAAGAAATTCTAGACTTTTCACTAACCTCGAGAAGGGTTTAGATGAAGTTAACATAAGCCTTATGATTACTTATTTGGAAGGTTGAGGTGATTGAGAAAGAGGGAAATTATTGGTCTCTGCTATCTCAGGACAAAGATGAGAAAGAGCCACAATAGGGTCTTATTCGATAGAGATAGGAGAAGAGGCATGGTCTTCCATGGGTGGAGGAGAGGGAGGTGAAGAAGGTTCCTCAAGGGGGTAGAACATAGGTATAATTGCTCCCTCAACATGTGGGTGAGGAGCAGGTAAAGTATGATCCTCCATAAGTAAAAGAAGTGATAAAATTGGTGGAATTAGAGTAGGCACAATAGGTCTTTTATCTAATGTAAGAGTAGTTAACACTGGGTCTTTTAGTTGCAAAGGAGGAGTGGATGGGGTACTACTTTCGATCAGTGGAGGAGAGATAGGAGAAGAGGGTTCCTCAAGAGGGTATAACACAGGAATGATGTTCCCCTCAACATGTGGTTGTAGAATGGGTAAGACATGGTCCTCAAGTGGTAAGAGGATAGGTAACATTGGTGTAAAAGGAACTGGCAATACAGGCTCCTCTGGTGGCAAAAGGAGTGGTAAAAGAAGCTCTTCCTCATGTGGGAGTGGAATAGGTGAAGTAGGCTCTTCTACCTGAGGATGAAGAATGGGCAAAACAAATGCCATGGATTATGGGGGAGGAGAATGGGTGTCTCCTATTGTGGGAGAGGTTAAACTGGAGGTAAAGGAAAGACCATATTAATTGTATGGATATTATGATCACATGAGTTAGTATTCATGGTCTGAACAATATTTTGATTGGGTGAATGGTTAGGAAAAAACTATTTTAACACATACACAATTTGATTAGTAGGCACATTAGTTATCCAAAATGAGATAACCCCTATCAAGCATGTCTTGAACAATGTTTTTGAATGTTTTACAATTATTAGAATTGTGGCCTTTGACTCGATGGTAGCCACAAAACTCATCCTCCTTGTACCAAATTGGAATATGATACACTATATAAGAGGTTTGATTTGAGGAAGGGTTATGGCTCCTTGTTGTAATAGTTTTTCCCAAAATGGAAGTATATGACTTCCCAATAGGAGTGTATTGTCTTTGTTCATACCATTGTTGGAATTGCTTGGTCAGATTTTGGGAGGTTGAGGAATTAGGTTAGTTTGTGTTTATGGAAGAAGCTAATTTAACGATCATCACATTGGTAGATCCTTTAGATTTTTGGTTAGAAGGAGAAGTTTTACAAGAATAGGAGTCATTCAATTTGGAATTGGCATTCTTGCTACGCAACTTGACTCTACCTTCATCTATAGCCCAAATCTCGAATTTCTATGCCATTGTAAAGGCTTCATCAAATGTGTAAAAAGTTTGTACTTAGAGTGTGGATAAAATGTGCTTAGCACATGCCCTTAAGAAGACCTCAATAAGCTTAGGTTAAGGTAAAGAAAAGGAGAGTTGATTGATTAAGCCTCTCCAGCAAGCGACAAAATCTATGATAGACTCATCATCAAATTGTCTAATGGAATAAAGGTTCGTAATAGAAACCTTTTTAGAAATGTTAATAGAGAAATGGTCTAGGAATATTTATTCAAGTTGGGTAAATTAGAAAAGGGAGTACCAAGTTATAGAGTTATACCAATCTAAGGCAACATCCAAAAGAGACAGGGAAAATGCGAAGTAATAACGCATCATCATGCCCTATTAAATAACAAACATGTCTAAATGCTCGTAAATGTTGTTATGGGTCCTCTTTACTCTAGAAATGAGTAAATTTAGGGAGTTCCCATTGGCTTGGATAAGGGAAAATAGGCACAGAAGGATGGATGGGTTCATTGGATATCAGATCATAAGATAACACATTCTTTGAACCCAACATAAATGTCTCTAGATTAGACATCTTGTCCATCAGCATCTTAATGAGGTCTAGAGGGGGATTAGTTTAAGAGATACCCCCTAAGTTATAAGAAACCTGATAGGAAGCAGAGGGAGTGTATGACATAGCTTGTTGAGATTGTGTTGATGTAATATAGGGATAATGAGTCATAGGCTAGGGGCGAAAGAAAAGGGGCTTGTCTTGTTGGGTTAGAGACTATGCTTTGGTTGGATCTTGTTATTGTAGGTTGGGTTATTGGCATGGTTATACTGGGTGAAGGGTGAATCATAACTTAGGTAATTATAGGTGCGAGAGAAGATGGAATAGGTATCACCAAACTCTGAAATGGGGTGAGACTTGAGTGAACTACTTGTGGTTGTGAAAGCAAGGAAGTCACATTAGGGTTTAGGTGGGATTGGGCAGTTGGTGATGTTGAACTTTGGACATTATTTATGGTTGAATTACTTGTTGAAGTGACAATTTGAGTAACCATGGGGAAAATAGTGGAGACAGCTAAAATTGAAGTTACCTCCATTAGAGAAGTTGGAATACCATATAGTGGGTCACCTGAAGAATTATGGGTTTGGCTCATGCCAAGGTAATGTTAAAGGGCTGCCATATTATGATAAAAAAATTTAGCAAAATCTTGATCTCCTTTAGGCACAATGGGAATTTGGTTGGGGCTAGGAGTATGCTATGTATTTGAAGTATGCTCCATGAAAGAATCAGCAACAAGAGGGAAAGGTGGAAGTGGTTGTCAGCTTGCATAATCGATAAGAATTTTGGCTTGGGCTCGCATCAATACCATGCAAGAAGAAGTATAAATAGTCTTAATACTCTGTATTAGTGATAGAATAAGGAAAAACTAGATTCAGGTGCAAGAAAGTAGGTTTTTTTAGCTTGTTATTTTGAGCAAATTCAAATTACATAATTGTTGATGTCGGTAACTTGATCAATGTTGGTAGGTAAAATCTATCGACGTTGGTGGGGTAACTAATGTCGGTAAGATATAGTCTACCGACGTCGATGGGATTAACCGATGTCGATCGCTATGATAACCTAGGAGATGGAAAATCCAACATTTTAGAAACTAAGAGCAAAATCTAGGTAAAACAGAGGTTGTAAGAGGTTTGTGCAAGGAGAATAAACACTTAGAAAACTTGATATAACAAGTTATACAACTTGAGTATTATAAATGGTGTTGATTTTGTAGATCAATGGAAAAATGTCCTTACCAACTCCAAAATATAGAAGATAATAGAAAAGCAGAAAAAGAACATATAACCACTAATTATTAACTCATAGAGATTAGTTTTAGTCTCATGTTGGCTTATGTCTTAATCAGATAGTGAGAAGAAAATTTGGTTGCCAAAGGTACTAAAAAGCAATTTAGAGCTAGTTTCAGGTTAGTTTTGGTGCTCAAGAGGAAATTTGTGTTAGACTAGGTGTGTGACTTGTTATAGGAGCTTGCTCCTCATACTTCACAGACTTGAAGCCAAGCTAGGCTGCTTAGCCAAAATATAGCTTTTGCCTATAATTTATAGTTCACCAGAGAATGGAGTGGGTTCTCCCATTGGTGGTGAAATCCAAGTAGGATAGTTGAGTAGGGTAAGGTGATCCACCAAGTGATGAGATCCTAATGGGCCTTGTCTTCAATGAGTTTAGATGTTTGTTTATGTGAGTGTGATATGGTTGTGTAACATAGGTGTGCTACGATTCATTCATAATTCTTGTAATTAACTAGGTGAGTTAATATGCAGCAAGCAAATAATGAAGTGTAGTAAGTTTTAAACCCAAATCTGAAGTGTTGAGATTCGAATGAAAATAATGATGAAATAGGAGAACAAAATGAAATTCATGATCCCAATGTGCATACAAGAAATAAATAAAGAAGATATTATTTTAAATTGTAAGAAAAATGATAAGTTGCTTTTAGAGGCAAAAGGAAGAGAAGAGTGGCAAGGAAGAAGAAATTTTAGTTTATTGCCCTCAAATAGAAAATAAAATGTTGAATATTTCACTTTGAGGGAGAAAAGAAGGAGAAAGTGCAAGGAATGAAATTTTCACTATAATGCACCTATATGAATGTTTAAAATGAGCAATGAACCCAAGGAAAACTCCATGGTCCCATCGGGCGTGCCAGAAATGTTTCACTAAATTTTGAATCTTATAGATGTTTAAGGACAAACAAAGATGAAAGGTAGGGATTAGAGATTAGAGAGAACCTGAATTGGTTGTGCACCATATCTAGATGATGTTGAGCACTCCTATTTGGTTGGGGATGACTACCTGCAAGTAAGAAAGTACTACCACCAAAAATATTTGTTAGCAGATATATGAGTGGGGTGCCAAGCTACGTGCTTGTTCCTGGAAGTGTCAAACTTCCTTAGGGATGACAATCCACTTTTTGAAATAAAATTGGTAATGAATAACAAAATGAAAAAGAGAGTAAGAGAGAGATATTCGTACCATTCTTGCAATCTGAGTGCAGCAGAGAGTGACACAGTGCAAGTGATGTGAGTTGATGTTTTTAGAGGAGGTTAAGAAAGGCTCAAGGAGGTTAGTGGAAATCCACAGTCACTGACATCAGTTAGGCTACCAATGTCTGTAAATAAATATGGTCGATGTCAGTTATATGACCAACGTTGGCTATGTGATCGATGTCAGTAGAGGTGGTATGTCTTCAGGGGGCTCCAGGAGACTTCTTTGAGCTAGGAGGTGGATGTTGGTCAGGTTTATGAGGTTGGGAAGACTCATAAGGGAGTGTGCAAGGTTCAGGTGGGTCTAGATGGAAGGTTGGTATGTTTGCATCAGAGAAATATAGGTGGAGTTTTACAACTCCACTATAAGGAGAGTCGATACGTTCATGAAATGATAAACAATACAATATAAAGTAATTGTAAAATCATTGTTTAAAGGAATAACCAAAACATAGAGATACACTTAGCTGATGAAATAGATGCACCATGGGTGTCAGATAAATGGCTCTGGTGAGGTAAGTTGAAGCAATAGGTGAGAAAAAAGACAAGTATGTGTCACTGGTTTAGAAGAATCCAAGCTCTGTACATTATATCAATTCCTTATCTAGACCAATTTGTGCAGAGTAATGGTAAGCCTGAATGTAGAAAGTTGAATGCCAAAAGCCTGTATACAAATAATTGAGTTTTCTAATTTCTATTGACCTGAACATTAGTTTGAAGTGTGGCTTAAGTAACCAACATCAGTGATGACATCGACATTGGTAATGGGTTGATCGACGTCAGTGGCATGAGAATAAGTAAAAGGGCTATTTTTAGCCTGTTTTCTATTCTTTCTCATGCCAAGTGTGGTATATGTTATGAAATGGTAGAAATGCAAGGTTAAAAAGGATGTAGTTAATTAGGAATTTATTTTTTGGGGTGAGAACAAGTCATGGGTAGTTAGGATTAGGAGACTAAGTCTTGAGGTGACTCATAGGGTAAGAATTAGTCTTAGGATGAGGTGGCTAAGTAAGGTGGCATAAGTAGTGTTAACTTAATAAAATAGTTTAAATTAATTAAATGTATGAGAGGTAAAAGCATGGGTTAGGAAGGTTAATCAAAAAAAGGGCTCAAGAGAGGTTTTGACACAGGGAGTTACACACATGTGTGACGTAATTTTGGTGTCTATACTACCCTTCTACCCATTAGTACCAAAGTTATCACTTATCCTTTATTTACCAACCCAACCATACCTCCTACCCAACCTGTGTCAATCCCTCAACAGGTTCCCATTGCAACAAACTCGAGCTACATCCCTAACCCACAAGGGTATGTGTCTCTACTTTCCACCCAACCACCTATATCTACATATTCATATGTGGCATCATCCCAACCACCCATGTCCACATACCAACATGTGGAAACTTCACAACCCCCCACTAATTATCCATATGTTGCACCTATCTAAACCCAACATAATCTACCCTACAACTACAAGGATGAAAAACCACAAACGGACCTTGTCAAAATGTTAATGGATAAAATGGATACTTTGGTGTCATTTATCTTTGGTGCCCATAACCTCTTATATTATGAGAAAATCTTCCTTATCCTCTTCAATGGGAACTTCCAAAATTTTCAAATTTTTAGAGTAAGGAAGACCCTCAACAACATCTAAGATCATTTAGGCATTCTTGCTATTAGATCGCCTATGATGATGCTCTCTTTCTTTGTACCTTTCCCATGTCTCTATCAGGTCCAGATCTAGATTATTACAATGTTATTACAAGTCACTCCCTCTTTTATTTTGCCTAACTATCTCAAACTTTTTTAAATCACTTTTCTATAAACATCTCTAAGAAATTATCCATCACTGATCTCTACTTCATTCGAAAATTTGATGATGAGTCCATAGCTGACTTCATAGCCCATTGGAGAATCTTGATAAATTGACTCTCTTTCTCTTTACCCAAAAATGACTTGATTGAACTCTTTGCACAAGTTTGTGTGAAACACATCTCCTCTACTTTATGACTTCAGAGCTTCAGGACTTTTGACAAGGCTTTTACCATGGCACATAAATTAGAGAACATAGCCATTTGATGAGGGGAAGTTGAAATTAAGAAATAAGAATGAAAACTTAAAATCAAATGAGACTCCCTCCAAACCTAACAATAAAACTAAAACTAACTCTAAAAATAAAGGAAACATGAATGTGGTTGTCCTTAAAACAACCCCTCCACTCATTGTTAACTAACCCAAATCTTCTAATTCCTCCAATCAAAACACTATAAACCCAAATTGCAACAACTAAAAACAATTTACTCCACTAGGGGATTCATATGTTTAGGTCCTAGAGAAGTTATTGAAAGTAAATATCATACAACTCCCACCGATCAAACCTCCATAGCAATTTGATTCCTCTCATCCTATACCTAGTTAGTATAAGGAGAATGAATCTTCCATCATGCCATTGGACATGATGGCAGTAGGTGCAATGCCTTAAAGAACGTCATCCAAAATCTCATTGATAAGGGGGAACTTGTTTTGGATAAACCTAATGCACCTCCAAATCAATCACTTGACATATTTAGACAACTATGTCCCAACCATGCCCTTGTCACAAACAATGAAATTAATAGAGTAAAATCCTCTCAGAACCACGAAGTCTATATTGTTAATTCAATTCTTAGTCAACTCATTATTGAGGAAAACATTGACAAAACTACCTTTCCTTCCATTATGTTTATTAAGGTAGTGGTTTCACTATCCATTCCTTCAGAAAATGAGACCAAAGAAACAACTATTCCCCTTTCCCTGCTCATTGAGGTATTTGAGCCATTGAACTCTCCTTTGGAAGGCATACCAAAAGAGACAACCAATACCACCAAATCCTTCTCCTCCATCATACAACAATCCACTCTTCCTTTGGAAAACATCCCTAAGGAAGTAATCACTCTATCAAACTCTCCCATAGGATACTTATCTTCCCAAACCTTGGATCCTTTGATTGAGGAAAAAGACAAGGTAACCACTTCTCTCTCTCCACCTATGGGTTTGGCCTTTGAGCTCAGTTTTGAAGGAATCAAACCCATCAATAATCCCTTCTCTAGACTGGTTCAAAACTTAGAGTACTTATCTCGACCTAATACATATTGTGCCACATTTTGGCTTCATCTTGGGCTTCCTTACCCAACCAAGCAAGAACCTCCAACCATGCCACTATCATCACTACTTTCCATTTCCACTATTGAACCCATCATCACCTCGATTAAACATTTAAAATCCTCTACTAATCAAACAATAACTAAACCATCCACATTGAATCCACCTACAATAACCAAGTCACCCCCTACCATTCTAACCAAGCCCACCAAAAAACCTTGGCATATTCTTGTTAACCATTTTTGCCCAACAGGGCAAAAAATCGATCCCCGTCTTCCCCTGCTGTTTAAGGCCAATTCATTTTTGATTTTGCACAAGTCTAGGAGTTTCTACGGACTTTGCAGGTGCTTGGTTCAATCTTTAAGTTCTTCAACTTTGGTTCAATCAGCTAAGTTCAATGCAGAGTTCAATCTGTAAAGTTCAAAGGCTTAGGTTCGATGCTTTGGTTCAGTTCAGCGATTCAAAGGCCTTTAGTTCAAGCGGCTCGGCACGCTTTGTTGAACCATTGAACCGGTTCAACAAATTGGTTCAACCATTTGGTTCAATGCTTTGGTTCAATGGACGATTCAACAAAAGGACCTGATGACTTGTGCTGAGGACGGTGACGTCCGGAAAGCCATCAAATGTAAGCAAGAGAACTAGCCATTGGGTGACAACCGCGTGAATGTCAAATTTAACGCAGTGAAATATCCATTTATTTTTTGGAACTGTTTAAGCATCAAGCATGGAAAAGGCCCAACAATGCAGTGACCCGCCCAGAGATAGCCTCGAGGGCCGAAGGAGCCAGAAGAGACAAGATAGGGAAAAGATAAAGTGCCAAGTGTAGGAGCAGATAGATGGTCTAAGTGGCGAAGGGAGGCATCGATTCTAGAAATTACTCCAACAGGTGAAACAGTGTCTGCAAATTGACCATTAAAAGGCATGAATGGCCAATCATGCGACCCTTTTTCTTCATTTCATATTTATGAGCAAACAAACTACGTAGGTGCCTTCAAGGAGCAGTCTCAGTTATTGAGGAAACAACGCAGCCATGTCAAAAAATGCCTAAAGTCAAAGCCAGGGCCGACACAACATTTACGTTTAAGTAGCCTACTCTTCCCAATGCTTGTAAGGCACATGGGTCACTTGTAAAAAGGGCGCAAAAAGGCCTCCTTTCTTCTCCTATATTTTGAGGACTTGTCATTTGAGAAATTATCTTCCACATTTGTAAGGTGTAGCCCTGGCAAAATTTCACCTAAATCAATAAATGCATTTTTTACCTCTATCTTGGATAGATATTTATGTGTATGTCTCAAGTGTTAGTTTGTGTTTAGTCATTGCTTCTTGATGCTTTCACAGGTTCGACACCAACATATTTGTTGTCTACAAGGTGCCATTTATGTAGCTAACAAGGAGAGCTACATTTAGAAGTGCAGAAATAGAAGAATTTACTTACAGTGTGCATTTCACAGCACCTTGGTGAATCTCTATTTTCTGTATTTTCCATTAGAGCCTCCCTGCCGAGTTTCTTGCAACCTGGTCCTTCTACCAAGTTTGAAGTGTATGTATGTGCTTGTCTGATTTAAGTGTGAATGTGAGAAGGTCAACTTATTTTGGTACATCACCTCTTTAGAGTAGATTTGTTTTCTTGTAATCTTTCTCCCTTTTCATCCCCCCCATTATGTGTGTGTGTGTGTGTGTGTGTGTGTGTGTGTGTGTGTGTGTGTGTTAGCACTTACTGAAACAAATTAGATGCATCAAAGGGAGCTAGCCCTTACCTAGAGACTCTCCCCTCTAGCTTCGCTGGTCCCATAGGTGAGAGGGGAGTTTCCATTATTGCGTGTGGAAGTCAGGAGCTTGGACTCCTTGCCTCGGGTGCAATCCACTGCGTCAACAGTTTATGGCATGCCCGGTGGGACCAACTAGGACAAGTTGTGTCCAAAGAGTTGAAGAATTTTTGGTGTGTTCTTCAACCGACCAACCTTTGGAGGCTTTTGCATCAACACCAATGGCAACTCTGAGTTAAATCAACTGGTTAAGTAGTTTTGGTACCGTACCATCAAGAAACAGTATTCTGGTATGTATACCCCCATCATTCAAAGCCATGGACCCTATTTTCCTTGGCCAACATGGCTATGATCCTTACCAGCCTTATGTTGATCCTTATCAGGCTCAATATGGCCAGTCTCAACCCTGCCATGAGTTATATCAGCCTTATGCCTAGTCTTCTCAATATGTCACTTCTCCCACTCAACCCAGTCTCTTTGCCAATCAACCCGTTTTCTCCTTCAAGCGAGCACTACTGGAATACAAAAAATATGTAATAGATCTTGACACCAGAAGGGGATGTGGCCAAGAAATTTTTGATCATATCGTCCATCAAGTGAGGAATGCACTAGATCAGGTTAAGAAGGAATGGGCTTCTATTGAAAGAGCCAATTGGCACAGGCTTACAAATGAGATGCTAGATGTGGGTGGTTTGATTGCATCTTTGGAGGAGAAGCTGAGTATTTATGAGAGGCAGCCTTACCAAGTCTATCAACCTACATACTCGCTGCCCCAAGCATCATATCAGTCATATACAGCCCCTGCTTATGAGCCAAGTCAAGCATGTCAAAGTCCTTTCCCCAATTATGTTGAGGAGAGTTCTAAAACAACAAACCTTGTGTTTAAGGCTAATCTTGATAGACAGATCGAATTGGCAAACCTTCAGATGCAGAAGTCCATCTTGGCAGTGAGGGAAGTGGAATCTAAATCTTCACTACCCTCCCACATTGTGGCCC